>JAYKKM010000035.1:3892500-4207500 GCA_035772405.1 Chrysogorgia sp. JL179-B06 | reverse complement strand
ATTAAAACAGTGAGGTCCCTGAAGATTTTTCCGCAGCATCAGTTTTAACCAGGGGTAATCTTAACAATGTTTTCTTAATCCTGCAGGACCCTGGTCACATGATTGTGATCGATCTTGTTTACATAATTATCAAATGCGGGAATGGAAATTCCATGAAGATATTTAAAAATCACTTTAAGTTGCCGCCTTTAAGGTGGCTCGATAGTCTAAATCATGAGAAATTGCATTTTCCGCATAAAATGTTTCTAATGCAGATCTGAGCTTCATCGTGGTTCATTGCATAGCTCTATAGTCAAGTGGTCTTGTTTACTGAAAAGATTTATACTCTCAACGTTTACCTAACCCTTACCTAATTTGCATAAAATCTGCCGCTTATCATAAATGTGAAGCATTTCAACAATGAAGAGCACCGCTAGAGCTATGCAATGAACCAATATAAAGCTCAGATCTGTATTACAAAACTTTTTATGGGGAAAAATCTCCTCACTCTTGAACTCCTCGCTCTTGACAGAAGCTTTATCCGAGCAGATACCTGTTTTAGTACCCCATGTGCATGCATGCAGATGTACATGCATTCATCTGACCAGATTCCCAGATACTTCTAACTATCCGCAAAATTTATAAGTGTTTTATTCATGACACCATCAAGGGTTCTTTTGATGAGAGTCTTTTGGCTGTTCCAAATAGTAACGATTCTGTTTTCCCTTTTTTCAAATTTATCACCAGCCTGTTATTATCAAGCCACTTAGAGATGTTCTTCATTTCAGTTGTTAACGTTTGCTGAATAACTAACGTTACTATTTGAGGTGTAAATTACCGCATCATCAGCATACATTTAAATTTTGCAGTTTTGACGCATTTTAGCAGATCATTAATCTGTAATAGAAATAGCAAAGGTCCCAAAATAGAACCCTATGCATGGAACCCCATACTAAGTTCAAGATTTGATTTAGCATTGTCATACTAAAATTCTAGAATTCTAGTAAAATTCTAAAGGATAAATTACAAAGATTCCAATCTCGTGCCGCGCTAGAGTATTAACAGGCGCTACCTACGAGGTAAGATCGATCGATGTGCTTGACACTCTTTCTTGGGCTACGCTTGATACAAGGCGATCCTATGCTAAATCAGTATTGGTCTATAAGATATTTAATGCTCATACCGCACCTAGCCTTGGGAACACATTCGTGTTATTATATTATTATTATTATATTATTATTATTATATTAGTCAAGATACTTATACTCTTCGCAATAATTTAACAGATTTGACAATTCCAAAACCTGGAAAGGAATTTTTTAAAAATACATTTAAATATAGTGGTGCTATGCTATGGAATCAACTATCTTGTGAAGCGAAGACTGCGGAGACTCTTTACTCTTTTAAAAACCATATTAGGCTTTGATTCGTGTTTCACTTCTTGCTCTTATCTTGTATATAGTTAGTTAATGTAGTTTTTAGTTTATTTTTTATACCTATAATTTCTATTTGTGTTATAGTGTTCTTTGTATATAAACACGTCCCTCATGGAAATCAGGCATTGTTGTTTGGGCTAGAGCGCATGTTATTTTTAAATGAAGACCTACCTACCTACCTACCTACCTACCTACCTACCTACCTACCTACCTACCTACCTACCTACCTACCTACCTACCTACCTACCATACTGAACGAACTGATATCGATTTGAAATATAGCTTTTCATCCAGTTTAATTCAACTTCCTAGGTCTTTACTTACTTTTAAATATACGACTTATTCAATTATTATTTTGACCTATTGAAATCTACCTACAACATCGACAATTATAGAACCTTTAAATCTGTTTGTATCCTATGTCAGGCATGTCGTCCTATCGATAGTTTACGTTCTCACAGTTGTTGTTGATTCGTTTTTTCGTGTTAATTTTTAATTTATTTTTTGTGTGTCTTTTGGAATCCTATTATTGGAGTCTTCTCTGTAAGTAATTGCTGCCATACATATAGTTATTAGCAAATTGTATACTGGCGAACTATGTAAATAAATAAAATAAATAAATAATATAGATATTACAGAGAATACTGACTAGCAAAATCCCATCCAATAATAACCCAAGCTATTTTCATATGTACTTCTAGTACGTATTCCATATAAGGAAGTGGCCGACGAGCAAATACAAGGTATTGACGAGCAAATAGAAGGCATTGACGAGCAAATACATGGCACTCGTACCAGCCCACTGGATGTGGGATTGTTAACACGTTACGATATGTTCGATTATCCGCTCTTTTTAAGAAAACTACATTCGCTAGCCTGATAAGCTGTACGCATATTGTAAACAGATAATTTATCTTTGCTTTAATATATATTGTAGCTTTGGGAGTTGATTATTTCTCAAGAAAACGTTCGTCGAAGACAGCCGAAAGTTCGTGTTTTTGTTCACAAGATTGTATCCGTATTGCGAAAATTATATTTTTGGGCATGTTCGATTATCCGCGCTTTTAAAGAGAACTAAGTTAGCTACCGGGATAAAGCTGTACGTATGTTGTAAATAGATCATTTAAATTTCCTTTGATATATTCTATAGCTTAATTTGGGGGTGGTTTATTTCTCAAGAAAACGTTTGCCAAAGGGTGAGGACCTTTGTTGTTTTGGGGTCGATTACAATCCAATTAACAAGGAGGCTGGTACGAGGTTTCAACGTGCCAGCTATTTGCTCGTTAATTCACTCTATTTGCTCGTCAATGCCTTCTATTTGCGCTTCCTTATAAGGAATACGTACTAGATACCCCTACCGCTATTTTGTAACCAACCTCGTATCCAGGATCTTATCTCCGATCCCCGCCCCTAAGACCCTGGGTACGAGGTTGTTTTGTAACGCCCCAAAAATAAGCCCTCCCAGAATATAAACCTCCCAAAAAAGTCATTTGAACAAATATAAATCTAGGGCTTATTTTCAGAAGTTTACGATAATTCAAAACGTCTCGTATGCTACAGTAGTATTAAATATTTACTATTGTAAAGATCGTGTATTTGATATTGTATTTCCCATCACGTGGATGCGCAGGCAAACGTAATTAAATATTCGGTAAATATTTTTAACAAAACACTCCGGTATTACCTTCCCCTAGTTTGGATCAATGAAATAGTCTGAGGATGAAGATTCTTGTCCACAAAGAATTTTTCCTTCTTATTAAACCTAAATGGTTTACAAGTAAAACAGAAAAGACAATGTAAAGAATACTATACACACCATTTTCTACATTGTTATATACATTACTGTAGCTCTCTCCTCCACAGAGGCTTCCAATATGGTAGAGGGGGTAATGGTTTAGAGGAGGTAATGGTTTAAAGGAGGTAATGGTTTAGAGGGGGTAATGGTTTAGAGGAGGTAATAATAGAGGGGGTAATGGTAGAGGGGTAATGGTTTAGAGGAGGTAATGGTTTAGAGGAGGTAATAATAGAGGGGGTAATGGTAGAGGGGTAATGGTTTAGAGGAGGTAATGGTTTAGAGGAGGTAATGGTTTAGAGGAGGTAATAATAGAGGGGGTAATGGTAGAGGGGGTAATGGTTTAGAGGAGGTAATAATAGAGGGGGTAATGGTAGAGGGGTAATGGTTTAGAGGAGGTAATGGTTTAGAGGAGGTAATGGTTTAGAGGCGGTAATGGTTTAGAGGAGGTAATAATAGAGGGGGTAATGGTAGAGGGGTAATGGTTTAGAGGAGGTAATGGTTTAGAGGAGGTAATGGTTTAGAGGAGGTAATGGTTTAGAGGAGGTAATGGTTTAGAGGAGGTAATGGTTTAGAGGAGGTAATGGTAGAGGAGGTAATGGTTTAGAGGAGGTAATGGTAGAGGAGGTAATGGTTTAGAGGGGGTAATGGTTTAGAGGAGGTAATGGTAGAGGGGGTAATGGTTTAGGGGAGGTAATGGTAGAGGAGGTAACGGTAGAGGGGGTAATGGTTTAGAGGGGGTAATGGTTTAGAGGGGGTAATGGTAGAGGGGGTAATGGTTTAGAGGGGGTAATGGTAGAGGAGGTAATGGTTTAGAGGGGGTAATGGTAGAGGAGGTAATGGTTTGAGGTAATGGTTTGAGGAGGTAATGGTTTGAGGGGGTAATGGTAGAGGAGGTAATGGTTTAGAGGAGGTAATGGTTTGAGGGGGTAATGGTTTAGAGGAGGTAATGGTAGAGGAGGTAATGGTTTAGAGGGGGTAATGGTAGAGGAGGTAATGGTAGAGGAGGTAATGGTAGAGGGGGTAATGGTAGAGGAGGTAATGGTTTAGAGGGGGTAATGGTAGAGGAGGTAATGGTAGAGGGGGTAATGGTAGAGGAGGTAATGGTAGAGGGGGTAATGGTTTAGAGGGGGTAATGGTTTAGAGGAGGTAATGGTTTAGAGGAGGTAATGGTTTGAGAGGTAATGGTTTAGAGGGGGTAATGGTAGAGGAGGTAATGGTAGAGGAGGTAATGGTTTAGGAGGTAATGGTAGAGGAGGTAATGGTTTAGAGGGGGTAATGGTAGAGGAGGTAATGGTAGAGGGGGTAATGGTTTAGGGGAGGTAATGGTAATGGTGGTAATGGTAGAGGAGCTGATGGTAATGGTAGAGGGGGTAATGTTAATGGTAGAGGGGGTAATAGTAATGGTGGTAATGGTAGAGGGGGTAGTGGTTTAGAGGAGGTAATGGTAGGAGGTAATGGTAGAGGGGGTATTGGTAGAGGGGGTAATGGTAGAGGGGGTAATGGTAGAGGGGGTAATGGTAGGGGGGTAATGGTTTAGAGGAGGTAATGGTTTAGAGGAGGTAATGGTTTAGAGGAGGTAATGGTAGAGGAGGTAATGGTTTAGAGGGGGTATTGGTAGAGGGGGTATTGGTAATGGCGGTAATGGTTCTACCACATTGGAAGCCTCTGTGGAGGAGAGTTACTGTAGTGAATGTGGGAGCTTGGTGGCAGAAAATGATTCTGAGTCCCGGACAGGGATCGAACCTGTAACCTTCTGATTACCGCTGAGACGCTCTAACCATTGAGCGAAACTCAGATGGAGAGCGAAGGTTACAATGATGCATTGGTTCGATTGATATATGTACTGCCTATGCAGCAGTAACTATAGAGCCCTCTCTGTTCCGGAAGGTACGATTGATTCTCGAATTTATTGCAGAATTATGAATCCTTGGATGAAGATAAATGTTCACAAATATCCTTTTACTATCCTGTAAGTCAATAGACCTTATACCAAAACGGCTGTGTAAGGGTCTTTCGAATTCTCGAAGCGTGCTCCACAACTCCGTTCATACTATATTTACGATATTTAAGTATCGCAATTGAAGGACATTCATGAAATTTATCATTTTGTCCAATACATGTATTCACTGTACATGTAATCCCCAGTATAATACTTACCGGTGACACAGTCCAATGGCTTCGGCACCAGCAGTGGCCTCATCTAACAATGATGCATTAGCAATATCAAGTCCAGTAAGATCAGACACCATTGTCTGAAAATTTAATAAGCACTCCAGACGACCTTGGGAAATCTCTGGTTGGTATGGTGTGTATTGAGTGTACCTAATTTAGATAAATTATGTAAAATAACGATTTAGTCGTGGTGACCAGAGCTTTCGCTAAGACCCGGCTGCCGCCGGAACTGCGGGGGGTACTGCATAACAAATCGCCGGCTATACTTTCCCTATATCCAAGCAAAATCGTCTCTGCACGTTTGTTTTTATGAAAAGCTGATAAAATTCCATCATCAGTGCAATTCATACAGTGAATGCGAGGGGAACCTACAGTACTGCTCATGAAAGTTAACTTCGAGTAACGAGCGCGTTTCTTTCGAGTAACGAGCGAGCGCGATGGGTCAAAATACGCGAAACTCTCGAGTATTGAGGAAATCTTCGAGAAGCGAGGAACCAAACACTGTGAAACTGTGATAACAACGCACGTTTAATATACTCACCTCAAATTAATAGTATACAGATATCCTGCATGCACTAGTTGACATAATTGAATTTGTTTTGGAAACATTTTTAGATCAAGCACACGATACCCAACTTTCCTGACATGTTATGATCGTATGATGACGTACACTAACTGCTGGCAGAAACGTTTTTGATTATTGTGGTAATTTGTATTCCAAAGTTTATATCGACAGTCTGAGACGCATTTAAAGAACGTGACTTTCTACTGTAGCTACACAAAGTCAAGGAAATAATTGTATTGCTACAAACCTCAGCGAAATATAGTATTGATGAAATTGTTAGAAAGCTTAAAGAAGAGAACATTTACACAACCTGACAAATTATATTATCCATTGAATTCCAGACTCCAGTTATAATCGCCGAGATGATAAATGCGAAACAACGTTTGTGGTAAATCGAATAAGGTCAGCCATTTGGCAAATTATGTGCGACTCACACAAAAGCGCGCTGCTTTCTTGTAAGCGTTCTGGTTTTGAGAAAAATATATAAGCGCCCTGATCAAAACAGACAAATAGCCGCCAGCTCAAATCCGTTCGATTCGAAAAAGCAGTGCGTAAAATAAACCTTTTATTTTCTCCCGTACAAACGCATTTTCTTCCGTATAATTGTTTCAGTCGCTTGTTAAAATTTATCCAGACAAAAAAGACATTTATTGTATACTAACGATGTCAAGGTTATTAAAATAGACTACACAAGATTCGAGAAGTCTCGTTACTCGATACTCGCAAATATTCGAGGATCGAGTAAGGAGCGAGTATCGAGCGAGAATCGCATGGCTATCGAGGGGCTATCGAGTTCTCGATACGCGCTCGCATTTTCCTCGAACGGAACGAGCGAGAATGGTTAAGTTTCATGTGAGCGGTATGAATTATTTCTTCAAATGCTGAAAATTGTATTACTAAGATTCACATTTTACAGGAGTAGTATAGACCTCACCCCCTGGCCCTACACGATTCAGAATGTCCTTTCGGCGCCCATGTCTGACACTGACGGGTACTTCATTGCGACAGTTGCACCTACTTCAGAACTAAGCGAAAGCTTAAAGTGCTACTGCCATAGGCGTAGGAACCGAGGTTCAGCCGCCCCCCAAAGATTTTAAATGGGGGGCTGAGCCCCCCCAAAAATCAGGACAAGCATTGCTAAATTTAATGGATTTTTTCTCAATTGTATTAGTACGACTGTAGAGGCTAGGAGAGAAGCTACTTAAGAGTGGAGGTAATCTACCTACGGGCTTCATCTACATGAGATTTTACAAACGGGTATATAACCTGAAGTGTTAACCAACCCCTAAACCCTTGCCACGCGAGTGTTAGATTGATTCCCAATTTCCCAGACCCTCCTGGTAAGAGGCAGCAGGCAACTCTTGGATTCATTTGAACTATGATCGCTGCAGAATTAGATGAAAAAGTTTGCTCAAATTGCTGCAAATTGTCTTTCCGAGCTTCTAGATTTCAAAAATTTCCGGGGGAGGACCCCCATCCCCCTAAAAATGCGGTCACTGATTATCTGCTTGTCGACTTCAGCCCCCCCCCCAAACTTTAAATCCGTTCCTACGCCTCTGTTGAAAAGAGTTGTAACTTTCTAATTTTAATGCCGGTACTTCTAGTACCGGGTAATTTTACCGCGTACGGTAATTTTAGTACCGGGTACTTACATATTCAAATGATTTTTCCCAATTCGAATTGGAAGTACTATATTTTTGCAATTATTTCTACGTTTGCCATTGAGCACTCGGAAAGTAACGGGTCTAGTACGAGTTGTGACGTCATTCAATGAACAGGAAGACTTCTAGATACGGTTTTAGATATTATCATTGTCACTTGATGACATTTATAGTCTTGCAGGGTACAAAGGTCAAGAAAGCGAAGCAAATTCATGCAACATGCAACAAGAACAAGGTTGATTGGATGACGTCACGAAAGCAGACCGCTGGTTAGAATTTGCGGGCCGATCACGCGACAACATAATAATGGCGAAGGACATTTTCGTCTCTTGTCTCATGAAAATTTCTCCACATTACTTCATTTAACTCTTTCCTGTCCGGCCCAGTCAAAAGGGGTCATAGAAGACCCCCGAAGTCGTCAATCGAAAAACACGGCACACGGTAACGCAAGATTAAAAATTGAAATTCGACAAGCGCCAGGCACATGAGATCCACTCACATGCCAAGTTTGATTTGATTTCATAAACAACTCTGCGACTGGTGGCATTTTGAATTTTCATGATGCTGATGGCATTTTCTAGAAAAATAGAAGTTTTCAACCTGATTTATGATAATTAATGCTAATTTATATTATCATGATGTCTTGTTCGGAAAATTCAAAAGCATTGGTAACAGCCGGTTTATTGGACTTTCAGAAAAGGTATCGATTTCGCAACAGTTATGGATATTTCCCGACATATCAATAGAACAAAGAGGTAGACAGACAGGAGTTTTTCAGAGGTTTTCAGCTAGACAGGAGAGTTAATTTTCAAAATGTTTTCGAATTTTATAGAACATTTAAATAGTATAGGTTTATTTCAAATGGCAAATTTAATTTTTCAAAACACATTAATTTTCATCGCAGTAGCATTTTAAAGTGCCTATCTCACATTTGGGATTTTACATATTCGTAATATTTATGATACAAGGATAGACTTGAAACCTTGAAACTCTTACCTGTACGTTACTGGCACACTGGCTAAATTACTCGATGGTTACTACGATCTGCCCGTGCCAAACTACATCACAACGAAACGAGTAGCTACACGTACATCAACTGGTCTGTGCCTGCAACCTCGTCTTACCAGAACCTTACATTTTAAAAACAGTTACTTCAACCGAATTGTAAATCTCTGGAACTCACTTCCTCTCTTAGTTAAATCCAGTTTTTCATCCAGTTCTTTTAAGTCAAACACTAATAATTACTTGATCGATACTTTTATTAAATACTTTAATGTAGACGATGTTTATACTTGGAAATCTATTTGTACAAAATGTCACAAACATGTCTCCTTACCTGTCAAATCATCAGTTCACAGATGTTTTTAACTGACTGTAAAACTAATTTTAAATTTAATAATTTAACTTGTTATTTTGGCAGTTTATCTTGTTGGGTCTAGAGCCTGTTATAAACTTGCCACATTGTACTAAATTTTTGTTAACACTTGCTATTCTTTGATATGTACAATGGAAGCAGAATAAATAAATAAATATTTGGGTCTTCCTGAGGAAAATCATAATATATCTTGTCAGCCGAAAATTTCATCTTCATGGACTTTTTTGCTGTTAAAGTTACCGGATGTGATGTTACAAGAGGCATTTTGTGGCAAGTAACAAAAGAAAACTGATTTGAGATGCCTCTTGTGGCATCACATTCGGTAGCATGCGTAGCAGACGGTTGTTTGGGGGGAGGGGTTATATTCGGAGGAGGGGTTATATTCGGGACGCGGAATGCAGCGCCCGGCGAGGCGGAAAACCCGCGAGGCGGAAAACCCGCGAGGAGGGCGAGGAGGAATAACCGTCTGCCGGGTTTGGGTAGGTTTTTCATTGCCAGTCCGCTGGTGGACTGGAAATACATGATTGGCTAATAAACCATTAGGCTCTCATCAAGAGATCAGCCATAGTTAGGTTATATTATCCCTAATATTTCAGAATGGCGTTGGATAGCGACATAAGCGAATGCATTGACGAAGCAATTTGTGTGCTGAACTTGTGCCTGTTCGAAGCGCGAATTCATTTTAAAGAAAGAGCAAGAAATAGCCGTTAAACAGTTGATGCAAGGGAAAGATGTTTTGGCCGTCTTACCGACTGGGTTCGGAAAGAGTTTAATTTTTATTGTGTTTTTGTTGGCATGTATTTCCAGTCCACCAGCGGACTGGCAATGAAAAACCTACCCAAACCCGGCAGACGGTTATTCCTCCTCGCCCTCCTCGCGGGTTTTCCGCCTCGCGGGTTTTCCGCCTCGCGGGTTTTCCGCCTCGCGCGCCGGGCGCTGCATTCCGCGTCCCGAATATAACCCCTCCTCCGAATATAACCCCTCCCCCCCAAACAACCGTCTGCTACGCAGGCTACACATTCGGTAACTTTGACAGCGAAAAACTCCATGAAGATGAAATTTTTGGCAAGTTGGTCTTCACATGGGACACATGTCCTGTTGACCACACCATTGCTCCGTTTTTATTTTTAACTTGTATTAATTATTTTGCATTTTTGCTTGGTTGTAAAGTTAATAAGTAAAGTTAATAAATTAATAAATAAATAATTACCCAGCATTATAATTTTTATGTAGTAGTTAAAAAATGAGCGGCCGATGTTTATGGGCAGTTACAATGGCGAGCCGTTGTAACTGCCTATAAACATCGGCCGTGAATATTTTAACGAAATTGTAAAATGAATAGAATATAATGTATGATGATACATACTTTGTTTGGAAGTTGTAGAAACGGTACAAACAAATTATTTTAACTAAAAAAAAGCTAAATTTGAGCAAGTTAACTTTGATAAAACATTGATGTTTTATTAATCAATGTTTTATCCTGTGTTGTAAAATTCATTAATAATTCATGAAGAAAATTCAAAAGAAATTAATATTTAATCAGCATCTTTAACCCAGGATAAAACAATGATTAATAAAACATCAATGTTTTATCAAAGTTAACTTGCTGATTAATAAAACATCAATGTTTTATCAAAGTTAACTTGCTCAAATTGAGCTTTTTCGGAGTTAAAATAATTTGTTTGTACTGTTTCTACAAATTCCAAACAAAGTATGTATTATATATTCTACTCATTTTACAAGTTCGTTAAAACATTCGCGGTCGACGTTTATGGGCAGTTACAACGGCTCGCCTTCGGCTCCCCATTGTAAAGATGCTGATTAAATATTAATTTCGTTTGAATTTTCTTCATGAATTATTAATGAATTTAACAAGCATAGCTAAGCATCGCTAAGCAGGACTAAGCATAGCTAAGTAGCCCCGAGTGGCCTTTTATCTAATTCGAGGGACTCTATATCCAATAGAGCAAAGTGACCATGCTCTAACAGTCTTAGAGAATGACTGCATCCACGAAGTAATTTTAACTTTCACTATAAAATTGTTTTTTTACCTCGCACATTTACCGGAGACATTGATTTTATTGAATTCATTAGTGACTTTATTGAATTCATTAGTGACTTTATTTAATTCATTAGTGCACTCTATATAGAGTCCACTGCGCTAAGACAAAAGAAAACAAAAGATCTTTCAGTGGACTCTATATAGAGTTCACTAATCTGTCTAATCTTGATGAATTAAAAACACTATGGAATATAGAGCAGTGAAATACTCGAAGCTGATTGGCTGAGTGGATGCAGTCATTCTCTATTACGGCCCCTCGTGACCTTTTACCTAATTCTCGCAGCTCGGGACTCTATATCCAATAGAGCACACGTGACCATGCTCTAACCCTTACTTAAGCATGGCTAAGCAGGGTTAAGAATAGCTGAGTAGGACTAAGCAGGTCTAAGCAGGTCCATGTAGGTCTAGTAGGTTAAGCAGGTCTGATCTAAGCATATAGCTATAGGTAAGCAGGTCTAAACAGCTCTAAGTAGGCTATGGATTGGAGGGCTAAGCCAAACTAAGAAGAGTTTATAAGAAGAGCTAAGATAGCTAATCAGGTCTAAGCATAGCTAGACAGGTCTAAGCAAGTCTAGTAGGGTTATTAGTTAAAACTTATTTGCTGGGCATTTACATGTATCTTTCTGACAAGACAAGTTTGAGCTAGAGATACTTGTGATGAGGCTTGTCAACTTAATGGAGAGGTTCGGGAATACCACTTGTGATTGTCATTTCTTTGGACTTTATTTGGTTGTATTTTACAATTTGTTTTCTATTTTCAAGGTAACATTTAAACCGTTTTGGCATATCGCTCTTATACCATGTTCCAACTTTTTAATCAGAATCTTGTGATTGATTGCTTTTGACAAATCAAGGAAAATACCAATTGTGAATTTTCCTTGATCTATTGCTTTTGTAATTTTATTAATTAGTTCAAGATTGCAGCTTCTGTTGACCTATTTTGTCTGAATCCATATTGATGCTTTTATTTTTTTCAATGAATTTAATTAGTTTAGAGAAACAGGTAAGAACTGATATTCATTCGCCTTAAAAATTGAAAATATTTCATGCAGCGTTCATAATTTATGTAGTAGTCTATGGGGATTTTGCATTTTGAAAGAATATTTTTTGGGCAACCCCAATGCCTACCCTCCATGCCTATGAAATCAAATCAAACTTGGCGGGTGAGTGGATCTCATGTTCCTGGCGCTTGTCGAATTTCAATTTTTAATCTTGCGTTACCGTGTGCCGTGTTTTTCGATTGACGACTTCCGGCCCAGTCAAAATGGGTCGTAGAAAAGAGTTAATGCTCAAAAATATTGGTGGGTTTAACAGATTACTGTACTTAGTGAAAAT
The DNA here is from genome assembly GCA_035772405.1 of Chrysogorgia sp. JL179-B06. Taxonomy (NCBI): domain Eukaryota; kingdom Metazoa; phylum Cnidaria; class Anthozoa; order Scleralcyonacea; family Chrysogorgiidae; genus Chrysogorgia; species Chrysogorgia sp. JL179-B06. Next base: position 4,195,120 of record JAYKKM010000035.1, on the reverse strand, counting down.
TTACGTACCGGTTAAAAATCATCCGGTGAATAGCAAAAAGAAATAGACAAATCGTAATTGCTTAAATTCAAATGACTTGATTATAAGAATTATATATTATTTACACACAAGTGACAAGAAGTGCGGCAAATGATAATTCTTTATTAAAAAGTAAATATGAAAAAATCGGGAATACCTTGTTTATCACGTGACGAGAATATCACTGGGCGCGCAATTTGAATTGGTTGACTCACTTGAACTGACGCTCGCTCGGAAAGCTCATAGTAAACTTACTGTAGACCTGACTATTTTATTCGCATCGTTATTCGTCAACAATAAGCCATATTGCCTACGGTTGTATTTATTAAAAGCGACAAAACCGTCAGTATCGTTCCCAAGTCGTGGTGAAGTTGCGCATTCAGGGGAAGCAGATATTTATCGGGGTTATTCTCCAAGTCTCTTCCAAACGTAAGTGAATCGATTTAGTTTATTTATCGTAGTACTATTCATATTATCGATAGTTAATTACTATTTGAGAGACTACATTTTCTTGGACGGAACACCGAACCTGCTAGATTATTGATCCGCACATTTTGGTGCGCAAATTCGTTATTTGGTTGGAATCGCGAACCATACTGTACGATTTATTATAAGCTATATACATGTAGTTCTTGACTATGGGCTCTGTGATAATAACAGCTCTAAGGTTTTTAGACTACGGAAGGTCAAGACGTCAAGTTTCTTTAAAACGCAAGTGAATCAAGCTAATTATTTACCGCCTAATGCGAGACAACATCTTTCTTGAACAAACTAAAATCGATCTACAGTATCGATTATTAACTCTGACAAGAAACCATTGGACTTGGTTAAGATACAGTATTACAGGTGGTAAAATGTGAGGATGATCAATAACATCGATTTTCAAAATGTGCATTAAATTTTATCTAGATTTAGACTAGCCTGCGTCGCAACACGATATAGTCTATCGTGTTTCAAAAGGCCGGTGAGCATTACCCGGTGCTGCGTAGCTGTTTGGAAAATGCAACTCATAAAAATGATATTACAAGGATCAATTTTAACTACGATTTTTAACAATTGTCCAAAAATATACAGTCATGCATGTGAATGGTCCATGGACTTATTTTGTCATTCTTCAGTTCTGTTCATTTGTCTTCTGTTCGTTCGTGATTACTTACCATGTACTGTATCTACACTAGGAGTTGGCAATATTTATCGCATCAAACTTAACATCACCTTAAGGAATGTTTGAAAAGCCAACCATCGTATAAACACGATTTAGTTTTGTATTATTTCCTGTTTTGTTCTGTAATATAAGTTCACAAATTGCTTTTGCTAAATGTATATAATCCATTATTGTAATAAGAGAACATTTTTTGCCATGTCTGGCTTAGTTCGACGGTTCGTCCGTCATCGTGATAATAATCGCATGTTCCTTTTCCGGCGAGAAAGCAATAAGCTGAAACCATATTTTTCAGCCATAAAATATGAAGCGATAATCTGGCCACAAACAAGCCATAAAAATGTCACGGCCTGCCAAATGTCCCACTCAATTCTTGTTTAAATTGTCACGTCTCGCTCATTTGACTGGCTCGAATCTCGCTACTGTCTCGCTCAAATTTTTCGTACGGTCCCCTAAAACTATTCCACATTCAAAAAATATTTCCTGGCCCTTTGTTTCATATTGTACTCATTATTTTCATGAAAAACACAAGTAGTATAAAACTTTTATAAATTAAACAATTTTGTAGGACAAAGATTAATATATATGTGCATTTCAAATACATCATTGTATTACATATATTTCGAGTATTTGATTGATGTGTTTGTCCATGAAACGTTGAATTAGAAGACCTTGCTCAACATTCTTGTTTGTTATTAATCCATTAATTGGTATACAGTATTTTTCAGCGATACAGTATAAATGTAAAGCATAATAGATTGAAAAATCTTGTCCCTGGGTGGGGAAAATTACAGGATTTGACCAAAATTTTGCTCCCCAGCTAAGGAAATTTGATAAGTTTTTAAAGATATTTTTGTCAAATCCCCTACCCTTGCCCAGCCTCCTCCTAGGGGTTTACATTGATAGGTGCATAAGCAGTGTTTCGTCATGCCCCCCTTTTTGGTTTTGTCTTCATAAATTATTTTCATTGCCCCCCCCCCCCCCCCCCTATTATTACTGGAGAAATAGCTCCCCCTCCAAATGCCCATAGCACCCCACCACATAAATTATGAACACTCCCTAATTAGCACAACATATCCTGAGCCCCAAGCAGGGATTGTACCAGAGTGTCCAGCAAGGCAATCTGGAGGTTGTAGGTTCGATCCCTACTCGGAGCTCACATTTGTTTCTGAGATGTTTACACCTTGTACAGCAAAAACTTAAACTTCGCATGATCTTGTTGTTTAATTTTACAGTACACTTACCAACCAGGGTTTTCAAGGACACCACGTACGATGGGTGGTGGAACAAGACAATTGTAATAACCAAGGCCAATATATGAACGCCATATTTCATTCTTGCCTGCAAGAACTTTAAGCCTATTATAAAGGTCATTTTCTCCTATTAAAAATAAAATAATTGATCAGAAAAAATTAACATCAATATTGTACAAAAAGTTAAATATTCATAGCCCACTGGTATAATAATGCTTTGAACATTGGTTTTCACTTTGGCAAATAGCAGCTGCTTTATTATAATGACAAATTGTAATTTGTAAGTATGTTATGTTTTTGGTAATCAATCCTATTTGTACAAAAAATCATTATAATCAAAATCATTTGAGCAAGAATTATTAATGTTACATTATACAGTACATACATATGTATTATATAAAGTACATTTATTAAATGGATAAGGATATATATATATATATATACTGCACAAACTAAACTACTAGTTGAATCCACAATACGCTACATCCACTCATCCAGGATCCAAGTGATATATTTTTCATGTCAGTACTGTTGTGAGTGGTTTAATGCACTATTCAATGCACTATATTTGGTAGTGGTCCATTTGAGCACACAGACTGCAGACCAAATGGTCTGCAATTTGAAGACAATTGTTTTCTGGTGCAACAATGGGAAAAATGAAGGATGTACGTTCAATTTTTTCCTCACTCCTATGGCGAACAAAGGTCACATCAGATTCAACACCACCAAAAAAATGATGGATAATTAGAGTTGGGCGTTATGGGAATTTCAACACCGGTATTCAATATTCGAAAAATATCGCGGTATACCGGTATACCGTTACAATTTTTTAGCAAACGTGTGATCTACAGTAAGTACAGTTGACATCCAATAACCCAAACATTCAAGGAAAAATGGAAAAAAGTTATCGTGTTTTTGTTTCGTTAAATGATCTAAAATTAGATGGATAAATCAGTGTTTTACTTTTAAACATTATTTCAACTCCATATTCAAAAGCCAGGTCTTCATATATGATCGCTCGATGAGTACGATCGCCACAATTGCTCAAAAGTGAAAAATGAACTCAGTGATCGCAACGATCAAACGGAAACCACAAACCACAATCGCAATTGTTGCAATCGCCGAGACAGAACATTATCCATCAATTAGCAATCGTTTAAAAGTTAAAATCTAATTGCTGCCTCCCCTCAGGGAGGCAGCACACTATTCTTGACATGCCTCTTGCGTTACTCATGCTCAGTCCTGTTACCGAGCTATGTATAGCTGACCAGATCTCGATTTGTTAAATTTTGCGTTTGTTTGTTTGTTTGTTTGGATGTGTGTCGGCATTACGTCATCCATATGTGCTCGAAAAGTGACTCAAATGCACATGTACATGGTTAGAAGACAACTTGTCCTGTCGATCAGTGATTGACACAAATATATCGCCCGTTGAGGCTAAAAATATATTGATCATCTACCCTTTGTGGTGGAGCCCGTCGAGGCACAAAACAATATTGATCTGCCCAACTGTATATGTAATAAACTGTACATGGAACTGTCTTCAAGAAATTATTTACCTCAACTTTGTGAAAATTAATTCAGTGGATTTGTCCATTTTGTGAAAATTCAGTGCAAATGGAAATTATTTGTGTGCCATGGATAACCATAATATTTGGTATGCAGTAAATACAATATTACAAGTTCTTTGGGAAAATAAAATACAGTGGTTGCAGTTGACTGTGGTGTATTCACGAAAGACAATTACAGTAAAATATGTGGAGTCGTGGACATGTGCAATGAACTAACACATCACAAAGATCTTGAAAGTATCGCATTCTCAACAATAAAATCTAGACGATATAAATAATGGTGCAACAATATCGTAAACATCTGTTACATACCATTTCTGGTATTTATTTAGTCAGCGCCTATTTGTTTAGTGCATGCTTTGCCATAAACATAGACACTTGCGATTCCACTGACAGCTTTGCCAAGTAAGAAGCATGATTATAGTGGCAGTGATTTATCAGAAATTTGTTTACCAACCACCAACTACATACTGTAGTCATAATGTATACTGTCTATCCAATCAAAAGCCTTGCCAATTATATTCAGATAAGTGATAGTCATTTGTAATTTAAGTCTGCTGTATTTAAAATAATTAAAATAATTGATAGAAATGCATGTGTACATACTACAGTGGGTTCATTTTGAAATTTTATCAAAAATTAGGCTTCCCATGACTTTCGAGGCAGCACTTCCCTTGCGATAGTAACTTCTAGTCTATATATTATTTAGCGTGCACACACACATTGTGATTGTTTCTCATTTGTGAACTGAACTTTTCTTGCAGTTTAAATAAAAAGATAAACTGATGATAGTCGTGATACTGGTTTATCTTACGGTATACCGTAACAATGGTATACTGGTAGCGTCAGAACCAATACCACCATACCGGTATCAACTAAATATTGTGAATAACTAAAAATACCGGTATACCGCCCAACTTTATGGGTGATCATAAGTAATAAAAGTGAATCAGGCTGAATTGCATTCCTTTTTCCTTTTGTTGTAATATACGAGCATTGTTGTTTTTGTCCAACAATCACATTAGATGCCAACAATATGTTAACAAACTATTTTCGCTTTGTCTCGATTGAAATAAACATGCTTCTTCTGTTCACTCAAGTGACATCTCTGTTTTTACTCACTAGGGAGGGGAGGGGGGTGCATTATGTGCCTTGAGGAAAATATAAATAATTTAATTTTGGTCAGTCCATACAGAGAAATATTTCCCTTGGTCTCAATTAAAGAAAATAATTATTTCGGGTGGAAGTTTCATATAAATCCCGAAATGACGTCACAGACTATCGGTACTAAAATTCGAAATTAAAATCAGCTATTATTTCTAAAATAAAGCATTATCACAAGAGTTAGGGTTTAAGTATTAGGCGTAGGGTTAGGATTAGGGTTATGTTGGGGTTAGCACTGTTTTAAATTCGGGATATTTATATGAAACGTCAGCCATTGTTTCCCTTGAAGAAATATTATGGAAATATTTCCCATGGCCTCTGTGGCCTCATGCTGTTTTTTGAGACCTCAGGAAATATTTAATCTATAGAAACTATCTAATCCTGATTTTAAAGACATTAATATTGATAGGTTCAGATAGCACCTTCAGGTCGCTGTCTCAAATTATAATAATATCCTCAGCCAGGATATTATAGTACAGATACCGCATAAAACTGGTGTTAACTTATAAATAATAGTCTCTTAGACTAAGAAACAGTCACAAGAATAAATATATAAATAATATTATAAATATGAATTTTTTTAAATTATTTCAGCCTAGAAATGCTTTAATTATCTCCCCTGAAATCTCTAAAATGGCCTGTTGCGGCGGTGTTGAATAAATGCAAATTTGCTTTTGGTAAACTTCTGTGGCCAGTTGTATAAATAAAAATTGTAGTTATTGTTCAACCACTTACAGTTACGAATAAAGCTTAAAGGATTTTAAACGTTTTAGGTGTATACTAAGTACAGCAGTACAGTGAGTAAAAACCCACGTATAAGAACCTAGATTTTAAGAACCTGTTAGGCTAAGATTTTCCATTTAGATCCCCTTTTTATAAAATAATTTTACTCTACGCACGCTGTGATTGGTCGACTTGTCAGTCTCGATCACGCTACGGACACCGGAATGACGTCCGTATAACTAATGAGAATTTGCATTAAATCAAAATCAACAAAGCGTTATATAATTATTAGTAAGAAATTGTTTCTATAAAAATAATAGAATACGTATGCCGATCCCTATACTTCTCTCCTGTTTTTATTACGTCACTCGGGTTTCGATAACGTTATAGAGACCCGGGCAAACGTATTCTATTGTTTAAACATAAGAACCTGTTTTAGGCTAAAATTTAAAAGCAGGTTCTGAGGAGACAGTAAGCTGTAAATTACATACAGGGTTTGTATTTGCTTAGATTGCAGTCATTTGGAGAAAATGTATGCATAATCCCCTCGCCCGGCGCGAAGCGCCGGCCGAAGGCCTGAGGGCGAGGGTGCTAATATCGACCGGCGGTTAGTCCCTTATCACGTGAGATGCAAGCTAATCCTGATCTCGGATCGGATTTATAGGTGTATATATATATATATATATATATATATATATATATATATATATATATATATATATATATATATATATATATATATATATATATATATATATATATATATATATATATATGCATCAACCGTCCTCATGCGGCATCGGAAAATTTGGCCCTGGATTATCAGCTGATTTCAAGCCGAAACCGTAGTGTTGAAGGACAAGATAATCAAAGACAGACACAAGTAAAAGGTAAAAGGACTATTATAATTATGTACATTGTGATTGTCACTGACACACCGGTCTGTGTTGAGCCGGTCTGTGTTGAGCAATTAATTTGCCTTTTCTGCATAGTTTTTTTGGTTAGGGTTAGCAATTTGGTTGGGATTAGGGTTAGGTTTTTGGTGATATTTACCTGCATTTTGTTGAATTCTAAGAGACTATAGCGTCGTACGGCTACCGTACGAATAGCCATTACCTTCAGTTCAGTGCTTCACTTTATCGTTTATTAAACTTTTTGACTTGACTCGCTAATTTTAATGTAATTTAAATAATTGTACACTGTATTGTGTATTTGCTCCAAGCTCCGAAATCTAATAGACACATTTTGAAATACTTAACAGAGAGATTTGGGAAAATTTGAAGGTGTGTAATGTTTTGAATTTTCAAAACATATATGTATAATATTTTGACAGTTGGAATTAAATCCATGCAGTTTAAAATATATACCATTTGTTCTTTATAATACTGCAGAATAGTAAGTGGTAGTACAAATTTTGGAATTGCATGTGCAGTATGTTTATTATTTGATTAAAATTATAAATACTATATATGCTTGATAATTAGCCTATATATACAGTAGTTTAGGGTGAAAAAACATGCATACTATTGCTGTGTTTATATGACCTGGGCCTGCAGTCCTACAATTTTGTAGCAATAAACAAGCATTACTATGTATAGTTGTCAATGTTAACACTAATTAATAAATACACTGCTGCAGTGAATAAGGGAGAGCTCGGGGGGAAACAGACGATACAGTACATGGATGATTGTCAAGCAAGCTCATATCCTCAGAAAAATTATTCTCTTTCCCAGAAAGGGATAACTTTCTGATTTCCAGTGAGGTGCTCTGACCATTGAGCTACCAAGACTCAGCTATGGTGAGTGAACGTTACATTGATGTACTGATTCTATTGATATAACAGCAGTGTATATTAACACACCCAATCATTAGTCATTATACTGAAATATATAGTAACTGCTGTGCATAGGCAGTACATATATCATTAGAACCAGTGCATCATTGTAACCTCTCTCCATCTGAATCTCGATCAGGCTCAATGGTTAGAGGCCGTCACTGGCAATAAGGTTATAATTTTTTCAACCAGGAATATTATGTTTCTGACGATATGATCTTGACGTCCATGTTTTGTATACTGGCATGTATTCCATATAATTAATATAATCTGTGTTTACAGTTCTCCATCCATTATGGAACATGTTAGACATACAAATTTTTTCATAACGATACTTAGCTGGCCTAGTGGGTCACAACTTATTCTGTCAATGTAAAATACAGTTTATTATTATTATGTTCACATTGGGTATGTTGACACTACTATGTGTGTTAGCTAGATCATTGTCGACAAGCAGACTAGGCATGGCATTCTGAATATAGGTTATAATATATACAGTATGTGCATTGTGCACGGTGATATAATTTAGATACTATAGTACACAATGTCATATATATGCTTTGTGCATTGGGCATTATTATTATTAGTATTATTGTTAATGCATTATTATTATTAGTATTAATAATAATAATAATAATAATAATAATAATAATAATAATAATAATACAATATTTATACAGGATAGCCCCTTCAATGCTAACACTGGTATCAATATATGGGGTCTTGTTTTCTAACAAATTACAGTTGTTACAAATGTACAGTACAATGTTACAAAAACTAATTTTAACTCAAAAGTTGTATATCCTTCACATATTGTCAATTAAGGCAATAGATAATGGTGCTATAACATGTATGAACAGATTAATTGAAACATGGAAAATAGCTCTTTACTGGTAGATATGATGTTAAAATGCCATGGAATTTCCTAACTAGCATTACACAATGTAACTTGCTTCTAATACAAGAGGTACAAAACTTGGGATTTCTATTAACCAATCAGTTTCAATTCCCGACTTGAGGAAAGATCAGTTTCCCTGACATACATAGAGACCTCTGATTATGACCATCAATATTTAGTTATCCATATTCCTGCCAGCTCCACATCACAGTAGTCCAATGTGGGTAGAATTATCAACTTACTGTATATAATCTATCCACACCAACAATTGGAGTAGAATCCCTAATATGTCTTAGTAAATCTAATTTGAATGGACCCCTATACATTTGTACTATATGCATGCAATCCGTAGACATTTGAACGAATTTGATTTTTTTAAAGGACACTCATTGTATGATAGAGATGCACTTTCTTCCTTCAACAGCCTTTGGTGTCTATATACAAAATACTGCATTGATTATTTCGTGAGTCATCAATATTGTGATAAAAGTAATTTCTTTCTTAGTGATTGATGGTAGAAACAGCACTATTCTGTTGCTGCACTCAAAAATTTAAAAATGCCAAAATGCCCGGGTCTTGCAAGAGGCCCGGCCACATCGCCACCATCAATCACTTGTGATTGGTGTATTCTGCAGACCAATGAAATGTTGCAACCATTATGCGTATTGCGTACCTACCAGTAACACAAAGTACCGGCTGTTCATCTCAACACTTTCTCCAATTCCGCTGGCTAAAAGTATTTATTATACATTCAAAATTCATTCTCGTTTCCTATTGGTCAATTCCAGTGAATTCTTAATCTCTGGCAGGTGCGACCTCATTTCTGTTGAATACTGTGAATTATTGCACGAAGGTGTCCAAAACAAACATTATTTAACGCTGATGACGTCACTAGGTCCAAGCGTGCAAAAATTACAAATTAAAAAATGCCTGTAGTAGATTTGTTTGTATATTTTTAGTAAGACTATCTTGAACAATGTATAATAAAACAATTATTGGATTCGGCTTATGCATGAGATTAAGAGTTATCCAGACCTCGGTCAAAGTTATCTGCTTTGGCAGGTAACATTGACCTCGGTCTGGATAATTCTTGATATCATGATGCTCAACCTCATCCAATAATTGTATATTATGCTGTACTGTTACTACCATACAATAACATTATAAAGGTATGAGGTGTCTAAAAATATATATTGCAATTAATGGATCATTCATACATCTCATGGAAATTTATGGGAGGGGTACACATGTCAGTCCTGGGGCCCGAGTTTTGCTCTCGCTGGCCTTGATGAATCATCAATATTGTGAGACAAGTGCTGTAATTTATTTCTTAGTGATTTATGGTAGAAACGGCAGTAAACTTCCCCATTATTCTGTTCAGTGCAGGTGCCAGGTACTGCACCCCAAAAAAGTTTACGCTATTTAGTTTGATGTCCTATGGAAGAATTAAATTCAAACAACACAAAGCTCTCAGAGATATTGTCCACTGCAAATTTATTCAGTTTTGCAAATAAATGGGCTAATACCTAATTCAAGTAAAGGAACTACAGTACTGTATTAGAGTAGTAAATTAACAACTACGCTATAAAAGTTTCAAACAGTATAAGCGGGCGAGGGGTGTTGCGTATAACGTATTTCTAGTTTATATAAATAATAGACCACACTTACCAAAACCAAGTCGCTTTTCTCTTAAGAAAATTATGTTTAAGAACCTAAATAGCCTAATTTTGCAGTAAACACCATTTATATAAGAACCTTTTTAGGCTAACTGGACGCTAAATTCTAGAATACCCGTCCACTTTCGCTATTTGCATCTGTTGGGTAAAATTACGGAAAGTTCATCATATACAATTGCTTCGTTCTACTTTAAAACCCCATTTAATTTGATAACTATCAACAAGTACACACAATATAAACCTTCGACATTATATTTAAAGAGATTTTAGAGCAACCTGGTTTCTATTTCTGCCTTTAAATGCGGTTTCAAAAGTGGCCGGGCGGGTATTCTAGAATTGCTCCAACTAGTTGGAAAAATCTGGGTTTTTACTGTAATTCAATCTATGCATCGCGAAATTAATCGGCTCAGACAGAGAATTATTAACAACTTTTAACTTTCCAACTTACCGTTGCTCGAACGAATATCCATTTGCCCGCGAAATCGTATGTCTGCCGGTACCGTTTTGTTCACCAGCTCATCGATATTCTTTAATTCAGATATATCATAAAAGCAAAGTTAGCGAGAGCACGAACAAATATGAATAGCATTTGAGTCTCGTTGTATGTATATGTACCTCAAGACCCAGAAAGTTAGTCATCTCTTGTTCGGTGGCGTTGTTTAAACCAATATGCCTTGCTGCAAATTGATCTGTATCTGGTAAAAATTGTTGCATTTTCGAGGGTTCTGTTGAGGAAGCTAGAACAGCTATCCTTGGGCTTGACCTCAGCCAACGTCGAAGGTTTGCATCGCCAAATCTGGTTAATTGTGTACTGGGTCTATACATCTTACAGCTTAGATCGTGTTTTCTTCTGAATCACAAGACCCTCGAAAATTACCTTGCCACGCAACATTAAATACCGCGGCCTCATGCCAAGAAAAGCGTCCTGAGTTGCCAAATAAGGAAGGCAGAGCAAGCGTTGTTTTGCATTTCCGCAGGCTGAGCCACTGCGCTTTACTGGTGTATGTTATGTAGTGAATATGTTCATGAGAATATTGGACATTTACTGGCGAATGATTCTTGTTACTTTTGTTATTATATTACTACATAACATGAACCAAAATAAAATAAGAAACGCACATTTAAAAAGCATTTAGCAAAGGTCACGACTCACAGGGTGTTTACGGGGGTGTGTTGTAGGTTAGGCTAAGTTAGGCTAGCCCAGTGAACTCTATAAAGACTGGAACGCTAATGAAGCCAAAATTCCCGCCATGGGGGCTGACATGTAGGTATAAAACACGCGTGTTGACCGCGTGTAGTTTACGAAACAGCCACTCGGCGACGTTGTAGGTATAAAACACGCGTGTTGATTTGCGTGTAGTGCACGAAACGGCAGTGGCCAGGAAATAATCGTAGGAGCGGTAGGATGGCTGAACGGAAAATTTTTTCCCAGTTGCTTTTTAAAAGGGAAAAATGCGATACGTTGGTTGAGCTTTCTTTTCAAGAATTTCTAGCGATGGATGTGGCTTAACAAATAAAATATCCGTCAAACAAACGGGGAAATATGCACCGAAATTTGAAAAAATACAGGTTTCTCTTGATTTTCTTTGCTGTCTTTTGAACTTTTGAAGACTTTTATGACAATGATTTATTAAGATAAATATCAAAACACAATTTAAGGTTACTTTTTGTTTGTGTTACTGCTAAATCCAATCTTTGACGACACGAAAAATAACTCAGTACCTCCAGTAACTACCGCAGTTTATGTTAAAGTAAAACACATTTTCTCTGCGTTTTTCACAACAGATATTTGACAATGCTCTTCTCTTATTGTTCCTCTAAAATGTCTTTCAGTTTGAAAATGTGTCAATGTGAATCTCGATGTTTTTTCCTCAAATTATTCTTGATCAAAAAAGAAGTTGTGACCTTGCATTATTTACATTTGTTTGTAGGTTAATCTTTCCTATATTTCTTTCTTTTATTGGCTATTTCACCATTGAAATTACATACTGTGAACTAGCAATAAATCTAAACTTGAAATAGTGTGATATTATTTTAGTTTTTTGCCATAATGTTGTTTTTTACAACCTATATTTCATCAAATTTAATTTCTTTATCGCACGGTCAACTAAAAAAGGACTAGGGCATACCTACATGTCAGCCTCCATGACTGGCTTCAAAATTCAACCCCGAGTTATCGTTCCAGTCCTTATTAGAGTTCACTGGGCTAGCCTCGACTTGTCCTCGACTTGTCCTCGACTTGGACTCGACTTGGACTCGACTTGGACTCGACTTGGACTCGACTTGGACTCGTCTTGGACTCGTCTTGGACTCGAATCCCGGTCGCTCAATTGAGTTCAAGAAACCTGTGCTACTCGCGAGCGAGCGAGGGTCCACATCTCACCGAAAGTTTATCGAGCGAAGCGACTGTCGCCGCGGCAGGGATCCATTTAGGTTAATCGAGCGAAGCCTCCAAAAGTAAACTTGACGTCGTCTTCGTTCTACAGAGACGTCACAGAGGGCGTTTTCACGTTCAGAAGAGCGAAGACAACGTTGATCAAATGCTATAACGTCAGCATCAGTTAAGCCAGTTAAGCATCAACGGTTTGTGGTTTCTCCACTTTCATTATCTTTGTTTTCTGATCTATGATAATTTTTATTGAAAAAACGTCATTAGTTCGCGATTTCCGGAATTTATATTGTATATTAGGGGGGCTGTTTACCTTGGCTGTATCCCAGGATCGAAAATCGCGCAAAATCTGAAATGGCGATCAATAATGTTTCTTTCGACGATTTCTGCGCTTAAAGCCTTGAACAGGCGCATAGGAACTGTAGCGGCAGTAGCGGCTTTGGCCGCTATTTTTGCACGACCTTACCATTCTCCGCCTTTATTTACCAAATTTATAATTTATTTTTAAACTTCTGTTTTTTTTAAATTTGCATGGGCGTTTGCAAGCGCAGAGGCGTAGGAACGGATTTAAAGTTGGGGGGGGGGGGGGGGGGGTGAAGTTGACAAGGAAGAAGCTCGGAAAGGCAATTTTCAGCAATTTTAGCAAACTTTTTCATGTAATTCTACAGCGAGCATAGTTCAAATGAATCCAAGTCAAGAGTTGCCTGCTGTATCTCACCAGGTGATGCCATTTCAGTTTGCGCCTAGTATTGACAGAAGTATGGGAACCAATCTAACACTCACGTGGCAAGGGTTTAGGGGTTGGCTAACATTTCAGGCTACACCCGTATGTAAAATCTCGTGTAGATGAAGCCCATAGGTAGATTACTAATAAGTAGCTTCTCTCCTAGCCTCTATAGTCATACTAAAGGTAGTTGTACTAATACAATTGGGAAAAAACCCATCAAATTTAGCAACGCTTGTCCTTTTTGGGGGGGCTCATCCCCCATTTAAAATTGGGGGGGGGGGGGCTAAAGCCCCCCCAGTCCCCGGTTCCTACGCCTATGCACAAGCGCCAACGGTTTTAAGATAGAGATAAGGTTCCAGGGCAACAACAACAGCATACCGTTCCTCACATATGTTTTAGTTTGGCTGTTTGGCCTGGGTTATTGAATCTGATGGACTGCTTCAGAGCCTTAGAAAATGACCCCCGGGACCCCTTAGATGTTTCTTGCACCTTCGTCACTCGCTCCTGCATGGTCGTATTCTTCGTTCCGGAACTGGACATGTGCACTGACCGTTTGGGCCTGTAATAAATTGCTTTTGAAGAAAATATGTCGGTAGAATTATCCAGGAAAGCTTTCTCGGATAATTTTGTTCATTATAGATAAACTTGTTAATTGTTTATTAAGTCTACAAGTTCTCAACTTCATGTTCACAATTTTCTACAACCAGTTTTACATTTGTGGTGTTGTTCATGTTGAGATTCCGCATGATAATGATGTTGAGCTATCAGCTATTTTTATTTCAGTCAATGATTTTGTAGTTGATCGGAAGGAATTTTCGCACATACGAAGATGCTCTGTAGTGCTCATTCCTTTCGATAAGACGCAATCGGAATTTGGCAAAAGGTTTGCCAAAAAGTTAATAGCATAATTAAAGTTAATTCAAATTATCTTTTTGGGTCGAGAAAAGATTTTTGTGCACGGCTCATATAAAGAAGCCAAAGAAGCCAAAGAAGCCACAGAAGCCACAGAGTCTGTCTCGGGCCCTCGTCCCAATCACTCGCTGATTTGAGAGGAAGGCGCGCGAGGAAGGACGGGGAAAATTAAAGGGCGAAGCGACTGGCAAATCTTGCATCCAAAATGAAATTATTCTGTAATCGGTATCTGAACTCCTTGTAATGTATTCGATAGAATGTATTAGATCATCTTGACATCTTGTAATATGTACTGTATTAGATCATCTTTTAATCGGATCAATTAATATGAATACATATATAAGATGTTGAGGGTTGTGTACGCATACCTTAATTAGGTGACCGCTCTGCCTCTACCCTATATTTTCCTGATAAGGTTTTGAGTTTATAAATCATGATAAAATTTCTCACAACATTAATTTGTCCGGTGGGTTTCTTCTTAAAAGTTCATTTGTTGGCTTTCCTTGGTCTGTTGCCTGCTGTGTTGCTCGTTGCTGAGAATTATTCTTTTCGCCATCTGACTGTTGTATTTCTTGTACCTGTAGGTATCTCTTCTGTGGTTTCGTTTGTGGTGGCAGGATTTCCTTGTGGTCTTGGAGCGTCGTCCAATTGAGGTCGGTGTTTCTTATATCTTTATGGTTTTGATTGTTACATCTTTCTTTCAGTTGATCAATATGGCGTTTCCACAGCTGTGTTGACTTTTACTTCATACAGCAGAGGTCCAACTTTCTCTTGGATAACAGCTTCTACCCACTTTCCCCCTTCACGGTAGTTTCGAGCTAGTACTATTTGTCCAACAGTTAACTTGCGTGTGTGTGTCTTGGTTTTGCTTTTAGCTTGGTTGAGTTGGTTGTTTTGAACCTTTAGACGTATGTTCAGTTGGGCTTCAAGAGATCCAGCTTCATGCGTATGTTCCTGCCCATCAGCAGGGTGGCGGGTGTCTCTCCTGTGGTTGTATGTGGAGATGTTCTTACGCTAGTAGTTCTTTGACAGTGTTGCTTTATGTGGACTCTTGGTTGGCTGATCGAAGGGCTTGTTTCATGCTCTGTACAAACCGTTCTGCCAGGCCATTTGTTGCTGGATGATACGGGGCGGAACGGATATGCTTTATACCATTTAATTTCATGAAATAGTTAAACTATTCTGATATAAATTGAGGTCCATGGCGCTAACAAGTTGTGTAGGAATCGTTCAATCCCGTGTCTGCAGAATAGTGTTCTTAGTTCTTCTATTGTTCTCGACGTGGTCGTTGATTTCATTGGGATTGCTTCGGGCCATTTGGAATATGCGTCAACTACGATCAGGAACATGTGTCCCACAAATGGGCCGGCGTCTGTTGGCCATTCCCATGGATGTAGTGGTGGCGTGGTGCTGGAGAATGGTTGCTCTGTACGTGTTGGCACCCAATGCATATCTTTGCTAGTTGCTCTATTTCTTTGTCGATATTTGGCCACCAAATGAAGCTTCTTGCTATTGCGCAGCTCTGACAGGGCATGGTTTCTCAACTTGGCTGGTATTATTACTCGGTATAAGGTTTCCCCACAAGAGGCACCCCTCTTGTATTGTGAGTTCATCCTTTCTTCTGTAATATGGCTCTAGATTTTTCTCAGTGCTTGTGGTTATCCAGCCTTTACTTGTAAGGTCCAAAACTTTAGCCAATGTAGGGTCACGTTGTGTTTCTCGTCGAGTGACTGGTATAGTTGTTCCATCTATATAGCACTTGGAAAATTTCAGCTTGGTCAGGTTTGTCGGGTGTGCTATATATATCTTCTAGTGGAAGTCTTGAAAGACCGTCGGCATTCCCGTGCTAGTGGGTGAACTTGTACTCGATGGTGTAGTTAAATCCAGTGAGCAATAGTACGTATCTTTGCTACTGTCATGGTCGGTATTCCCCTTTTCGGGCGGTGAAAATTGATGTCAGTGGTTGATGGTCCGTGATTAGGGTGAAATGATGACCAAACAAGTACTGGTAAAATTTCTTGAACCCCCATTTTAATGTAAGTGCTTCCTTGTCGATTTGGAAGTAATTTCTCTCTGTTTTAGTTACTTCTCTTTCCTGCATTAGACTTGCCCCAAGTCTCTCGCTTATATCGACCGTCGACAAGTACGACATAATAAACGTTTTTATCCATGTACGTCTGTATGAATATAAAAATAAAGTGTTGTGTGTACCAGATGTTGAGTGACACTACATGCGTGTGCAAAAATACGAAGCTAGAAAACGACACAATGCAGGAACAATAACAAAAACAGGTTTGCCATGCATATCTAAATCCTAAAAATGTTTTAGTCAAAGGTCTAGCCAGAAATTATATTTCTTTTGTCATACTAAAGAAATACGGAAAATTCAAACCAGGTACTGCTAATTGAACTTTCAAATTCCTATATATCAATCCGAACTATAAGCAATGTTACTGCATGTTTTCTGTAAGTAGGATTCCGCGAGTGTCTTTCGTGCAAATTTAATCATATCTGTAATAATAATATTAAACGACATTCAACGACGAAGACGTCTAGCTCGAAATACTGTTCCACTTTCCTGCTATTAATTCAAACCCAAACAAAAGACTAAACGAAACAGACACTAGTATTCAAACCCAAACAAAAGACTAAACGAAACAGACACTAGTATTCAAACCCAAACAAAAGACTAAACTTGTGACAAGTGAATTAGCGTGAAGCTTTAACCAATCACAACGCCAGGATCTTCTCGACCTTCACACTTACAGCAACCAATGAGATATCTCGTTCCGAGAGCTGCGTATTAACTCAACCTCGTTCCCAGGGCATTTTGCCTCCACGGCGGAAATAGGTCGGCGAAAATGGCCCTGGGATCGGCTGGTCCATTCTATAATCCGATTGGCTTGTCATAAAACGCAATTAATTCAGCCGAGTATAATTTATTCATCTAAATCTGAATGTGATAGCTTTCGCTAAATTGGATATATGCTTCTTCATACGTTTTGTAAGAGATAACCATGGATGTATGGTGGATTATTAAGCTTGTTCGCTGCTTTTATGCCTACGAATGCTGACATGAACAACTCTGAAGAGCATTGAAAATATTAGTATAAAATAGTAGAAAATATTAAATATTATAGTCTCAATTATTCAGGTCAACAAAGTAGACAAAGGAAATGGAACAAAGACCACAAAAATTATCTTATCTAAACACCCAGAAATTCTGGGTGTCATGTGACCAGCCGATCCCAGGGCCATTTTCGCCGACCTTCCGCCGTGGAGGCAAAATGCCCTTGGTACGAGGTTGCCATTAACTATGATTAGAGCAAAATTCTTCAGCACAATTCAATATACACATTTAAACATAAGTTTGATCGATTCAATAAAACATGTAAACATAGATTTGATCTATAGTACACATCACTCATCAGCGTACGGTTTATATCGAGATATTCGCGGACCAACCCGTTCCGAATCGCTCGTCATCTTTTGGAGTAGGTCTACTGCGATCGGCGTGAACATTGTGAGCGTGTTTATGATCAAGATACCTGTCAGCCACATTTCTTATGAATCTTATCACAAATTTACTTTATTTCTTTGGATAGTTTGAACGAACACTCGAGCAATAGCGACCAATTAAACAAGCTGGCGCATGAAAATGAGCACATCTTTCTTGTGCACACTTATCACATGGGGCTACCTTGATTGTTTGACTATGACTTTATGAAAGAAATCATTATGTGGGATTAGTAATTGACTGTTAAACGCATATGCGATTCTGTATGTGTGCCATTAGATTAACCATTATCCTTAATTCAGAGCAATTTAAGGAAAGAGAACAGCCCCCATCCGGGGAAAGCTAAAAGGGATGACTCAAAAGGACCTTTCTGTTTTTTTCTGTTTTTTATTTTTCGTTATGTTATGGATAGCTACGGTTAGGGTTAGGTCTAAAGTTAGGATCAAGGTTAGGGTTAGGATTAGGATTGAGATTAGGGTTAGGATTAGTTCTAAAAAATGTGAAGGTCCTTTTGAGTCATCCCTTTTAGCCTTCACCAGCCCATCCATGGTCCCCAGATATTAACAGATTTCAATTCTGAAAGCAGATTTGGAATTACCGACTGCAACTAAGTTCTAGCCTTATCCATATTTTTATTTCTAGGTTAGAAAATTAGTCCGACTTTATCCAAAAGTTTCATCTGATCCACAAATTCAAAATACTTTCAGATAATAGATCAGAGAAATTTAGACGCTGCTCAACGCCATGTAGATAATTGTTGATCACGTACGGCAAATCGGAAAAGGTGCACATTTAATCGTAGATTAACGGATTTCAATTCCGGAATTTGGAATTACCGAGTGCAACATAACATAATTACCATACCATTTACGTGTCTATTATATTATGGGAACGTGCATACCCTTCGTAAAAAACTGTTTATGTTAATCGGCAATATGAAAGCCGCTTCGTCGTAGATTGTTGAACGTTATCTCGGTGAATATTCAATTTTGAAAACAGATTTGGAATTACGGAGTCTAAGTACATAACATACGTGTCTTCAGGTAATATAAATTGAATTTGAGATCATGGACCAACCTGTTTCGAAATCGCTTGTCATCTTTTAGTATAGGTCTACCACGATCAGCGTGTGCAGTTGTAAGCATATGGTGAGCGTATTCACGATCAACACACTTTCAAAATCTAGCTACCAACAGAGTCAAAGCTGAAGAAAAGAAAGGACTATTGGTTATTGACCCGCACAACATGTGCCTCACGGTTCGCAAAAGCCTGACGGGAAATATTATTGCGCAATTTTGCAAATTTGTGGAACCCCAAAATAATAATAATACTACTAATAACAAGATACTTCCCAGCCACATAACTAACTTCGAACACTTCCAAGCAAACAGCTTGCAAAAACACTTCACTTCGAACCACGAAAAGAAAGAAGGCACATGCATTGGTCACATGCATAGATATAGTCACATGCCACAGTTTCGCAAAGCCTGTTGGGGCAATATCGCGACAAAAAATTAATCGCGCGAAACCTAGACTCGATCTAACACAGATATCCCGAGTAATAATCCCATAAGAGAAGTTCTGCAATTCTGCATGAGCGAGAGTATATAACAGTGAAATGTTTTAAATTATTCTTACTGTAGCCCTTTCAAGCTCAAAAAGTGATCAAGCGAAGAACAATAAGCGGTGCAGGAACGTGTATGTATTGGTTGGGGGGTACGCGCATCACACATTAATCAGGGGACGATATGGGGATGTTTTTTAGTATAACCATAGTGCTGCTACCCTAACCCCGCCTAATGAGTTTTCTAACCCCAACCACCCGCCTAACGAGTTTTCTAACCCTCCGCCTTAAGTGTCTTCCTTGGATGTATTTTATATGGTTATACTAGAAAACATTGTCCGCGAATTAGACGCGGACTGTACGTTAGCCACTGATCTCTAAATAAAGACTGGATTGAGCTTTCTATTGTATCTGATGAGCTGATTTTGAAGCCTGCATATTTGCATAATGTAAATTAACGAGAGATCATTAGAAACTCCGAGTTTGCAAGCAAATCAAACTGTGACGCTAGCAAAATAGGTTTAGTGTCTGGCCAATATAGTTTCTTTGTTAACATTAAATGCATAAAATCTTCAACCTAATTTGACGTCTCGTATCAGGCTTCTCTCACTGGATAATTAGAGCCAACGGCGGCCATTGCTAAGGGACCAAAGTCGCAGTAAATCTGTAGGTAGGCGATGAATCGTTTTACCCAGTAATTTGAAAAATGTTTTCTGGTCCTCTTTATAGTAATATTATTTTATTTTGTCGATGGTAAGAGCACATAAACCATCAAAAAACCTCATAGGATTCTCAGTTGGTCCCTTAGTAATGGCGGACTTCCGGCTTCATTTTCTGAACAAAAGTTGCTCGATCCAGTCTCAGTGAACTCAATATAGATAACAATATATTAAGTACTTATTAACCGAGCGCGAGGTCCGTACGGGAAAATATTTTGCTTGAGATCTTTTGAGTACAGTACTCAAAAGATCGAAAGCAAAATATTTTCCCGTACGGACCGAGCTTGTGAGGTTAATAAGGAATTTATTATATGTCTCGACTACAACGAGAAATAATTTAGAGAAAACATTATTTAAAATGGCTTGCTTTTTTTCTCTAGTGTACTCTGTCTCCGTAGCATTTAAGATATCATCTTCGTCGGTTAGTTCCTCCGGATAATAGAGTTGGCCGTGCATTTTTTGTTATTTCGTTTAATTTTGCTGTAGTTTGTTGTTTTTGTGCGGGTCCGTACACCGAGTCCGTACGGTAAAGTACGGACCCGCACGTTAGCCAATCAGCGTTCAAATACGCCAGTTCGGACTCGCAAGACATATAATAAATATATATATATAGAATAATAACTCAATATATATTACGGTCTTCCGAAGGTTGACCGAAGCCGACTTGGCGCCATCTTCGGAAAAAGCCGTAAAAATGTAAAAACAAACATGGCGAACTTATCTTGCCTACCAGTTAATTCAAGTCTTGGATATTTGGCAAAATCTCTTGGAGCACTAAACCCTGCACCGTGGGAGAAGGTAAAGTTTATTCAATTTTAAAGAATCTTTTTAACATTGCGAAATTCATTTAATTGTAATTTTAGTGCGCCATTTTCCTGATGGTTTATTATTTTCATCATATTAAAACATCTCTGAAGTGGACGGATATTTTTAATCATTTTAATGTTTCTGAAGTTAAATGGGGGCAATTATAGAATACCCGTCCACGTTTTGAAACCGCATTTAAAGGCAGAAATACAAACCAGGTTGCTCTAAAATCTCTTTAAATATAATGTCGAAGGTTATATATTAATATTGTGTGTTCTTGTTGATAGTTATCAAATTAAATGGGGTTTTAAAATAGAACGAAGCAATTGTATATGATGAACTTTCCGTAATTTGACCCTTTTACTAACTGTCAACAGATACAAATAGCGAAAGTGGACGGGTATTCTGCAATTTAGCGGTTAAATGAATAAGTTACATTATTTGAATAGAATATTGTAATCATTGTGCACATCGAACACCTAAATGTTATTGTTGGTCGCCACTCAAATTATGCCAATAGTGTTAAATGGTCAAAATTAACATAATAAAAATAATTTATAAACAAACAAACTTTACTTAACTAAAGATCGGAACTTGTTTCAAAATGCCGCCACCAATATAAGTTTAGCATTTCAAATAACTGCTGCGTGAAGAAAAAAGTGATGACTCATCAAGCCTCCCACGTACCATGACGCAAAGCATACTATAAAAGCAGGATCGCCAAATCAGTTCCACCATTGCCTGAAGATCGCCTCTGCATGAAACTTGGAGTAGCAAACAATAATTTTTAAGTTTATAACTATATGTATACTGTATAATATATATATTAAAGTTGGGCGGTATGGGAATTTCAATACCGGTATTCGATATTTGAAAAATATCGTGGTATATGGCAGTACCATTTTTTAGCAAATTGTGTGATCTTCAGTAAGTACAGTTTACACCCAATAACCCAAACATTCAAGAAAAAATGGAAACAAGTTTGAGTTATCGGGAGTGTGTTTCGTTAAACGATCTAAAATTAGATGGCTTCCAAATTTTGGCTTGCGTTTAAAAGTTAAAATCTAATTTATATTATTCCCGCACACACACATTGTGTTTGTGTCTCATTTGTGATTTTTTCTTGCAGTTTAAATAAAGAGATTAACTGATGATACTCATGATACCGGTTTATCTTACGGTATAGTAGGGTATACTGTCAAAACCAACACCGCCATACCGGTATCAACTAAATATCGTGAATAACTAAGAATACTGGTATACCACCCAACTTTAATATATATATATTTAACAAATAGATTCCATTTTGCCGTTGTCTGTTCAGTTATAGATGCACAGATGATGTCAGAACGTGGTAAGAACAAGAAAGTGGCCCACGAGACGGAGTCGAATGGGTCACTGATGTTCTTACCACGTTCTGAACAGACAACTATTCAAGAGGATTATTAGCTCGTTGGCGATTTCTGGGGCATGAAAAAAGATAAAAGCAGTCGGCTGACGTGATATGGCGTGAGCTGACGTGTTATATGGCGTGAGCTGATGCCATCCGTGCATCTGTCCTCTAATAGATCATGGCCAACAACCAATGAAAATGCGCATAGTAAACAGGTTATTGTATATAATATATATATATATATATATATGATTCTAACCTACTGTATAAAATCACTACCATATATACAGGGTATATATATATATATTATATATATATATATATATATATATATATTATATATATATATATATATATATATATATATATATATATATATATATATATATATATATATATATATATATTATATATATATATATATATATATATATATATATATATATATATATATATATATATATATATATATATATATATATATATATATATATATAATTTATATGTTATTTATATATATATATAATTTATATGTTATTTACCGGTTTGGAGGTCCGTATGGAGAAATATTTCCAGAGGTCTCCAGAGGTTTCTTTGTCAAAGGAAATTGAGAGTTAAGTCTCTATCCGGATAAAAAAATCACTTATATGTCTTTCAATATGTTCAATCTCGTTTGAGTTCATTTTCAAATGTTTTTAGAATATTTTACGGCTTATAAAAGGAATTTAAAACTGAAATTATGTCGAGCGGTCCATATGGGCTCATATGGACCGCTCGTTAGCCAATCAGAAAGCAGGATTTGGTAGGATACGGACCGGAAAAAAATAAATATATATATTCTAACCTATAATTAAAATATAACTATGATTCTAACCTATAAAATCACTATGATTCTAACCTATAAAATCACTATGATTCTAACCTATAAAGTCACTATATATGATTCTTAGATCACTATGATTCTAACCTATAAAATCACTATTACTATAACCTTATATATTCTAACCTATAAAATAAATTATAACCTATAAAAGCACCATGATTCTAACCTATAAAATCACTATGATTGTATCACTATAAAATCATAGCACACTAATCTTGACACTTGTGCCCAGATCTCTTCCCGTAAGAAAATGATAGACCTTTAAAGACCTTGCAAATGTCTAGCATAGGTCTAGAAAAATGTCTTCAAAAGGTCTAAAAAGATCTTATGACCACCTAAGGTATAAGTCTCGAAAAAGTCCCCCAGGTGAGCTTAATTTGACAGTTCGAACGACCTTTCAGGACCTTTCGCCGCATCTGGTTCGTAATTGATAATGATCTTAAAAAGGTCTAGTTGAAAGGTCTTGAGAGGCTTAAAAGGTCTAGAAAGTCTAGAAACGTCTGAAATAGTCTAGAAAGGTCTTGAAATATCTAGAAATATCTAGAAATATCTTGGAAGCTCTAAACGCCGGTCTTTAGTCTTTACTAAAGAACATTTGACTTCTAAACATTATAACTATAAAAACATTATTAAACATTATAACTATTCTAAACATTATAACTATACAAGAAATATTTTCAGCAAAATGTTTTTTCCAACTTTAAATAAAAATACCTCTAACCTAAAACTAAACCCACGAATGCTTGTACGCAGTTTTCCGAATACAAAATAAGCAACAAATTTTGCTCCGTTTTCACAACATTATTCATCCAAGGTTCTCACACTATAATCCTTCCGATCGTCTGCGCACTTTTTGAAACGACTCAGACGATTATATGAGAAGCATGAGCCTTTACAAAACTCATGAACGTGCAGGCCTTTCTTTGGCACGCGTTGACGCAAATACGCGCAAACGTTTTTGCTTAATAAATGAACTCCAACTTGATACATTCAGGATTGCATCTTGCATTAGATCTTTGCAGGTCATGATTTGTGCACTTTCAAAAAGGAAATCTGTGGTGTGCGATATGATATATGCTACAGGGCAAAGGCTGTTAGTTTGAACGCGATACTGACACTGCCTCTATTTTCTAGTTGCTTTTGCAAATAAATGAACAATGTTTTCTATCATATATACATTAATTTACATTCATAAATACATCGTATAATCACACAACCTAGCGTGAGAGTATATCAGTGATGATAATTTTATAATAATGGGGATGCGATTGCTTCTTTGCCTCAACCATGAACGTGTTAACTTCCTACTTCATGTTTCTATAGATTAACAATCCAACTTTATCTTTGTTGTCGTCGATTCGGTCTCGTCTAACTTCAACAATGCTAGTCGCGGACTGCTCACGCTGGCGTAAATTTTAGTTTCAATCTCGCCGCCAAAATCGAACTATCATTGTGTCTACCAATCAAAGGTTTTGCCTGGAGGGCGTTCAAGGTAGCAAATGGAAAGAATTTCAATTATTGGGCAGAATTTATCCGTACTCTCTGTGTTTAACGTTTAGTCCAGTCAAATCAGTTTGAATCGATATAAAATGCCCGAAATAACAAAAAGAAATCGTCAAATTAATAGTATCACGCAGTGTCGAAAACGTTTAATTGTTCAGGAAACGTGTTAATCGGATGAAGCAGAATATAATTTACCAAACAAAATTATAAATTCGTAGGAGATGGGAGAAAGTCAGACTCAGAACCTGTTGGCAAAACCTCCTAAAAATTAACGTAACAATTCAAAGGAGAATATCATTTAAATGTACTTTAAATTTATACAAGGTAATTTCATGTATATCATTACCCTAAAGGCCCGTTTCAAACGTCGAACTTTTCATGTACAGAATCTAATGTAAATTAGCAAAACTCTTTGTTTAAGCTCATTTGCATTAGATTCGGGCCATTCGGCACATGAGAAGTTCGACGTTTGAAACGGGCCTTAACGCGCGCTATGACTGACAAAGCGCAGACCATAATACTCAGATCGCTTTTTTATTTGACGACGACTTTTCCTTCAGAGTTCAGAATTTGACAGACAATCTCTAGACTTTTGTCTTTCAAGACATTTGAAAGACTTTTAAGATCACATAATTGTCTAGGAAAGGTATACCATAGGTCTTCGAGACCTTTCCTAGACCTTTTCAAGACTTTTTAAGGCCTTTCATTTTCGTACGGGTTCTAACCTTATCCATATTTTTATTTCTAGGTTAGAAAATTAGTCCGACTTTATCCAAAAGTTTCAGCTGATCCACAAACTCAAAATACTGTGATATTAGATCAGAGAAATTTAGATGCTGCTTTAGCAACAGAAATTTTCCTACTGGAATCTAAATTACAACACAAGGACAAGATACTCCCATTGTTATTAGATTTGCTAAAATGTCTTCCATATGCTAAATTGAATGAAGAAAGGGAATCCAACAGAAAGGAAGAGGGAAGTCTTGCAGAGGGATTTTCATTTCATTTTGTGTCATTACTTCTGGAAATACGAGCTCTACAGAAAGAGGATAATGCTTTAAATAATCATGATACTTTATCTTCTATTTTTGAAATTTTTGAAGTGCTTATTCAGCAATGTTGCTCTGTCCCAAAACAATCAAACACAAAGAAGGGTAAGTTGCAGAAATAAATAAATGGACTATTGGACTTTAGCATAAATTTCATGCCTAATGGCCCTTACTGTGCCTTTTAGTATTTTATTTATTTGGTTTGCTATAATTTACAAGATTTCACAAATGACTTGCAATTCAGTTTTTGTGTTTCTGTCTTTTGTGGGACGCCAATCCTGCTAGTGATTTGGAAACCAGTCCACAGTCAGCACATGTGACAAAGTTGTTGGATAAAACAGCTGGTATATTAGATCTGGATTTCGTGTTCTTCGAATCTTCCTCAAATCTCTTACTGTAGATGGTTAATGCGAGATTTTTCGAAGTTGGCAATACCCTTATGGCAGACAGCTCTCCATTTTATGCGGTCCATAGCAGTAGTTTCGAAAGAGGGAAGAGGGATGTTTATGGCTTTAAGATTGTATTTGAGTTTGTCTCTAAAACGTAACTGTGGCCTACCTATACATTCCGTGCACCGTCATACAACTGACTGTACACGAGGACTTTAGGTATTCTGTCATCACTGATTCTAATGACATGGCCAGCCTACATGAGTTGAGATTGCATCAAGAAGGTTTCGATACCTCCGATGTCACATTTGGTAAATATATCTGCGTTCGAGACTTTATCCTGCAAGGTGCAGCCACAGATAGAACGAAGAGAGCGTTTATGAAAGACGTCGAGTTGGTGGATAATGGATATGAGTTCTGTAAGGGGTCCATGATTCTGATCCATAGAGAAGAGTGGTAAACACAACGGCTCGGCAGACGCCGATTTTAGATTTTAATGATATATACCTCTTTCATTCCAGAGGCGATGACGTAGTTTACCAAAAGCATCAGAAATACGGTTGACAATCTCGTCATCGAGAGAGGCACTTGTGTTGACTTTGCTTCCCAAGTATAAGAAGGATTTCACATAATTCAGCTTACTACCGTCAGCAGTGATAGGCACGGCTGGAAATTTGTGGGCGGGTTGATGCTGTTTGACACCTTGACTTGCTTTGGAGTTGGCTTTGGTTGATGCACTACTTCAGTTATCTTAATGCTGATGGTTAGGCCGAAGGCCTTGCTAGCAATAGAAAAGCGATCGGTGAATTATTGTACTTCCTCGATAGATGTTGCGACGAGTGCAGCGTCATCATCGAAAAGGAAGTCACGAATCATGCTAGTTCTCGTGAGTGTTTTTGCTTTGAAACGTTGGTGGTTAAAAAGACCACCAGTTGTGCGAAATTCGAATTTCATCCCGTTTTCGAGGTCACCATAGGCATAGTGTAACATGATGGAAAAATAGAGTGCAAAGAGGACAGGAGTCATGACACAACCTTGTTTAGTGCCGTTTGTTACGTCAAATGGGTCACAAGTTGCTCCGTCAGACATGACCGATGCTTCCATTCCTTCATAGAATGAGATCATAATGTTTAGCATGTTGTCTGGTATACCAAGCGTTTTGAGGACTTTCCACAGAGCACTTCTATTAATTGTATCGAAAGCCTTGGTCCGATCTACGAATACCATATGCAGCTCTTGGTTTTTTTCGCGAGTTTTTTCGGCGACCTGACCAATTAAGTGAGAAGATCATGTCAATGGTCCTGCGACCAGAGCGAAAGCCACATTGGGACTTTGGATAGATTTGGTCAACAAGGTGAGTGATAATTCTATTGAGGATTACACGAGCGAGGATTTTCCCAGCAATACAGAGGAGAGAGATACTGTACCACGTGAATTATCACAGACAGGTTTTTTACCCTTATTGTTGAAAAGATGTATGATGGATGCGTCCTTGAAATCTTACAAGGAATTACAAGGAATAATTCAAGAAGTTTTCGAACCAGCTTTTTACCACCGTGTTTGTAGATTTCAGGATGGATATCGTCCTTTCCAGGAGATTTGTCAGAGGACATCTGCTTGATGGCATCCTCGACTTCTTTCAAGCTTGGATCGTAGGACAATTTGGATATTTCTGGTCTTTGAGGTATTGATGCTATAAGTGTCGTCATCGATGGCAGAGTTGTTGTTCAGGACATTCTCAAAGTGTTCTTTCCAGCGAGATAGAATTTCTTTTTTGTCCACATGTAGTGTCTGGCCATCAGAACTGGAGATGTCCCGCTTTCGTTTGGACCATACACTTTCCTGAGACCTTCATAGAAGGCTTTAGAATTTATCCTGTTGGCTGCGTCCTGAAGTTCGGCAGCTTTAGCCGACCACCAGGATTCCTTCCTTTTCCTGAGAGATTTCTGAACCTGTTGTTTGCACTCCTTGTATGCTTTCTTATTGGATGTGGAGTTCTTATCGTTTATTCACAATTTATGCGAGTTATTCATCTTGCCTATAAGACGTTGAACTTCTATATTGTTGTCGTCAAACGAATCCTGGCGCTTCCTTATGAGAAGTCCGAGAACCTCGAGGGAAGCGGAGTAAGTGGTATTCCGAAGCGATTTCCAGGAGGCTTCGACGTCATCAGAGATCTCGACTGAATCAAGTTTTGATTCGAGTATCTCTGATAGTTCCTTCTTCATATCTTCAGTTTTTAAAGATAAAACATTCATTCGTTTAGGAATTGTAGAGCTTTGGAGCCGTTTTTTACGGGATATTTGGAAAGATGCTTTGCTACGCATTAAGGCATGGTCTGAGAGATAACATGTGCAATGGAAAGAGCGAGTGATACAAAAGTCTTTCGCATCGCGTTTTCGTTATTACGTTGTCGATCATGTGCCAAATATTGGATCTGGGATGCATCCAAGTTGTTTTGTGATGATTGGGCTGTTGGAAAAGTGTATTGGTGATAGTGAGATCAAATTCTTTGCAGAGGGAAAGAAGCCGCAATCGCACGAATTATCTGAACAATCCTCCTCAGACTCCTCTTACTATCGCGTACATGTAATCCCCTTGAATATTGGACCTGTCGTTTCTCCCTCCCCTCAGTCTGTTTGCTGATCGACTGTAAAAATAGCAAATGATTTAGCTTTTCGCATCTCATTAATTATTAGTTTGTTTATCTCCCGTGCATTTTATTGGCGGCTACTTTCTACTTGTGACGCCCTTTTGGCATATTTAACAATTAGACAACGAGCTCGCGTTTTCTATGAGCAGATAGTCAACGAGGCGGAGCCGAGTTGACTATCGCTCATAGAAAACAAGGGCGAGTTGTCTAATTGTTTTAGTATAAATTTACAACTTTCTAACCCAAGAAATAACTTTTATTTCGCATTTTTCATGGGAAAAAAGTAAATATTCTTTCGAAATCAGGCGACTTTTTCCCCAGAGGTTTATATCAGCGGATAGTAACTCCTGCGATAGCCAATCAAAATTGAGGATTTGTGATATAAACTTGTCAATTTATACTAAATATATATATAAACCCTCTTTATTTTATTTTATACTGTAACTGTGGTGGGATTGAGGAAAGGGCATGTGTAGCAGTAGGAATGGCCACAAGAAAATGTTCCTGCTAGTGCTCGCGCTAATGTTTCCACTTGCCCTGCCTTGCTGTCTATAGTGCCAAACATTATATTTTGTCTGTTTTTTCTACAGCATTTGTTTGCAGAGTTACTATACCGTTGCTTCTTGGAATCTGTCAGGCAGTGAGCGTAGGTTGCCTAAACTCCACCTCTAGTGATATTGGACTTCTATGTCAAAAACAGTGCAAAAGATGTACTTTAGATTTCAGAAAAAAACAGAACCCTCCTCCAAGCCTGGATACTACTGATGGAGCGCCAAAAGGAAAGACAAAAACTTTGGTTAAGGATGTTTCAGCAGCTCAACTTGAATCTATTTTAATTCAAGTTAAAAATTTGGTTTTGTCAGAAAGTTTGTCAGAACTGGACACCATCTTAGCGGAACTAAATCAGGTAATCCTAGTCTGATGCTTTGTCATTTTTTACTTTCTCAGCAGGATTCTGTGTGCAGCAAGTGTGCTGCACAATTGTCATTGTGGGTCTTTTATTTTCAATTTTAAAGTGTCTATCTCACGTTTGGGGATTTTACATATCCGTAGTAAATCTTCATGGAGTTTTTTTGCTGTCAAAGTTACCGGATGTGATGTCACAAGAGGGATTCCAAAGGTTTTCGTATGTTACTTGCCACAAAAATCACATCCGATAAATTTAACAGTCCATAAAGATGAAATTTTCGGCTGACAAGATATATTATGATTTTGCTCAGGAAGACCCAAATATTACGAATATGTAAAATCCACAAACGTGGGATAGGCACTTTAAAGTGGATACAGGTATAACATATTCAATACCTCATTATATTGCGTCCATATCACAAGGATGTTTTGGTATACATATGACACCTTTTATTAAGATTTTATTGGCCGCGTCCTGCGTCCATGTGTTTTATCTGTTAAAAAAGGATTAAATCTAAACATGCAATCTGATTTTGATTGATTAATTGCTAAGGGCTAAAAAAATTAGCTGCATCACATAACCTGTTTATATTGGATTCCTCTGAGCGCAATATTACAAAATATTTAAGTCGAGAATTCAATATTGGGCGAGACCGAAGGTCGAGCCTGATATTGCAATCGAGACTTAAATATTTTGTAATATTGGGCTCAGAGGAATCCAATAAGTGTTTTATT
Source organism: Chrysogorgia sp. JL179-B06 (assembly GCA_035772405.1). Taxonomy (NCBI): domain Eukaryota; kingdom Metazoa; phylum Cnidaria; class Anthozoa; order Scleralcyonacea; family Chrysogorgiidae; genus Chrysogorgia; species Chrysogorgia sp. JL179-B06. The sequence goes on along the minus strand of JAYKKM010000035.1, from coordinate 4,164,672 downwards.
ATATCGAACAAAATATCTTAACACTAAGATGTTTCTTCGCACGTAAACAGTCAAAAGGTTGCTGCCCAATATGTAGCTGTCCTACATCGTAAAATGGTGGATTATATGTTAGGGTATAATAACGCTCATTGGAATTTAATCTATGATACAGATCTGTTACTACTGTAACACTGTTCAGTACTGTTTAATTCAAACACTGAGCAACATCTATTTTTTGGTGCAGTTCCTGCTTCTCAGACTCATTGGAACATGACTGAATATATCACAATTGAAAATGCAATTAAAAATGTGGCGGAAGACAGAGAAAAATGGGCTGATTTTCCATATAAATATCGCCAAATTTAAAAGTCTAACCCAAACCTTACCCTATAAGCCTCAACCTAATACTAACCCTAGCTTTTAGGATAATACTTTATTTTAGAAATAACAGCTGATTTAATTTCAAAATTTACTACCGATAGTCTATGTTAGGTCATTTCGGAATTTTACCCGGAAAATGCTTCTTTATTAGACGAAACAAAATCACTGAGAATCTTGAGTGAATCTCGATAAAGAAATCTCTAATTAACCATAGAAAATAAATAATAGAAATTGGATTACAACTCTTCTGTGTGGAAATATTATTCTGTATGGTAGGAAAAAATTAAATTTCTACCCCTGATGACTGTCTTCATTTTCTAGTTCACCTGTGAAATGACTGATGCTTATTGGATGCCTAGTCGTGCTATACGTTTTGCGTACAGATCAGCTAGTTTTAGCGGGAAAATTTGTGCATTTTAATAAAAGCAAAGTTTTTGGCATATAACCCCTGATAGCCCTGCGATTCACTCTGTACGGATCCGCACCTAATAGGGCACGGTATCCTGAACCAATTCATTCCATGGAGGGTGTTGCTCTGTCGGTTACAAGGAACCAGAGATCCACCAAGACAGGAGCGGTCTCATAGGTAGAGCAGCCCCAGGCGACCCTAAACACGCCAACTAACTTGTTGCAATGTTGCCGAGAATTACCCTCTCCTGAACCAGAACTATTGTCACACATAAATTGGAGAAAAAACTTACCGTAGAATAACCAATTACCCCACTACTGTCCTACCGCCTGAACCATGCACGCAGACAACAAAGCAAGACCAGACCTTGAGGCTTGTTCCCAAACCAGCATAAGAAACATAAGTTGCAATGTTGCCGAGAATTACCTTCTCCAACGCCACCCTCCAGCTAAGCTGGATAAGGGATTCGAAGCACGAACCCTTACGAAAGGCGTTTCCCCACCCCATGAACACCAGGTTTAGACCAGGAAACGCGTCGTGGACAGTAACACGGGTGGAGGAGTACGAATATCGAAGGGAGGCATTGCTGAACTAACGACCAAGTGTGTTAATGTAACTGGAAAAGTTACCTAACACACCTGCGGAGGAGAGAATGGACAGGGGCAGCTAATGACGATGGAAGGAGGCAGCGGTGACCAGCTCCGGAGGTGGATATAACGCGAAAGGACGGCGACCAGGCAGATATAGGCTGGCTAGACAGACCTAAAAGTACTACACAGCCTCGATGGAATGGGTCAGTCTTCTATGGCTTCAAGAAGAGCCGCTAGTGACCAGCTAGAGGCCTCGAAGACGATATCTACACGGGAGAAGTGACGAGATGCGACGAAGTTGCCCGAACAAGCGAACTCTGACCCGAATGTAACCAAGAAAGCTGTCCAGAACCTCTCGTGGTCGAGCGACGGCGACGATAGAGAGCGGTGAAGCAGCCAGTTGATGAATGTCAGGCGGCGCCGGAGAGCAGTAGGAGAAGAATGCGCCTGGCGAATACCCCGAACGATCGGCACCACGCATGGAATCCGGAACCCGAGGTCGATGTGAACAGACCGATCGGACGCCAGTGCCATGAATAATATAGCCAATTTGCGAACAGCATGAGGATCCACTCCGAGCTGGGTAGGAAGGGACCGATACAATGAGTAGAACTACAGTAGGACAGCAAAACGTGACCCGTGGAAGACACGCACCGAGAGGAAGTAGTGCGAACCCCTGGGAAAGAATATGGTAACACTGACCAATCAACAAGGTGGCACCAGATAGGTCAACAGGGGTGGGGGGAGTGGGTGATGATTGAGGTTTGCACTGAGGACCAAGCAGCGGAACTCCTGCAACTGAAAGCGAGATAAAGCGTCAGCCGCGCTGGTTACCCTACTGCTGAGAATATAACATGGTGGAGACAGGTAAGACTGCAGAAGGTGCATGATATCGGACGTGCGGGACGTACAGGCGTTGAGAATGTTGACCAACATGTTGATCATGTTGCTGCCGAGGAACAAACGCGTAAAAGAGACCAAGCCGCACCCCAAATGTGTGCCACCACGACGATGGGCATCAACTCCATGAAAGCGATGGATGCTGTACGGAGGAGGAAGGACTTTGAGTGATGAAACCACTGATGCTGCCACCGCTCAATCCGGAAGGGGAAGACCGAGGGACAAATGAAGGAGACGCCGGTCTGAGAAAAAGGATATCCACCAGTGGAGGTATCATCAGACACATCAGCAGCAAGTACAACCTGAGATACATATGATACGATGCGGTGGCAATTGAGACCTGAAACACACTAACGGCGGCAGCAATTGTAACTTGAGACCATCAGATGTGGCGGCAATTGTTCAGGTGTTGTGGCAATTGTAACCTAAGACTCATCAGGTGTGGTGGCTAATTTGGCAGGCGCAGCAGCAATTGGAACCTGAAACGCGCGAGGTGCAGGCATATGACCATCCCTTCTACAAACTTTCATGAAAATCTGTTCATTAATTTTTGAGATATCCTGCTTACAGACAGACAGACAGACAGACAGACAGACAGACAGACAGACAGACAGACAGACAGACAGACAGACAGACAGACAGACAGACAGACAGACAGACAGACAGACAGGAATAGACGGTATAATATTTATGGTATTACAGTATAATATAAATGGTATAACAAATGTGAGTACTTTACTAATGTTCCGGTCAAATACAGCCAGTTTTTGCTGTGTTTATATAGTTGTACAGTCAGAATTTGATTAGAATTTGATTAGAATTTGATTAGAATATTTTTTACTGTAGGCTGGAAGTTTGCCAGATAAATTTCCCTATCACCATTTTGGTGAACTTGTACTATATGCTACTGTGGGCATGTTGAAAGACCTGTGTATCAAAAGGAATGGTAAGCCAGACAAAGTATCATTATTTATGGCTGGGGTGGGGGCCGAAGAGAAAATGGTTGGCTAACTGAAAATTCTAAGACCTAAATGGTTGGGTAAAAAAAATCACTTCTCTGAAGGGTTGGGTAGCAAAATTTTCATGACTATTTACATAAAAAAATTAAGAGTTCATCATTTAAAATTGGAATCTCGTCATAAATTCTCATTTGTCATCATTGCACATTGCAACATATTTACAATTTAATTCAAAGTTTCGTGTCTACTCAAAAATATTTGGCATCAAAGTAGAGCATGTTAATGTAGAGCATGTTATATGGATAATCATATTCATAAATAATGCACTCGATGTAAGTGCTATTGAGTTTATCGGATTAGTTAAATTGCTTAGCTTTTAATGTCACCTAGTGTTTTAAATCATATCTGTACATGTGATTGTCTGCAGTAATATAAAAATTTTTTTTGTCTCATTTGAAAGAACATTAAAAATTATACATGAAGACCTTTTACAGATTTTTTAACGTTCTTGGTTCTGTAAATATTTCACTTCTTTTTAACAAAGAACATTGAACATTGGATATGCGTGACGTCACAACCAGGGTAGAAATGTTTTTATATCAGCAATTATCGAGTCATTATAGATGCTAAATCGTAGTTGTTTTGGGTGTTGTATACTTTTAAGTGAACTAGCAATCCATTTGAACGCATTCCACTGATATTTGGGCAATTATTTACAACTTTTAGAATGTTTACCCAGGTTTTGACGTCACTTAATTAGATTTAATTATAAAACAAGATGGCGGATTGCAGATATTTTTGTTCCCACATATTTCAAAAATTAAGGAAGTTACGGGGAAATTTTAAAAGGTCTTCATATATTATTTTAAATGTTCTTTCAAATGAGACAAAAAATTTTTTTATTGCCATTTCCCTTTAAAAACAGATATGCGTAAACGAGATTTCGTTTCCGCCAACGAAATCTGGCAGTAACGCAATTACGTTATCGCCCCATTTAGTTTTGGACAGCCTGAAATATATTACATAATTATGTCACATGATCTCTCTCTCTCTATATATATAGTATTATATATACATGTAGAGATATTTTGGTTGATGTATGTAAGCATGCAAAGATATGGTGGGAATCCTACCCAGCAACCTTTGCATGCTTACATTGATTTAGAAAAGGAATGACGTTGAGAATTGGGAAAAAATGTATATGTGTTGTTTTTTTATTAATGTATATATGGGTATTATTTCTGTCTGTCATAGATCTTCCCTCCAAGTTAGTAGAAGAAATTCAAAAATTCATAAAAGAGTTGTTCATTCAAGAACAAACTGGGCTTCAGAAAAACAAACATTCTTCAAGACATGACCTTCAATGGAAATTTCAGATTCTTGCTTCGTGTGTCGATCTCTTGGTTTGGTCGGCTACGGATGATACAGGTACAACTGCATTCTATATCAATACCACGGATCGCGAATCTCAAAAATGTGCGTATTTGGTGCATTATGGGATATTTTAGGTGAGTAAAATTCTGAGCTAGCGCTCCTATGTACCACGACGGTAAAAAAAGGAATGACGGTAAAAACACATAACAATTAAAAATTTAGTACTTCTAAATGTTATTGACGTACTCAATGAAGTCAGTTGCCAGAAAAACCAACAGAATCGCCATTAACATTCTACTTCCGGTTGGCTAAGTTTAACTACAATGTTTCTACGCATGTAACGAGAATCAAAGCGTTTTATTAAACATAAATCGTAGAAAACGACGAAAATAACCATTGTTTAAAGAGTGAGTGTCAGGGTAGTGCTTTGCGCGCTTGTTTTCTTCATGGCGGCCATTTTATGGGACGCCTATTTCAGTTCACAAACGAATCCGTCGATATTTGATCAATCCTTCTTATAAATTATCCATTTTCAAGTTTTCTAAGAAGTAAATATACCTGAGTGATCAATTATTGTGATATTTTTCGTAAAATTGATCATTTACTATAGTAATCTTTTCGATACATAGAAGCTGCTACGAGCGCTTCGCCTCCGAAGCGTGGAAGGCCGGGTTATGCTGCTGAAACAGCGCGAATAAGTTTGCGAATGGAAGTGTTTGATGAGTGACTAGTAAAGAAATATATTTTGTTTCTTCTGATGTTTTGTTCATTTGAATTTGCAAAGATTCGGGAACTAAAGCCAGCCGGGCCAGCTTGTTCGTCAGAAACGGCAGCCTGCAGTGGTTCACAAACAAGCGAACCGCAACTGTTCAAATCGTCTTGAACATTAACTTCATAACTCCCCGAAGTCAGGATCGGACTCCAATTTCAACATTTCCAAATAAATCTAGAGTTCACATGCAAATTATAGTTCTAACGATGCGATGCACTGCAATCAATTCGTATGAAAATAAAAACACAAGTGCGCAAATCACTACCCTGACACTCACTCTTTAAACGTCCGTGATTATAAGCAAAACCGTGACTTTTACTCACCTCTAGTATCCCACAATACAAAGCGCGGGTACATTTTTTGAGATTCCCGATCCGTGTATTGAACTCAGATTCCCAAAAGAAATTTGGAAGATAATTTATCCCGGGCGTTCAATGACCCCCTCGTTTATAATACACTACATAGCATCATTAATATTACGGTTAGGGCCGTTAGTATTAGTATAAGGGTTGGTATAAGATCAGATCATATCTCCCCTGTGCTTCGTAATCTTCACTGGTTGCCAGTGAGATCAAGGATTATTTTTAAGATACTGATAATTACTTTCAAGGCTGTGCATGGCCAGGCGCCTGTTTATATTACTGATTTGCTAACTAAATATAAATCTACTCGTGCTTTGAGATCATCTGACCGAAATCTGCTACTTGAGCCAAAATCCAAAACGGTGACTCATGGAGACAGAACATTCTCGGTTGCAGCATCAAAACTGTGAAATTCATTGCCACAGGAAATTAGAAGCATTGATATGTTAAGTATAGTTTTAAGTCAGCACTTAAAGTGCCACTACGATGAAAATTCACCCCCGTCTTTTAGATTTTCTTTAGCATAGAATAGTATTTCAGGGTCGAAAGTGATCATCTATGTAAAAAAACAACTAAAAAATGGTATTTTAAAGTATAAGTATTTTGAGCTCTGAAATCGATATTATTTAGGCCACCATTACTAAAAACGTGTTCCAAGTGAGCCCGCAATTTCAAAAGGTAATATTGTTTGTGACGTCAGATTCTCAATGCTACGCCTGAATTTCAGTCGAGGTTACTTGTTTTCTTGTTTTCTTCGAGAAGTAGATGAAATGTTCAGCCTTTCAGACGAAGAATTTGAAAAAAACGACCTTGATTTACTTGAAGAATTAGCCATATGGAGTCTTCGCGTTGAGAATCTGACGTCACTTCGTTACGCTGGTCAGGAACATGAACGATGTTCGACGGACATAACAACTCCAGATTCGGAGTCAGAAAAATACTACTTGCCATCGTCGAATCGCAAATCGGTTTCGACCAAGTAATAGCCTGCGTGGCCAGGCGTTACGTTTGGGGGAGCGGGCGGAATTGGGAGCGGGGCGGAAAATGGGAAGGCGAAAGTGAACCAAGTAATATTTAGCAGCTCTACTTTATAAATACGTAAAAATATCGATAGGTAAAAATTTGATCGTACAGTAGTACCACTTTAAGACTTTTCTTTTTTAAAATTATAGTTTTTTGTTCATAGTTGTAATATATGTAGTATGCTTTATCTTATAATGAAACTGTAATTAGTTTTATAAGTAAAATTATAAAATAACCGGAAGTAAATCAGCGACAACACGCTGTCTGATTGGTTACTGAGCTCAAAAACCGTGCATTAAAACTCAATAAAGCAAAAGGTGACGTGATTCCTCGCGTAGATTTTGTCGGTTTTAAAGGATTTTAAGTAGTTTAAATCACTAAAACAAGTCAAAGAATACCTGGATACAAGGCTAATCAAGGTACTAACACAACAGAATGTTTTAACTGCAACGTTGAGTGCATTTGCATCGCTAAAATCGCCAACATGTTTTCAACAAAGGCTTCCTAACAACCCACATAGCAACGCCTCTTATAACAGGTAAATCTGCATTTTCACGGCTTTATTGTTAATTTAATGGTGTTATTTTATAAAAGAAATAAAAAACTTTGTCTTGTGTGATTATCGAGTTATAATGGCACTCGAGAAGCTAGTAAAACACTCGGCTATTGCCTCGTGTTTTACACGCATCTCTCGTGCCATTACAACTCGATAATCACATGCGACACGTTAATTAAGAATATATTGTTGTAAGGGCATTGAGACTATTGTATAATGCTCCTAATAACAGTGTAATTACATAAATAAATAATAACAACAACAACAACAAATATAAAGATACACGACGTGTATGGCAGCGAAAGGAAACATAATTTTCGTTCCAATTGATACCTCCCCTAATACAAAAGATATAGGAATAGACTAATAAAAAAGGTAAGATATACATACAAGTAAGTAAAACAAACTGGAAAATCAAAGTGTATAGTTACAACTATGGCGGCTGCTAGGAGAGTTCACTGGGTAGGTGTGGAGTTTAGTGTTAAAAACTCAAAAAGAGAGTTCTTAAAATAATTAAGTTTCCTTAAGATGAGGAGGCAAATTATTCCAAAATAATTATGTTCAAGCTTCCAAATCATCATCATCGTCACATCATTACGTCGTCGTCGTCGTCGTCCGTTTGTCCCCTCAAGGGGGGTCGGGTCGTCTAGACACCGCTCTCCATTGTCTTCTATCAGCAGCTCTACTCAGATCCACCACTTTACCATCATCCCGAACACATCCATCCATCGCTTTCTCGGTCGCCCTCTCTTCCTTGTTCCCGTTTCCCTGGGTCCGCTGACCATCTAACAAACTCGTCCTCTTCTCTTCACGTGTCCGTACCACCTCAATCTGCTTTCTCTTATTTTCTTACGCTTCCAAAGTACATCATAATTGTTTACACCAAAGTGGCGAGTGTTATAGGTAGATCTATATCAGGAATAAAACATTTGCTAAAGGGTTAAAGCAACCATAGGGTTGTCTAAACTTCGGTTTTTCGACTCCGTTGGGTTACAAGGCTCAAGTCTCAACTTCGTCGCCAGAATCTTCGCCCGGCGAAAACCGTGAATCTGTTGTGCAAATGTGATGCGACAACTAGCAATGTCAAGAATAAAAACTTTATAAAACAAGCGAATAAGCTATGCTACCACCACAAAGTACAAAATACCAAGGGTTTTTAAAACGTTTTAACACTTATTGATCGAGCGGGAGGTCTTTACGGCAAGATGATCCTGCTCGCGGTCTTTCAGTAGGTTTGTGCGAAAGACCGACCAAACTAGGTTAATAAGGTTTTTATTATGGATAGTGTTACTATATCGGGCCTTAGACCATACATTTTTGGAGCTCTTGTTTTATGAAAACTCATTTTCAGGGGTGTCTGGGGACAAACCTTGTACCCAGTCCCAAACACCCTGCCGGGTATAGCCTCATTTCCCCCAAAGGTGTAAACTGCTCCAGTTATAAGCCCACTAAAGATAGGCATGGGCTCCAAACATTTGGAAATAAAATAGCAGCACAATTTTAACAGAATGAAAAACAATTGGAGCTACAGTATATTGCTGCAACAAGTCCTATACTGCTGCAACAAGTCCTATACTGCTGCAACAAGTCCTATACCGTACTATTGCACTGATGCAACATGTACACACTTATACTACAGCTGAAACAGGTTCTACTGCTGCAACATCAAAGGAGTAAACTGTATGCTGCCTCTCAACGTCATACAAAGTTTGACATATGGCAAAATCTGCACACATTTATATTAATTAAAAACTATAGCTTCTACTACATATGTGTTGAAGAACACCAATGTATGGTCACTCTCATTATATTGATGACATTGCAATGCTGCAACATCCTGTTCTTCATTTGCTAACTTTATACCAGTCGTACTAAAGGTAGATGTTGTCACAACCGATTTCCTTTTCCTGCATTACTAGATAACTGATGAGATCTTGCATTATGATCTGTAGTCACTCGCACTACTTCCACGTTGTTGTAACAAAATCCTTCAATTAAATCTCAAATTTCCTGAGTTGTTATGTGTCTCACCTATTCGCTTTCTATGTGATTTGATCATTGTTTATACCATAGCCATAAAATACTTTTCATGAGCCAGTAGGTAGTAGATACATGTACGCAGTGCGTACCTATTTTTATTGTGTGTCTTTTTTAAATTTATCACATTTCCTCAATTTTTAGGTAATTTTTTAAATCGTTTCAGCGGTTGCGTAATGACCGGTCTTTACCGGTTTGTATAAAGAGCACTCAGGAACCAATCAGATTGTAGAAAAGCTGCGTCAGTTAAGACCGCTCACGAGCCAAATTTAATAATTAAATTTAATGAACGCTAAGCGACCAATGTTTCCTGGAAGGAGTGCACAATGTTTCTTTGAGAAGATGTTCACCGTGAATGTAATTTGTGAACGAAAACTTCATTGGAATTGTTATATTTTTGGTCATGCCAAAAAACGACGGAAAAACGTCGGACTATTTCGGTAGAGATGATGTTGCATGTGTAAACAGTATCAAACGTAGATATGAAATATAATAGTAAAAGTGCTAACCTGCTAGACAAGTAACAAATAACTGACGTTTCTAGCAAAAGCCCATCGTCAAAGTACATTTTTTTGCTGTAACTTGTTTTTGTTATATGTAAACAGCCATGCTGCATGTAATGCAGGTAATACTGTATATTTTCTTTGGTCTTTTATAGATGTAGACGACTTAGTTCAACCTCTTGTCGACTACCTCAACTCTAATACTTCGTTTGGCCTCATACAGATGGACACTGATCTCATTATTTGTTGTCTTAACAGCCTTGGTAAACTAACTTGCAAATTTGAAAATCGGGCAAGGTCAGTAATATGTTAGAAGAGTTTTACAATTAATGGAAATTAGATAGGTTGATTTTCCTATCAAATTACACGAATGGCCATATGATTCCACTAGCTCATGATTAATAAAAACATGAATACAAGTATCCAAAGAAATGACCTTTCCAAAGAAATTAGGACAGAAAAATACTTAATAATACTTAATCAATATCTGATACTGCATGAATCAATATTTTCTATTTGCATTTTGCGCTCGATGTTCGGGATGGCATACGTTGGCTAATGACGAAAATGTTTGAAGCATGCGCATGCTAAGGAGAAGAAAAGGAACCGAAGGAGTACGGGAGGGTAAACGTTAGTTGTGGAGGGCATGTAACTCCTTCGTTCCTGACTGGTGACGAGATAGAATTCCAATCAAACTTCGACTTACGGTAAGTCTCGTTTAATTTTCAAATTCTACCTCGTCACCAGTCCTAGTTACATGAGACTTTAAAGTATTGGTAACGCTAAAAAAGGGTCACTGGTATGCCAGAATATATCATACCCAAGCCGCTTTTATTGTGATTTAGTGACAACTTTATATACAGTGTGTATATAGTTTCCTATCAACAATTAAACTGAAACTAGATGATTAAACATGAGCAAGAATTCAATGTAATGGCGCAGCTTTACGATGAGTTGCTGTGATAATGTTCTGGGATATTCGCACCAAAGTTTCATGTTATTGGCTTGTTATAATGTTTAGCGAACGTTAAGTGGTCGATAAATTCAAGGTATAACCAAGATATTTTATGTGTGGAATATGTAGGCAAACTTCTTTCGTCTGGTGACGTAATTTTAAAACACAAAAATTCATGTAACATATAAACCTAAATTACTTCCTACAAAAAAGTACGTATGGATTTGCATTCTGATTGGTTGAGAGGAGTACAATTATTTGATTAATTGTACTACAGTACAATTAATGATTTTCTCAAAACAAACAAAATGGCGGATCAAATTTTTTCATACATATAATAAACGAGTAAAATTGTGCCAAATTGCACAATTTTGGCACAATTTTCAAATATCACTCGTAGTGTAAATCCTTAATTGTACTCGCTATCATATGATTACCTATATACTTAAAAATTCGATATCTCGGCTATTTTTTAAAAATTCTTAAAATCCGTACGTACTTTTTTGAAAATAACGCTCCAGATTCTAATGGTATGTGAAAAATTAATGTTACTTAAAAACGTCGAAGATCATAGGAATTTTCATATGATATTACCAAACAAAAGATTTTGTCGACATATACCAACATTGAGACTGTCTTGATGGCTTCCTAAATCCGTGAAATTCTATGGTAAATGTGTTAATTCTAAGCTTCCTTAGCAACGGATATAAGGTCTGCAAATCTAAATACGTCCGAACACACTTAAAACAACCAGGTTCAATTGGGAAAATTCAACTCCAAGGCCTTAACAATAGGATCTTTAGACTTAACTACGAGTACGACTACGAGATTTGTCAGTTTTGGCCATCTTATTCTGACGTGATAAACTGTGCTGACTTCATAAACCGTGCTTACGTCATTAACTGTGCTGACGTCATTGTACTGACGTCATAGTACATTTGTCCACGAGATTACTGCGACTTTATCGGGGTTTGCTATAACCCGGGCGATGATCGTGGATGAGCATGAAATCTTGTTGCTCAGTGTGACACATTAACCGGATAACATCAAGGGTATATAATCGTCAGAATTTTGTCACTTAATCATGTAAATAACCACCAACCCCAAAACAACTTAGATCCTAACCCTAATCCCCCGCCTGATGAGTTTTCTAACCCTAATTCCCCACCTTAAAGGGGCAGCGTCATGACATATTTTTTCGCAGGGTTCCCACGACCTTTGGCACGCCATGGTGGAATCCATGGTTAGTGAAACAAATAGCACTTCACGTAAGAGTGAATCTGATTGGCTAATGGGTTTTCTAGCTTAAAAATATACTGTCACTGCAGGAATTACATCCAGTCAAGCATTTCGCATCAATCCATATCGTTTCGGTCAAGTAGATCCTTTTATGGGAATCGTTCAATCTTTTCTTGGCTTCTTTACATTGATCCTGTAACCTCTTCTTGCGACCGGAGTTCTCTCGCTTTCCGCCATGCGATTTACCGTGTATGGACGCCATTTTGAATCGTAAGCCAACTTGAAAAATTTCAGGCTGAATTTTTTCAAGTTCGCACGCATCCGCAAGTCATGACGCTGCTGCTTTAAGGATTCCCTTGATGTTATCCAGTTGATGTGACTGCTGACCAACAAGATTTCATGCTCATCGATCAGCGCCCGGGTTATAGCAAACTCCCAGTCTCTATCACGTCAGCAGCAATTGCCGTCAAAAATGACGAATCTCGTACTCGTAGTCAACTTGACATTTTCCTCAACATCTTCCTCCTTCATTAACCATGTATATCTGTGCTGGCGTGTACAGAAGACGTCATGTTTCGACATAGGGGCGGACTGATCGGCGGGTAATCGGTCCGTAATAATAATAATAATAATAATAATATTATTACGAGCCAAATGAAGCACTAAGCTGCAATTTTTCTAATCCTAACACTAGCGCTTAATATAAATACCTAATGGTTTGCGTGTTTGGATGGCCTGATCCAGACACGCTGGGATATAAAATATACGAGCCGTAGGCGAGTGTTTTTACGCTTTTCTCAACTCGAGCAACATCCCAAGTGTTTGGATCACCATCCAAACACGCAAACCATTAGGTATTTCTTTTATAAAAGAACAATAACACACTAGTTTTGTTTCCTTTAAATGCCGTGTTTGGATGACCTGATCCAAACACGGGTATTGATCAATCAGAGCTTGCGTAGTAGACATGTTATTTTATAAAGTATTTTCTCCTACAGCGTTGTCGTGGAGGTATACCGCAACTTTCTTCTCGCTCCTTCGCCAATCCTTTGTAAGCTGTATCAGAGTAAACGAAGACATACGTCTCCAAAAATCACTGTTTCAAATACTAGCACTTTTACAGCAACCACAGTTGATCCAAATGTCAGTGAAGAAGCAAGTGAGAACTTAGATTTTAAGATGGTTCAAGAAACTGCGTTGGATAATATTTGCAAGTGAGTAAACTGATCGCTTTTTGCTGCAAACATAGGTATCCCAGTCATGTCACCTGTCGTGACTTGTTGGCAATTGGTAATTTTTACATAAAATAGCACATAAATAAGTATATTTAAATGATAACAATTTCGCAAAATACAAAATTAATTTCCCAACACCTTTATCGTGTGATTTCTCTGGATGATGCATTGCGCGCTTGTTTATTGCTTACCGACATCTAAGTTGACCGCGTAGGGCCTAAAACTGACGTCTAAAATACCTCAGCCGATCCTCTTACCTATATGTTAAACGAGGCCAGAAAGGCCAATTGGCATGCATATAAAAGAATATTTAGACTGGCAGCCATTACGAAAGAGGTATATATATATATATATATCATATCTATATATCATATCTATATATCATATCTATATATACACGCTCTAAATTTCTCCTTGGTTTTAACGGATGAGATAACGTTAATTTTCAAAATTACTACGCCAATGAGCATAGGAAATGATTCTGTTTAGAAGACATTTATAAACCTTGTAATACGGGCTTTATATCGGCTCTATAATTCGTATCCTCATTTCTTAGGGTACTTCGTGTCAATTTAAAAGTGGATACTCAGTCCGTCGAAGCGTTCCTGGCTGTTGTACTTAATCGTCTTTATACTACTGATGCTAACGACAAAGTGAAGGATCTAAAGCATTCGAACGTGATTAAGATCGTTGGTACCGTTGGTTTTTGTCTTAAAGATTTTCCCAACGTTCTCGAGACCGCGAGAGGAGGCTTGTTACAAAGATTTTGCTCTCCACCATCCTCGCTGGATTACTCAATTGTTGAGCAGTTAACGAATATTGCATTGACAGAAAAGGTAAGCAGTCGTGCGTTCAATGCAATATCTCTCTCAAATTGACTAGATACACTAATAGCAAAGTAATTACAATCACGGTTTTTGTGAGCGATTGTTTATCATGTGCCATCGAGCTACTCTACATTTTGAATGGGGAGACTTCTACAAACAAAAAGGTAAAACTATCTGAAAATTTGGAACATCTGAAAATTTGGAACTTTTTACGTAAATGAAAGGTTGTTTATGGTTGATACTAAAACAATTAGACAACTCGCCCTCGTTGTCTGACTATCTGCTCATAGACAACTCGGGCTTGTTGTCTAATTGTTAAATAGCCCACTCGGGACTTGGGGGGACTATTTGATGTATTCCGATTTTGGTTAGGATTATAGCTGTGTTGGGGACAGGTTTACATGAATTAACCAGCTTTAGGCATACATGAAGTACCTGCCCCACTCGGCGCTGCTATTTTCCATTTCGTAAATGGTCATTACGAACGCTGACAGTGTTAACCTGGAACCGAGTAAGAATGCCTTAAGTTCGATTTTTTGTTCGGATTTGTCTGAGTTTTCTTCTTAGTGTTGGGGTGCGGAGGATCTAGAGTTCGATTCCCGCCCAGCGACTATTTTGTATTTTTCTTTAATTTTATTTCTTCGTTCTTTTTGCTTTCTTTTAAGGTTAGTATTAAAATTAGGGTTAGTATTAAAATTAGGGTTAGTATAAAAGGTTTATGAGGGTTAGTGTTAATGAAATAGACTTTCGACGGAAAACTGCCTCGGCGCTTCGTGCCTCGTTGACTATGATCTGACATACGACTCGAGCTCATGGTATAATTGTTAAAGTGCCCCTAACTCAACATTTTTTATTGTCTTATTTGGAAGAACTTTTAAAATTATAAAGTGCATGACTTCTTTTGAATATTTTCGTTTCTTCGCTTTCTTTTTGAGATATGTCAGCTTGTTTGATATGCAAATGTCCAGAATTTACGTCACACATGCATAATGACTTATTGGAGAAATGTGTGTATCTCTTTCATCCCCAACCAAAATCTTTAAAATCGAGAAGTTTGGTGAACGCAAAGATATATAACATAATCAGATAACCATCATTATGCATGTGTGACGTAAATTCCGGACATTTGCATATCAAACAATCTGATATATCTCAAAAAGAAAGCGAAGAAACGAAAATCTTCAAAAGAAGTTACTTTATCATTTTAAAAGTTCTTCCAAATAAGACAACAAAAAATTTTGAGGTTAGGGGCACTTATGTATTCTGTTTAGCCCGTATTTTATAAAGATCGCAGTAACTGACGTAAATCTTAAATTGTGAAATCTTAAATTATGGCAAAGCAAATAAATAAATACATGCTGTAATTCATTTTTCTTTTCTTATTGCCATCAGGATGATTTTTACAAAAACATCATGGAGATGTTCATTAAGATTGCTACAAGTTCAGGTACATTAGCCTACTCCACTGGACCTTCCAATAAAGATGAAAAAACTCAGGGATACAGGTACCCAGAAAAGAAAAAAATTAATTTGTCAATCATCTCTTTATTTTGCTCCGAAATTTAACGGAGGGATCTGGCCGTGTGAAAAAGAACTGGCACTAGTGCGAGAATAAAAGCTCAGTTTTCAGTTTTGCATCTTTCTTTAAAGATAACCCCCAAAATGATAATGCTATGTTTGAAAGGGCACTTAAAATGACGAAGAATGGCGCTAACAGTTTTTCGATATCTATTTTCGTTCTTGAGGTATTCAGTTATACATGATATGTTAATGAGGTACAGGATGACGTCAAAGCAGACATACAACATTGTGGCAATTCTAAAATTCGTGTATATCTTCAAAGTTATCCAATAAAATTACTTGAAACTTTGCACGTGGATGCATACTATACCAAGTTAAAGAACATGGTTCAAGTTATGTTATCACCATAGTAACAGATTAGTTTCCAGACCTTCTAGTTTCTAAAACAAAATAATTTGTTTTCTCTCATGTGCAGAACATGTTGAGATTGGCAATTCTAAATAATTTTTTAAATAACTTTTCCAATGCAATACCCAAGTTTGAAATCGAAAACGTAGCTTGTGATGGCAGAAAATGAAGACTTCTGTGTATGGGAACGGAGATGTTTAGAAGCTAATCTGTTACTATGGTGACAACATAACTTGAACCATGTTCTTTAGTTTGGTGGTGTGTATCCACGTGCAAAGTTTCAAGTAATTTCGTTGAATAACTTTGAAAATATACAGAAATTTTAGAATTACCACAATCGATACATGGACGATCGTCAAGCTTGTAACCTTCTGATTGCCGGTGAGACGCTCTAACCATTGAGCCACCAAGATTCAGATGGAGAGCGAAGGTTACAATTATGTACTGGTTCGATTGATATATGTAATGTTTCGTATGTATCGTCTGTGACTCTGTCTACTCCAAGCTCTCCCACATTCACTACAGCAGTGTGTATATTAACACATCCAAACATTACCGATATATAGTGACTGCCGCATAGGCAGTACATATATCAATCGAACCAGTACATCATTGTAACTTTCGCTCTCCATCTGAGTCTCGGTGGCTCAATGGTTAGAGCGTCTCACCGGCAATCAGAAGGTTACAGGTTCGATTCCTGTCCGGGACTCCGACTCAGAATAATTTTTCTGAGGATACGAGCTTGACGATCGTCCCTGTATCGTTCTGTCTACTCCAAGCTCTCCCACATTCACTACAGCAGTGTGTATATTAACACAATTACCACAATGTTGTTTGCCAGCTTTGACGTCATCCTGTGCCTCTATATATGGTATTAACATACCATATATAAGTATATAACTGAATACCTCGAGAACGAAAATAGATATTGAAGAACTATTAGCGCCATTCTTCATCGTTTTAAGTGCCCTTTCAAACAAAGCATTATCATTTTTGGGGTTAGAGGCACTTTAAAAAGTTGTAGTATAGTGGTCACTGAATGCTGCTTTCCTTTCCAAAAATTACGAGACATCTCTGGTGCGCCTTTTTCAGATATCGGTCTCGGAAGACTGAAAATTACTGTTGCCATAATCCATGAGTAGTGCTAATTGCTGGTCGGGCTTTCACCAAGGGCCTTAAATAACATTGGGACCAGCTCCGATCAAGGCTTTGTCGACAATAAGTTGCATGTGATACTCTTTTTTAAATAGAATACATATTGATACGTTAAAAGAACATCCATTTTATCTGTATTTCAAAAAAACCTCACACACAACCGTTTAAGAAATATCAACGCTAATTTGTCGGTAACCAAAATATCGATTTCTTTGCAATTTTGCTAAATATCACGCTCGAGCCAGTCCACTTCCGCATCACACGTCGTCGATCAGCTTTCCTGTTGGCGTTTCACCTCCCAGTATTCCAAGCGTCCTGGTCACGGCAATGTATGTGCGCCACTGATCTCTAAATAAAGACTGGATTGAGCTTTCTATTGTATCTGATGAGCTGATTTTGAAGCCTGCATATTTGCATAATGTAAATTAACGAGAGATCATTAGAAACTCCGAGTTTGCAAGCAAATCAAACTGTGACGCTAGCAAAATAGGTTTAGTGTCTGGCCAATATAGTTTCTTTGTTAACATTAAATGCATAAAATCTTCAACCTAATTTGACGTCTCATATCAGGCTTCTCTCACTGGATAATTAGAGCCAACGGCGGCCATTGCTAAGGGACCAAAGTCGCAGTAAATCTGTAGGTAGGCGATGAATCGTTTTACCCAGTAATTTGAAAAATGTTTTCTGGTCCTCTTTATAGTAATATTATTTTATTTTGTCGATGGTAAGAGCACATAAACCATCAAAAAACCTCATAGGATTCTCAGTTGGTCCCTAAAGCCTGGTTTCCATTTGGTCGCTACGCTGTCTTTACGGTCGCGGAAGTGAAGCAGTGAAGCGTGTTTCTTTTGTCATAAAACAAACACGCTTCACTGCTTCACTTATGCGACCGTAAAGACAGCGCAGCGACCATATGGAAACCAGGCTTTAGTAATGGCGGACTTCCGGCTTCATTTTCTGAACAATAGTTGCTCGATCCAGTCTTTATTTAGAGATCAGTGATGTGCGCTTCCTTGTATGGAATACGTAGTACACGCAACCGGCATAAAATTAATTAATATTATTTTCAAACAAACTATTGTAGTAGGAAGAGAAAAAGCTTTTGAATACTTTCACAATGCATACACTTAAAGTTGTCTTAATAAGCCAGTTCGTAATGTCGACTGCGCATCAAAATGACGTGTTCTGCGTCGGGATAAAACTTATTTCAATTCATAACATCAGGCTAAAACCACAATAGACATTTGCATTTCTATTTACACTTGCAAATTTGTTACTGAATTCCCCAGCCTGATGTTATGAATTGAAATAAGTTTTATCCCGACGCAGAACGCGTCATTTTGATGCGCAGTCGACATTACGAACTGGCTGATTGCCCGTATACGCATCCGTGGCTCAGAAGTGTCTAGGGATTTTAAATTACCACAATAGGTTGTTTTAAAAGATTACTAGAAATACGTTCCGCAATAACCCCTCGCCCGCCCTTTCTACCCCCTAGATTTTATTTTCCCCATCCATGGTCCCCAGGACCCAGACCGCGCACACCGTGTATTTCTCTGCGGATATCGTTTCGTCGTATGTAGATGATGTTATTTCATAAATGTAAAATATATAAATGCAGCCAAAATTGTTTATCGTAAACGAACAAGAATCGTTCTTGTTTTCATAACGTACGAAGCAGATTATACTGCGACACTGAAACGAGTTACCATGCAGCTGGAAGTTACGAAATTGCAGTTTGATCAATAGTGCAATTATTATCATTTATAGACCCGGAGCGAGGGGAATTCGACGAAATATTACCCCGAGGGATGATATAATATTTTGACGAATTCCCCGAGCGGAGGGTCTATAAATTATATATTATACCGAAACAATCTTGAATGCTGTCTTGAAACGTCTAGAAACGTCTTGTTGTTCCGCCATTAGTATTCGAGATCAGCGGGTGTATTCGAGAAATAGCGGGGAATTCGAGTTTAAATTGACTGGTCTCGTGGTACAAATCTAGCTCTTTGATTGGACAATTTATTACAATTTATAGTTGAGGTGTGATATTATAATCTATCTTTCTTTATCTTTAGACATTGCTCGAAATCCGTGATAAACGCTCTGGAAATAATTGCGTCTCGTTTGGAAAGAAAAGATCTTTTAGAAGACTTGCTGGTTCGTTTATTAGAACTGTTTGTGCAAATGGGATTAGAAAGCAAGCGAGCTAGTCAGAAAGCTTCCTTTTTAAAGGTATGCCAAACGGCGTTTTTCCAAACTTATGATGCAGTTTATTGACCAGTCTAATGCTTGCTCATTGCCCAATCTGAGAGCGTACTTAGTTCTTTGTTATGATGTACATATTTTAATACTTATTATTTAGTATTATCTACGATATAGACTCTTGTTTCATCATTTACGTTACTTTTTGGTCGAAAACCATTAAAGTGACAATCTCACGTTTGTGGAAAGTTACCGGATGTGATGTCACAAGATGCATTCCAAACCAGTTTACTTGTCACAAAATTGTGACATCACATCTGATAACTTTAGCAGCAAAATCTCCATGAAGATGAAATTTTCGGCTGACAATATATACTATGATTTTGCTCAGGAAGACCCAAACATAAAATCCTCAAACGCGACATAGGCACTTTAAATGTCACTTGTAGCTTGGTGATATTGTTTGCTACTCAACCTTTTAAGTCAAACTCAGAAAAATGTTTCTGAGCCGCAGAGGCCGAAAAGCGTGAGTAGCAAACAATTTACTATATGAGTGTACAGTATGTAATATTTCAAAGCCGACAATGCGGACTGGACCCGATTTCAAGTCCGCGGTGATAATTGGTGACAATTGTAACTCATTGCAAGGACTTGAAATCCTGCCCAGTCCGAATTGGAAGCTTTGAAATGGCATCTCAAAGTCAAACAAGTCAGTATTTACAGAGAAATTTGACAGTGAAATCGTCAAAATCCTATGCTAATTAAGGCCAGGTTTACACAAATACGGTACGGTAAGTGATCCGGAGTAGGTTGGCGTACCGTTGTGAAATTTACGTCTGTTTACACTACAAAGGACAAAGCGAGGTTTTTCGTTGACATCAGCAGTTTTTTTACTACGCACATGTGTATTGCCCGACATATTTTACAAAATGGCTTAGCGAAAAGCTGATGTCAAGCATGTTTACAAGCCGTTTTCTTTTTCGCCGGAAGCTCTCCGCACTCGCGATTGCAGAGAGGTTTAATGCTTGCATATAACCATATAAACCAGCTAAAATTATTAAAATTGCTGCCGATAAACAACCAAAATAACCTGGCGCCAGTTTTTCCCGCTAACATTTTAAACGCGTATGCATATTTTTACACTACTACGCTACGTTAAATTTGCCGTAGCGTATTGATTTACATCCGGAGTGCTTGGCGTAGTGACTACGCTGCGGCAAACCACTCCGGATTAGGCAGGTACAGTGTAAACACAACAAAGAAACGTATTGATTTTTTAACGGATCACTTACCGTACCGTACTAGTGTAAACCTGGCCTAAGATCACATATCCAGTTGTCCGTCACTACGGAGTTGATTTTTCTTTGTTTTTGGTTCATGAATTATTAATTATACAACACAATACCAATCTACAATGAGATATCTGTTTACTGAAACTCATTTTAGACGAAATTTGCCAGTTTTACTAGGTAAAATATACATCACAAATTTCACAAAACGAAACACATTTAAACACAATCAACACAATCAACAACGTTTACCTCGAACAATCAGCCATGGCTTAGGCAGGTTTGTTAAACGATAAAATCAATTCAAAGTCCAAATAGTTATCTGAACGTGGGAACAAGGCCAAAACACATATTATGTTTCTCATCACATCAACAGGTTTAAAACGATCCTGTGTCAAGGAAATTTTTTTAAGAATATTTTTTATTTAATTGTGTGAAAAACGGGTGCAATGATGGAAAAATCTTTTCAGTTTATAAATTACTGTGGTTTGTTAGACCACACAACCGATGGTCAGCGGCAGTACATATTCAATTCATCAAGGATATAAAGGATATATAAAAGCTGAAAAATTGGTAAATGTTTGGGGAAAATTGGAAAAAAACGAGTGACTTGCAGGTTTGGAGATGACCCGCACGGTTATGAGAAATATATATAACTAGAAATACGAATCCGCAATAATCCCCTCGCCCGCCTTTTCTATCCCCCTCTACGGGAATTTCCCCATCCATGGTGCCCAGACCTCTCACGCCGTGGCCGTGTATTTGTGTATTTGCAAAAAAAGCCCGTTTCGTCGAAGAAATGTTTGAACGTTATCTCGGCCAATATTTAACCGATTTAAACTCTGAAAACAGATTTGGAATTAGCAAGTCAACATACATAATATACGTGTTTACTATATTACGAGAACCTGAGTACCCTTCGTAAAAACGGTTTATGTACTTAGAAATTAGTCGGCTATAAAAAGCCGGTCACTTCGTCGTATATTATTTTGAACGTTTTCTCGATCAATATTTAACCGTTTTCAATTCTGAAAACAGATTTGGAATTAACGAGTCAAAATACACATTCGGATTCGGATTTCTATTTCCTCAAAAAACTATGTCTCTTTTGGAAAAAAAACCTTTGAATCCGTTTCAATTTTTGCATTCGCAATCATGTGACGGTATCAATTTAAATGGGAACGGTACCCAAAAAATGAATTACTTTTAGATAAAAGGCCTTTAAGTATAATGTTTGGAAATGTTAATAGTTTTACGGTATCTGCTCTTGTACTCGAGAAATAACGTTTTCATTCTCGTATTTTATGCTTCTGGACGCCGCCATTTTCGAGTTTGCTCGACGGCTCAGACTCGAGGTCCAGCGGGGGTTTCTTTTCAATTTGACGTCACTTGAGTGCAAGGAACAAAAGACAAGCACTCAATGACGTCAAAATTGAAAAGAAAACCACCGCTGTACATCAACCCTGAGCCGTCAAACAAACTCGAAAATGGCGGCGTCCAGAAGCATAAAATACGAGAATGAAAACGTTATTTCTCGAGTACAAGAGCAGATACCGTAAAATTATTTCTAAACATTATACTTAAAGCACTTTTATTTAAAAGTAATTTATTTTTTGGGTACAGTTCCCCTTTAAATATTAATTCAAATGCAGATATTTACCATATCTAGTTACCAGGGCCAAATTTTCCGATGCCGCGCATGATCGACGACGTCGATCCTGAATATATATAATTAAACTGGATGCAAGATCAGATTTCCTTTTGTCATAAGGAACTAAACGCCGGTCGATATTAGGGCCTTCGATATAGGGCGAGGGAATAATTAATTTTTTGGGCCTAAGGAGAAATCTAAGCAAACAAAATCAGCAAATCAACAATACTCCTCGCCATCAATGACATCGCAATTTTCAACTAAATTTCAACCATTTTCAACCAGAGCGAAATGCGACTTAACCAGTCAGCGGGCTAGAAATACCCCATGTGATCATTAGTTTCATATCCAGTCTTTTAACTATCCACGATGCAAGCTACTACCATCAGATAATTGATAAGAATGTTGCGCAATCGACTTTATGAGAAAAATTAGTAACACTTTTTCCGTTTGTTAATGCTAATTAAGCTACACAATTTATCATAAAATGGTATAATCATAAAGTATAGTTAGTTATTGTTGGACTTCGGTGGTTGATCAGTTATCAGAGCCGCGCCTGTTACATTCACTGAGCTCAAGCGTTTGATCGCAAAGGGAGAGAGTTCGTCATCTTTCTGCGGAATGTAGTGGGATTTTTCCCGGGTCCTCCGGTTTCCTCTCACAGGGAAAGTGAACCATGTGGGTTAATTAGGACTATAGTATGAAAAAATATGAAAGCTGCTAAGTTCTCAAAAGAACTGGTTATAATATGAAAGGAAGAGATAAGAGAACACGTGTCCTTCTTACTTAAAAATACTTAAATACTTAAATGGCTCGGTCGGCCATTTTTCGAAGCACGAAATTCCCTTGGTGAACTGCATCTGTAAATCTTGTCAATCCTTGATATAAATTTTTTTTTTTGCCTTTTATACTTTCTTAATAGTAGAACTGGTTGAGAAGTTACCGTGTCAAAATAATTGTAAATAATAATAGTAATAAAAAAGTTCTTGAAAATGGGAAGGTCCTTTTCAGTCATCCCTTTTAGCCTTTTATAGCCATCGGCCATGCTTCAGAACTCTATTAAGGTATAAATACGATGAGAAACATGGAATGGGATTATCTAGAAACAAATATTTTCTTGCTTTTACAACTAAATGTTTATACATTTGTCACAAGTTTTTCCGGGTATATTATGAAAAAAAATCATGGAGGAAAATTCAGTTTCAAAACTCAATTGAAGATTGAGTTTTTACCACCGTATACCGGTAGTAAAGTGCTTGAAAAATCCCTGGTGTTGTGTTATGTTTCTGTTTAAAACTATTTGCTGGGTTATCAATATTTCTATGTATAGACAAAAAATTAAATTTTTTTTCTCTTGCTCATTTTTGTAGGCTTCATCTAGTGCAGGAAATCTTGGTGTTCTTATCCCCGCCATTTCTAAGACAGTTTCACGTCTTCCTCCAATAACTGACCCTAAACCACGTCTTCTGAAGTTATTTCGTGATTTCTGGCTGTACTGTGTTGTGTTTGGCTTTGGAGTACAATGGTCTAGTTCTTGGCCTCCTCAATGGTACAATGGCGTATGTGACATTGCAGCAAGGTCTCCTTTGCTTCTTGGCCAGGAACACTTGAGATCTGAATTGTTGTATAACTGGGCTCTGAAAAGTGATGCCATTGATGCAGTAAGTTAGTGTTTGTGCTGTAGTATTGATTTCAAACGACGTTACGCTGCACGAGTTCGGCTAGCGCTAGAGCATGTGAGTTGGTTTCCATGTGCCATGCTGACAGTTTCGAGTTGGAAACGAGTGTACTGTTTAAAATTCACTATTTTGACAAGTGGCTTTCTTTGACATACACTTGTTCAAGGTGTTTTTGTCACATATTGTCTTCGAACGCAAAGAAAACAAGGAGCGATGAGCAAGGCTATACGGAAACCAGGCTATATAGTTTTATAGGATTTATGGTGAATTTATGGCAAATTTCGAGTGTTGGAATACATACATTTTAAGACCAAACCGGGACCAGTTGTGAAAAATGCAACAACGTCTTCCGGTTGGAATTGAATCCGCGACCTGCGATGCTAGTGCAGTGCTCTGACCACTGAGCTACGGAGGCCGTTGCCGAGAGCCTAGTCACAAGTTCTGTATATATAGTGGTGGTAATGGCAGGATAAGATTCTGGGTATATTACAAGTAATATTTGGCATTTCACTCGATTAAACTACATGTTCTAAGGATTAATGGAGGAAAATTTCGAATGTTAGAATATATACATTTTAAAGGTCGTATAACGTCTGTGGGAATTTAACATATATGTAATCTATGGATGCTCTTGAGAAAAATTGTAATACATCTTGTCAGCCGAAAATTTAATCTTCATAGACTTTTTTGCCGTTAAAGTTGACGGAAGTGATGTCATAGCGGGCATCTGTAAAGAGGTTTTCGTCAAGTTTAACAGCAAACTTCTATGAAGATGAAATTTTCGGCTGACAAGATATATTACAATTTCTCTCAGAAGAATCCATAGATTACAAATATGTTAATTTCCCACAGACGTTGTACGACCTTTAAAGTGCCTATGAAACGAAAAATTCAACTCTGTTTTTATGACCCACTTTGTACTTCGTGATGCGCTGGATATTATGGTGCTATCGGTTTTTCAATCACGGTACGGGAAGGTGCTTTTATCGACGTTCAAACATCGCTATTTTGATAGAAAAATTTCCGGCGTCCGGACCGAAAGCAGCAGTCTAGTGACGTCGCACGTTAGAGTCGTCGATAATATCGATATGATTTTTGTGGTGTTTGAATGCTTAGTTGTGGAAATATTACTGATGTTTGAGATAGAGTTGACTTCCTCCTCTGAAAGCGAGATCAATAATGATTTTTTCATCAGTAGAATCTATGCCGACTCTAACGTGTGACGTGAAAGAGGTGATTTGACCGCGCGATGGGGTGGAAAAAATTGGTGTAATTTTTCCACTTTTACATAAAAAATAAAGCACTTTCCTTTATCGTGATTGAAAAACCGATACCGCCATAAGATTCAGTGCATCAAGAAGTACCAAAATGGGTCATTAAAACAGAGTTGAATTTTTCGTTTCATAGGCACTTTAAGACCAAACCGGGACACTGGTCTAAAAATGCAATATCAACGCCTTCAACCAGTGGAACACAATGTGGAACATGCAAAGTACTGCCACAAACGAAAGAACATTTCGAACGAAAATCAAACAAAATCATTGATACAAGAAAACAGAAGTTTGATCATGATTTTTCCAACAGAAAACGGAAACCATCGCTGGGAAGCAGGAGGCTTTTAACTAAAAAAACTAAAATTTAGTTTCTGTCTCTTTCTTAAAGAATAAGATGATTTAGACCTCAGAAATACAATATCTACGTGTGTACGAATCTTCGAATCTATGCACTACAATAAACGTTTGATAGAGGAGAAATAAACAAATGTTGTTTTACAAATGGAAGGGGTCGTACACCAAGTGATCTCCATGGCAACAACATACTGTATACAATGGTGTGCACTTTCATTATTGGCACACGTGCAAAGTTTTAATAATAATAATAAATAAATTTAATACTTTATAGCCCTATTTACAATGTTTGATCAATAGCGCTTTACATTAAATGTTACAAAGTTATAAATTACAAAATAAATTATAAGTTACAAATTTTGTTATATACAAAATCGTATTCCTAAAACCAATATATAATGATATCATATATGATATCATATTCCTAGAAAAATATAATCACATATTTCTAAGACTAACAGTTAAAACTTTGTTCAAAAAGATAAGTTTTAAGAGATTTTTTAAAAGGTTCAATAGAAGTGATTCTACGTATGCAAAGAGGAAGACTGTTCCATAATCGTGGTGCGACTGCAGAAAAGGATCTGCCACCCAGTGTGACAAGCATCTTTCCTTTCGGCTATTCGAGTAAAATACCACTATTATAGATCGAAGAGAGTAAGAAGACTTCGATTTAATTTGAATAAGATCTTTAATGTATGATGGCGCTAGGTTGTGAACAGCTTTAAAAGTAAACAGTAATACTTTAAAGTGTATTCTTGCGTGGACTGGAAGCCAATGAAGTTCAAATAAGATGGGCGTAATGTGAGAATGTTTCCTTACATCCATAACCAATCGAGCTGCAGCATTCTGAACGCGCTGGAGTTTGGATACTTGTTTCTTGGGAAGACCATATAGAGTAAACATTCTGCTTGTTCTTTGCAGAGGTATTCCTCATCTTGTAACATTTATTTAGTCTATATGTGAGACATCATACGGCATCTAGTTTGCATGTTTCAAAAACCTGAATATCTCTGGAACGAGACGAGGTATTGAGAAACCGAGAAAGCCGGTCTGTTTCGTTTTCAAAATACTTTTAGATAAAATCAAAATTGGATAGACGAGTTTTTCATCAAGATTTTAAGAGTTCAAAAATTGAATCAACCAGTTGCCCCTTTTTTCTGCGTTATTTATTAGCGGGTGTGATACCAAAAATTTTATTGCTTACCATATCCACTTGCTTTCGCCCAAAATTCTTATCGTTCACTGTGACCATTAAATTTCCTTTTGTCCGCCTTTCTGTTCAAATATATACGTTACCTGTTCACGTGTGAGATACCGGCGTATAACTATTCGTACTCATTATTATCAACCTTCTTTTTTTCAGTCTGAAGTCAGTGAATTGCGAACATCTGTTCTTGATGCACTTGGTAATCCAGCTGAAAACTCTGTTATTGTAAAACAGTTAAATTTTGGTCAATGCACACATCTGCTCTCTGTCTACAGACTAGAGTCACTGCGTGTTGCGAATGATGCCAGTTCGTTTCATAATATATTTACATACTTGGAGAATAAACCAATCCAAAATGATAAAGCAGGTTGGTACAAACTTCGAGTGTTCAAAGTTTAGAACTGAGGCTCTATGACTATGCACATAGCTTTTGGCGGGATTTTAATAATCTAGTCAGATTTTTAGTTCAGCCTATTTTATACCCTATAATGAAAAACATCCAGCTATATATCATTAGCTAGTGCACCTGAATTTTGCATACGATGTATGACGTATGTTGTATGATTTATGTTGTATGACGTATGTTGTATGACGCATGTTGCATATAGGATATTGCGTTTTGCGTGTTCCATGTTGCATGGTGCATGGTGAATGTAGCATGGTACGTGTTGTATGGTTTATGTTGCATGTTGTATGTTGTATGTTGCGTGTTTTTTGTATGTTCATTGTTGCATGTTGCATGTTATATGTTGTATATTGTCTTTTGTATGTTGTCTGTTGTATGTTATACGTGTTGTCTGTCGCAGTTGCGTGTTGCATGTTGTAGCATGTTGCATGTTGTATGTTGTCTTTTGCATGTTGTATGTTGTATGTTGTATGTTGTATGTTATATGTTGCATGTTTTTTTGTATGTCGCATGTATGTTGCATGCATGTAGTTTTAATTGCTCTATTATCTTGAAAAAAACATATATAAACTGTATACTTTTGGATGCATTTTTCAACAAGGCAACCATTCATTATAACATAACTGCTTCATCTTTTAGGTATGTGGCAGTGTGTATCTGCCATTTCTGACCGAGTGTTTGAAATTTTTCTTAATGAACTTTCTGCAAAGCCTAAAACAGATGAACGTGAAAGAGAGCTTGAACGCCATGCTCAGTTCTTCTTGGTTAAGTTTAACCATCTCGCGTCTCGAATCAGACGAATTGCTGATAAGTATTTATCTTTATTGGTTGACAGGTGAGTAGCTTTTTGCATTAAATTGCTCGTTAGTTTATGTTGGTTAGCTTGTGAGATCTGCACAATAATGGTTAAACTTTACGATTACACCAAATAAACTGCAATGCATGGGAGCAGGTACTGATATTTTCACTTTAATTGTTTTATCTGACTAGTGCATTTTGCGTGCAAGGACCATATGTCTATTTTTTAATGTCTGATATTCTTTTTTAACAGGTTCCCACATCTCCTGTGGAACGGCGTAGTGTTGCACACGATGCTGGATATTCTTCAGGTTTTGGCCGAATCTCTTGAACAGAAAGTAAGCTTGTTGTATGCCGTTACTTTGTATGGGTCATAACACATGGTCGAGTGCAATTTTGGATTAATACACATGAGTGTGTTTTTCAAAAGAGGTGTAAAAACACACGGGTGTATAAAAATAGAAAAAGAAAACCGTGTTATTACAATAATATATATATAAAAAAGAGCTTCACGTAACATTTAACGGAAGCTAGAGTTCCGATATTTATTCGTTATTTCCAAAGTTGGATACGAAAGTTGGATACGAACTTTGCAACCTTGTTTTGAAGTTAGTAATTTGATTTAGTAATTTGCGAAGTTCGTGGCCAATTTTGCAAATAATGAATGAACTTTCTCGTGTTTTGGTGTACTGCCGAAATAGTGAATAGGAAGTCTAACGAGCGAAGGCTCCTTCGTCATAGAGTGAAACGTAAAGTTATCTTTGACCGGTTTTCAAAACCTTGAGAAACTTAATCTCTTTGCTCTCTTCTTAGCCAGTAAGTAAGGACTTTAAGATCTTCAACAGCAACCTCGACGGAAACGTCCTTCAAATATTATATGTATAATATTATAATATATTCAAATATTTATGCGAAATAAAGAGAATGAATAATTTTTATTCCCAAGAATAATCTCAACGCCGTCCTTGTTCTGCATACAACGCGACTGAGAGCATTTTTACGTCTTCATGACAACGGTAACTCACGTGGAGAGAGTTGAGCTTATGATTGACTGCAACACAGACACTAAAATCGGTTATGAAGTATTGGTGCGTGTTTGAAATCATAAAACAAGCTTCAAGTATCAAAATATAGTTGTCAATGAAGCGTGGTTTCTTTTAAATGTTGAAATTTATATTGTTTTTTTAACTACATACAGTCGTCGTCGAGATTGCCATCGCAGTTTTTAAAGGAAAAGGCCAATCCATAATCCACGTTTTTTTCTTATCTTAAAAATAATAATACTTTATTTATATAGCGCTGTTTCTTACGGAGCTGCATAAGGGACAAGTTTTCATGTCGTACAACAACATTTTCATGTCGCGCAACAAAATTTTCATGTTGCGCAACAAATTTTTTATGTCGCGCAAAACAAAATTTTCATGTCGCGCAAAAAAATGTTATGTCCCGCAACAAAATTTTCATGTCGCGCAAAAAATTTTTTGTCGCGCAACAAAATTTTCATGTCGCGCAACAAATTTTTTATGTCGCGCAATAAAATGTTCACGTGATAAAATGATAACGTTCACGTGTACCTGTCAGAAAGAGCGCTGTCGAGTTGTGAACGTATTGTAGCTTTTGGATTTTGATAAAAGTGAATTACAATAATCTAGTTTAGATGTTACAAATGCATGCACCAGAAGCTCACAATGTCGGAAGGAGATAAATTTCCTAATCTTGGCAAATTGCAGATTTACGTATTGAAGTAACTTGTTTGTCCATGGGGAGTACATTGTCAAACTTGCAGAAACCAATATTCTTAGCTACCTTGTTAAGATAAGATCCAACATAGATGGAGTTCGGTAGAATTGGCGGCGAACATTGAGAACAAGGAACTCAAGGAACTGTTTCAAGGAACTGTTTTATCATTGTTGAGTTTCAACTTGTTTGTGGTCATCCACTGGTTAATATCGCAAATGCATGGAATAACATATAGATTTGTGTGTCATCTACATAGAAATGATAGTCCATATTATGTTGTTTAATAATATCCCCAAGTGCCAAGTACTGTACAGAGACCTGAGGGACACCCACTCTCCTCCGCAGAGGCTTCTTGCGCTTTTATATATAGTAATATACTATAGGTGGGCTATTCGCTTGTATTGGGCTCACAGGGTGTTTTGGGGACGCGTGGAGAGAATGGGGATGCGTCTTCCCATCACTCCCCGCGCGTCCTCCCAGCCCGTGCTGCCCCAACTATATATATCTGCCCCGGAGGAGAGTGAGGGACACCACAGATAGGACTTTCCAACTTGAGGATCGTTTGTTTTCTACGTACACAAATTGGCATACGTACACATGTAGTACACATATATAGTTGTGATACTCTCATCCTATTAAAATTCGTCTTTAAAAGAACCAAAATATTCGACAGTGGAAGCCGCCATTTTGAAGAGTGCTAACCAACCTGGCCTACTTGTGACGTCAAAGAATCCATATGCAATATTAAACCGAATACAATATTAAACTCTTGAACCGTATCGTTTCACTGTCGAATATTTTGACTCATTTGACGACGAATTTCAATAGAATGGGATATACTTTCTAAGCTCAGAATACCGTCAGTATCTCAACTACATGTATATATGTTTACTTTTTATTAGTGGTACGAAAAAAAACATGGATTATGAAGTGACCTCCTTTAAAATCTCTAGTAACTCAATATTTTTACACGATACCTGGTCATTTTAAGGTTGATCATCATCAGCGTTTGCATTTGGATGTACCCGATACTCCTTACGTGTTGATTGTGTCTGAAGTGGCTGATGGACGAGAACGTACTGTCAGTGATTTTGCTGCTCGATGTACCGGGATACTTCAAGAGGCCATCAAGTGGGCACCTGTGACTACAAAGTCTCTTCTCCAGGTGAGTTGTAGTCTGATTTTCAGACGGTACGGTCTCGTCACTCATTCCGTAATCAATTTGTGCCGGGCGTTTTGTGACCCCCTCCCGCAAGCAATCATCTTCTGGACGATCTTTTTATTAGTATTAGTATTAAGGTTAGTATTAGAAAACAATTAGGCGGGGGGTTAGAAAACCCATTAGGCGGGGGGTTAGGGTTAGGGTGGTTAGGATCTAAGTTGTTTTGGGGTTAGCAGTTCTATGATGCACTTCATCATACAGGCATGTCCGATCGTATGATAGCAGTACAATCTCTCATTTCGTCCCAGTTCTCGCGGATACTAAAAAAGATCGTCCAGAAGATGATTGCTTGCGAGGGGGTCACAGAACGCCCGGGATAAATTGACTACCCACTCATCCCCTCCCCGTCTGATTGATTTCACAGGAAATTGTGTTCTTGCATTGTTCCACCAATCAGATCAATGGTTTTAGTTTTTGAGAAGTTAGATATGCCAGGATTGTAAAACAAATATGGCGGATGTTAGTCGGCTCGGCGAAGTTCTGAAGAAAGCGTGCCATACTTATGGTATCGCAAACCTTTTTGTTGAGCAGAAAAAGGACTTAGTGGCTTTTGTTTCAAGAAAATATATATTTGTCGACTTGCCTACGGGATTTGAAAAATCTCTGATATTTCAAATGGCCCCGTTCGTCGACGCTGAACTCGCAAAGTTCAACCAAGAGAGTGGGTTTTCACAAAATCCCATAGTAATTGTTGTTTCTCCTTTAATCAACCCAATGGAAGATTAATAAAATTGGGGATAGCAGCTCATGCATATATAGGGTAGACAATATCTCATAGTATGGACCGTGCCATTTATTACGAGCGTTACGATTGGCTCTTGCAATACAAAGGATAAACGACGTCAGGAACACGAATTATTGTGAAGTCAATCGGACTAGGAGGGGGAGAGAGTGAGCGACGACACCGTACCGACTGAAAATCTGGTTAGGTGAGTTGACGTGAGGAAAAGATGTGAAATTTTCTGACATCATTTATAATAATGGTTCCTTGTACCACAGTTTCGCTAAATTGTAGAGCAGAGCCCTGTTGTACGATAAGTCACCATCCAATGGGTAACTCGCTTATCCGGTGGATAGATCGTTTATGCTCTATAACTTTTATAGCGATTTTATCCGTTTGAATAACCGGCCCCAGGGTTTAAACTCTGGAATAAGGATATGTAAGGGTATATAGACATGGGGTAAACTGACACTAGCGTGTCGTGTAGAAGCAGAAAAGACAATCAGGAGTACGATGGGGGTGCAGGTGTCTACCTGAGGAAAAGTGAAAGTTGTGTTATGTCGAAAGGTTGAAAGAAAATTGAGCGAGTGAGATTACGGGCGAAGGTGGTGTGCTATGGTGAGATCGTAAAGATTGAGATGTATAGATGATGATGGAGATGTATAGATGATGGTGGAGATATATAGATGATTATGGAGATGTATAGATGATAATGGAGATGTAAAGATGATGATGGAGATGTATGGATGATGATGGAGATGTATAGGTGATGATGGAGATGTATAGGTGATGATGGAGATGTATAGATGATGATGGAGATGTATGGATGATAATGGAGATGTATATATGATGATGGAGATGTAAAGATGATGATGGAGATGTATAGATAATGGTGGAGATATATAGATGATGATGGAGATGTATAGATGATGATGGAGATGTATAGATGATGATGGAGATGTATGGATGATGATGGAGATGTATAGATGATGATGGAGATGTATGGATGATGATGGAGATGTA
Organism: Chrysogorgia sp. JL179-B06; assembly: GCA_035772405.1. NCBI lineage: Eukaryota > Metazoa > Cnidaria > Anthozoa > Scleralcyonacea > Chrysogorgiidae > Chrysogorgia > Chrysogorgia sp. JL179-B06. The sequence continues at coordinate 4,131,915 of JAYKKM010000035.1, read as the reverse complement.
TGGATGATGATGGAGATGTATGGATGATGATGGAGATGTATGGATGATGATGGAGATGTATAGATGATGATGGAGATGTATAGATGATGATGGAGATGTATAGATGATGATGGAGATGTATGGATGATGATGGAGATGTATGGACGATGATGGAGATGTATGGATGATGATGGGGATGTATAGATGATGATGGAGATGTAAAGATGATGATGGAGATGTAAAGATGATGATGGAGATGTATAGATGATGATGGAGATGTATGGATGATGATGGGGATGTATAGATGATGATGGAGATGTAAAGATGATGATGGAGATGTAAAGATGATGATGGAGATGTATAGATGATGATGGAGATGTATGGATGATGATGGAGATGTATAGATGATGATGGAGATGTATAGATGATAATGGAGATGTATGGATGATAATGGAGATGTATGGATGATGATGGAGATGTATGGATGATGATGGAGATGTATGGATGATGATGGAGATGTATGGATGATGATGGAGATGTATAGATGATAATGGAGATGTATAGATGATGATGGAGATGTATGGATGATGATGGAGATGTATAGATGATGATGGAGATGTAAAGATGATGATGGAGATGTATAGATGATGATGGAGATGTATAGATGATGGAGATGGAGATGTATAGATGATGATGGAGATGTATAGATGATGATGGAGATGTACAGATGATGATGGAGATGTATAGATGATGATGATGGAGATGTATAGATGATGATGGAGATGTATAGATGATGATGGAGATGTATAGATGAAGATGTATAGATGATGATGGAGATGTATAAATGATAATGGAGATGTATAGATGATGATGATGGAGATGTATAGATGATGATGAAGATGTATAGATGATGATGGAGATGGAGATGTATAGATGATGATGGAGATGTATAGATGATGATGGAGTGGTATAGATGATGATGGAGATGTATAGATGATGATGGAGATGCATAGATTTAAAAATTTAAAACTAATATATATATATATACATAAAGAAATAAGAGAATGATGTATAAAAACAAATTAAACTAGTTGTAACCTTTTATCTTAAGATTAAATGCCTCTTCAGAGCAGACTTACAAGAGCAGACTTAAAAGAGCAGACTTAAAAGAACCGATTGTCTCTTTTTCGAATATCTATAGGAATACTATTCCTCAGTTTTATGCCACTAACGTGAAATGCTCTTCCGCTTTCAGTCTTTCGATAATAACGCGGACATATACTAAGTTATATCTACTTATCTAGTAGCTACCGTATCTGCAGACTCTGCTATATGCATGTCTGAATTTCTAGTAAAGAGCTGATTCGTTTTACTAGGTGAGTCTTGAAATGCCACCGAATATCGCCTTTATATCGTACCATAGAAAACATTTTCAAAGCTTCATGCAAGAATCTTCAACTGCCGATCACTGCAAATATCATACTTTTATGACGGTTCAACGATCGTGAAGATTAATAGAAGATTACTTCTACTTCGGATTACTTCTACTTCTACCACAGACTGTAAGATATCTGAGCGGTGGAAATATTATATCTAAGATGTTTGCCAGGTGGAAATATTATATATCAAAGCGAGATTTGTTTCGCCTTGTCAACTCGCGTAATGGCACTTTACGCAGGTTTGGATTAGCACCCTCGCCTGTCGGATAGCTTGTACCATCACTGTTTCTTTATTTTTAGGAGTACTTGGTTAAAATTGATCATATCCATACGAGTTTGAGTCAACATACAGGTTTGGCTTTGGTTACAGAGAGCTCTGTGTATATGCCATCCCTCAATCATAACACAGCTGCTGCTAGTACACCTGTTGTTTCCAAACGACCTTCGTGTGCAAAGAATGACAACGCCCAGTTTGCTACAGGTCTAACTCTTCGTAGCAGATATATTGGAGAAGTAAGTATAAAGCGAGAGGACTAAAGGGAAGGAGTAGGACTAAAGGGAAGGAGGGGGGCTAAGGGGAAGCAGGGGACTAAAGGGAAGGAGGGGGACTAAAGGGAAGGAGGGGGACTAAAGGGAAGGGGAGACTAAAGGGAAGGAGGGGGACTAAAGGGAAGGAGGAGGACTAAAGGGAAGGAGGGGGACTAACGGGATGTATGGGGACTAAAGGGAAGGAGAGGGACTAAAGGGAAGGAGGGTGACTAAAGGGAAGGGGGGACTAAAGGGAAGGGGGGACTAAAGGGAAGGGGGGACTAAAGGGAAGGGGGGACTAAAGGGAAGGGGGGACTAAAGGGAAGGAGGGAGACTAAAGGGAAAGAGGGGGACTAAAGGGAAGGAGGGGGCCTAAAGGGAAGGAGGGGACTAAAGGGAAGGAGGGGGACTAAAGGGAAGGAGGGGGACTAAAGGGAAGGAGGGGGACTAAAGGGAAGGAGGGGGACTAAAGGGAAGGAGGGGGACTAAAGGGAAGGAGGGGGACTAAAGGGAAGGAGGGGGACTAAAGGGAAGGAGGAGACTAAAGGGAAGGAGGGGGACTAAAGGGAAGGAGGGGGACTAAAGCGAACGCCGAAGGCTCGAACCTTCTAGGAAGTTCGGGGCATGCCCCTCGATAAATTTGGGAATTTATGTCTTCTGAAATGGCTGGAAATGCATCAAAAAGTGTCGAACGTAAGAATACTAATTTATTATAAATAAGATATTACAAGCCATATGGAACTAAACTAAACATGACAATGTCAAATTGTCGAAGGCAAAAAAGATCGTCCATGTATCGTTTGTCTACTCCAAGCACTCCCACATTCTCTACATCAATGTATATATTAACACATCCAAGCATTACTGATATATAGTGACTTCCGCATAGGCAGTACATATATCAATCGAACCAGTTTCGGTAACTCAATAGTTAGAGCGTCTCACCAGTAATCAGAAGGTTACAGGTTCGATTCCTGTCCGGGGACTCAGAAACATTTTTCTGAGGATACGAGCTTGACGATCGTCCATGTATCTTCGGGCGATAACAATAATGATGATAACAGTGGTGATGATGATAACAATGGTGATGATGATAATGTGATGATGATGATAACAACAATGAAATGGATATTCTTTTAAATCTATATTCTTTTAATGTTCTATGGCCTTCCCTCTATTTATTTGTTATCGTATTTTCTAGGTAAACGGCATGCTTGATATGTCAATTCTCATTAACCAGTGGTCTAGTAAACAGGCGAGAGATGCGTTATCAACAGTTTTGATCAAACAATTAAAGGAAGCGCAATGTAAAGACCACCAACGGTATGAGGCCGCGCTCTTCCGAGCCTCGGCTTTGTTAATCAAGTGTAAAGGTAAGACGTTACAACAAGTGTCGGCCTGTGTCCAAGGCTCCATTATCTCTTTGGTAGATTTGTTCGAAATAATTCAACTTGTTTCGCGACATTGTTGCTTTGTGAGTTGTAACCTTCATGCAACTTTTCGCGCAACAAATTTTCGTGTTGCAAGTTTGGTCAAATGTTACTACTGTTACCAAGTGGTAAGGGCCTCAGCCGGGCCCTAACCTTCACGATCCTCCATGCATGCAGCTAGTCCACTTGTCCATTCCACTCCCGTGTCCTTCTTCAACACCATATAGGCATACATGAGCAGTTATGTTTGGGGAGCAAAATATTTTTTCCCGAAAAATTGAGAGTCAACTGTCGATCATCGGATGCAGTGTAACAGGCGCAACTTCACATGTGACTAGATTTCTCAGCGGTTTCCTCACCGAAATAGGGGAGTACTTCATCTATAGTATGTGATATAGCCTTTAGTATAATTTTAAACCGGGCAACTGCAAAACAACTCTAATATATTATGTTAATGATAAAACATATTACTTTAATATTAAAATTTAAATATATTTTTAAAACGTTGGGGGGGGGGGGGGTGCCCCCAGCCTGGTACGCCTATGATCAACACGTCTAGTTGCATGTGTCGGTTCCCAGAGCATGAGCTGACGGGCGGCTAATTCAGGATTGTTCTGACAATGATTGGCTAATCCCAGCCTCCTGAAATGCCACATTGCGAGGAACGTAAACGCAACATCGTTGCGAGACAAGTTTCAGGAATTTGTTGCTCGAATTCCGTCAAGTTTTTTAGTAGCATATCAAATATATAGAGGATAACATGACAGTGTGAGTGAAGCGAACAGTAGTCTTTCTCAATGGTACAGTAGTCTTTCTCAATGGTACAGTAGTCTTTAGGCTTTAGTCAGTAGTCTTTTTACAATAGTTAGTAGAACAGTAGTCTTTCTCAAGGAACTTCACGCTTCGAATGGTTCTCCTAGGTTTAAACCATTTACTTTATTATGGTTATAGTGTTAGTTTATGTTAAGGCGGATTTGCATTCACTGCTTTTTATCGCGAGATCGACTTCATTCGATCGCTATATTTTGAATTGGGAGCCCTCAAACTGGAACGGATCCGGTCGAGAGCTCACAATTCAGAAGAAAGCGATCGAATAAAGTCGATCGCGCGATAAAAAGCACTGAATGGAAACCAGGCGGTTTTTTTTTATATTACCATATATCGAGCGAGGGGTTGTTGCGTACACGTATTTCAAGTTTATAAATATCTCGTACCATCATGTAAACTTTAAAGAACACAAAGTCTTTGTTGTTGAACATCATTTTGTAGATCTTGATAGAATACTTATGAAAAATATCTGTTGGTCACCAGCCCAGCTGTTTACAAAGCCATCCCTGGAAACTGCAGTTAATTGTTGGGAGTGGATCGTAGCTGCGAGATCAGACTATGAGTTACAGGTAAAATAGCATTTGAATACATTTTAGCCACCGTTTTATGCAATATTTATCATTTATAGACCCTCCGCTCGGGGAATTCGACGAAATATTACCCCATAAATTATATATTATACCTAAACAATCTTGAATGCTGTCTTGAAACGTCTTGAAACGTCTTGTTGTTCCTCCATTTGTATTCGTGATCAGCGGATGATTCGAGGTCAAATATCATGACCCGGAAAATAGCGGGGAATTCGAGTTTAAATTGACTGGTCACGTGGTACAAATCTAGCTCTTTGATTGGAAAATTTATAGTTGAGATATATTATTATGCTGATAGTGCCCTAGGAAATTGCCATGGTATTTACTAATTCAATAGTATTTACTCTAAAAGGTTGGTATACTGCCGGAATAATGCGTACATGGTCTAACGTTTCTGTAGTGAAGGCTCTTCGTCAGATAGTGAAAGATAGGGAATAACTAGTAGGGGGACCTAATTTAAAGACAGAATTCCAGAGTTTAAGAGTGAGGCTTGGATTTTGAGTAAGTCGAGTGTGACCATTACTAATAAAAGAGACAAAATTGTGGATGTTCAGGTCTGTATAAGGGAGCAAATTAAGAGCGAATAGGCTTGGATTTTGGAATCCACCTGGTGGCTCGTCTCTGGATTCATTCAACCTTAGATTTGAGCTTCTGTGGCGTAGCTTAACAAGGGATAGCTACAATGTTCACTTAACTTTAGTGTCCGTCAACAGTGGAAAGTTCTCTTTTGTAGTTCTCTTTAGTAAGTTCTCTTTAGCTATAATGGCATGAATATGAGAGTCCCATGACAGATTACTACACAGGATAACACCGTGGTCTTTCTCTTGTTGGACGCGAAACAATTCGTCTGTCCCAAGATGGTAATCATAAGACACTGGGATTTTCTTGCGTGTCACGGTCAATACCTGCCTAAATTGATGGTCGGCACTTCATAGGGCTACCTATATTGACGGTCGTTACTTAATAACATAGGGCTACCTATATTGACGGTCGGCACTTCATAGGGCTACCTATATTGACGGTCGGTACTTAAAAACATAGGACTACCTATATTGACGGTCGGCACTTCATAGGGCTACCTATATTGACGGTCGGCACTTAATAGGGCTACCTATATTGACGGTCGGCACTTAATAGGGCTACCTATATTGACGGTCGGCACTTAATAGGGCTACCTATATTGACGGTCGGCACTTAATAGGGCTACCTATATTGACGGTCGGCACTTAATAGGGCTACCTATATTGACGGTCGGCACTTAATAGGGCTACCTATATTGACGGTCGGCACTTAATAGGGCTACCTATATTGACGGTCGGCACTTAATAGGGCTACCTATATTGACGGTCGGCACTTAATAGGGCTACCTATATTGACGGTCGGCACTTAATAGGGCTACCTATATTGACGGTCGGCACTTAATAGGGCTACCTATACTGATTTTAAAGACTTTGTTAGTAGTCATGTATATATATATATATATATATACATGTGTAAGGGATTGGCACTAGCTCTTAACCAATGAGAATACAGTATTGATTTGAATTGACCAATCACAGAAAAGGGTATCGCATTATTTCCAGGGTGGTGCCCCAGAATGAGTCAAGCTGTGAGGCTGTTAATAACTAATAGTTCAGGAGGGAATGGTCAATTCAAATCAATACTTAGTTGCATCATTGGTAAAGAAGCCAGTGCCAATCCCTTACACATGAATGTGGTTGTTTGAAATAGTTGTTCTTTGTTCATCGGGAAGGAAACATGGCCGCCACACGCAGTGAAGGTAAAAAAATATATTTTGAAAAAAAAAAGCTAATGGTGGAAGAAAAATATATATTTGAAAAAAAATATAATAAGATATATGTGAATTAGTCGTAATAGTATTTTTAAAAAAAAATAGGAAAAAACATGAATTTAGAAAAAAAAAAGTTAAAATATAAAAAAATAAAAATATATAAAAATGGTTGAAATATTTTTATAAATAGAACATTGAATTGTATTTTATAAAAAAAAAGGAATTGTAAAAAAGTATTTTTAAAAAAAAAAATAAGAAAAAATGAGTGAGCGTGCGGCGGAGATGTTACCTCAACGACGACCAGAGCTTCAATGAGGTGTAAACTGATATACCGGAAGTAAATAGGGTATTATTTTTTTGGAAAAGGTTTTGGGAAAAGTGCCAGTATAAAAGGTGAAATAACCACACCCACTTCACTTCACTTCTGGTGTTCATCGAGGACACATCTCTCTCTTGCTCTCTCTGTGTTTGTATTTTTGTTTATAAAATACTTTTACAAATAACTTTTACATTTTTTTTATAAAATCATTTTTACTTTTTATATTTTTAAAAAAATAATTACTTTTTTGTTTTGCTCCTACTACTGTTGTGTGTATGCTCGCTTGAAAGTCGTACTCTCAAAAAGTGCGAAGCGCTTGAACCCTCCAATGTGCTGTAGTATTTATTACTAACCAGCATTGGTGCGCATTCAACCCGCAGTACTCTTGTAATTCGCGACTGGTTTAGACTTTATTGTCTGGTCTTCCTCTCTGAAAAAAGAGGTTGATGTCAGGTGGGACTAGTCCATAGCGACATTTAGCTCACCGCCAGATCGATCGATTGCTTGTTGTACGTTATGGGTTTTTGGATGTTAGCATGTGGTGAAAGAGCTAGCTAAAGTATAACACCTAGTTTCACGGGAGTATTTGTATTTTTTTTTATTTTTACTTTTTTAAAACAAAAATATATACAAAAGCACACACAATATATCTACCTCTATATTAAAAGTGTATATTTTGTATCACCCTCTAGTAATAAATTTGGGAAGAATGGTTATTCTTCCCATTTCCACACACTAAGACAAATCCTCCCCACCATACCTATAAAAAAATATATCATTTTAAAAAAAAACAACCACCCAAAAATCTTAAGCGTATCTTTTCCCCCCCAAAAAAACGTTTCACTATTAGACAAAGGTGAAGGTCATTCAAGGTGACTAATGCAAAGCAAGTACTGACGTCTTTTGCTAGATGGAGTTAAAGAGCTGTGATAGAACAGGAACAGAATATTTAGTAACAGATTTTTAGTGTTTCAAATAAATGATAATCAGGCAGATTGTCTGATTATCAATTATTTGAAACACGAAAATTCTGCGACTAAATTTTCTGTTCCTGTTCCATCACTGCTCTCTAACCCCATCTAGCATCTGCGACAGCACTTATTCAACTCAGAATTCAATGCGTTATATAGATTTTTTGTTTTTTATTTTATAAATAAAATAAAAACCGGAAACCAATTAGCGGGGTGAGATACGTATATAAGAGAGGGTTTTAAAGGCTTTAAAGAGTATCATGTTTTAAGGATTGTGAATATCAAACTTGTGAAAGAACATCTGTAAAGATTTAAGGGTAAGAGCATGAATTTGTATGATTTTTAGTATTTTATTTATACTTTTATAGGGTTATTTTTTCAAGTTTTTGTGAAGTATTATGAATAGTTGTAATGATCGTATTTTTTATTTGATTTTTTAGATGAATAATCAAGCTAAGAGAAAAAGCAATTTTAATTTTACCACACGACCCATTTTGGAAAGACGTGTGAAAAAAAGAAAAGTGGTGGAAAACAACATTTCTTTTATATATATTTTAAAAGTTGTATCGTATTTTCAACGCTTTAGAAATCCACAGATGGGTTTTATCTATTGGATGTTTGGCCTTTTGAATTACTATTGTGGTGAAATAATCGGTTGTTTACAGATTGAAACAGATGTTTTTGCAAAATTTTACACGGGATTTTGTTTGTTACGATTAAACGATCCAGCTGTAAAAGACATGAAACTTTATAAATGTTGGACCCTTGAACAAGGAGGAAAATCAAAATACATTGTTCCATATATTGACAGTAGTGACAAATATGTGTTACATAGATGTACTTCTCACGGGTTCATATTATCAAAGAACCCATGTTTACTATCATCATTATTTAGTTTAGATAACACCTACTTAGATAGATTATATATTACTGTTACAAGACCGCAATATTTTTATGATGATAATTATCATTTTATGTCCCCTATTGTTTCACCTTCACAGGAAGTGAAGCGTTTACCGATTCCCTTTGGGGTGGGTCGAAAATTTATATTTCACATGCTTTATAAAATAGGTAGAGACCATGAGTACCCTCTTTTAATTGATCTTTCGCTTTATTTATTAACTGTTGCACCTTATTTTTTATTAGCGTGTCTTGCTAATAGTCCCCATTCGTATAGATATAATTTATTTTGCATAGCAGCATGTTTTATTTTTTTTTGTCCAAAACATAATCCCCAGGGTAGAATTGAAAATAATAATTTAACAGATATTGATCTTAATCGCATTTTATATAATTTTGATGTTACATCTACGGGTTATTTATTTAATCAGCGTTGTAAGTATAAAAATTGTAAGCACAAATCCACTTTTTTTAAGTCTAACCCTGTAAATGATTATATTTTTGATACCCAAATATTGAGATACGAAAATTTTTTCGAGATACTATCTTCTAAAACGCAAATAATTCATTCATTCCCTGTAACTATAGATAATGCAGCCGATAACGCGGGAATATATTATGACAACTATGGGTTAGTATTATTAGATTATAATTTATTAACACCATATTTTAAAATATATTTTGATCAAACTAATATACAAGATTATCTAGTAGATTATCTGTTGACCTATTTACAATCACATAATTATATTTTTGATTTTAGACATTTTAAAATAAAATTACATGATGTTGTGACATTATAGTAAATAATATTGTAATAAAAGTGTAAAAATAAAAAGGAAATGTAAATATAAACGGATGTTCTAATAAAATTGTTTTTTTTGAAGTGTTAAAATCTGTAATTGTTAATCTTGTCCAATATTGAATTAGTTCAATTTCTTTTTCTCCAACATATTTTCCATCGAAAAAAAAATGAATTAAACTATAAAACGCAATGATATGGGCTGTATCATAACGTTCCATTTGTTTATAAACCAATTCCATTTGTTGACTATCGATTTGTAAAATAATGTTTTTCAACAATTTCTCGTGCCGTGTAATACATTTTTGTAGTATGTTTTTCAATTTTTTGTATTTAATATTATTTCTTGCAAGTTCTTCGAGAATGATATCCATTTTTTATCGGTAGTAACAAACAAATTTTCCCCACACACATATATATATATATACAAACCGTTTATTTTCTATACATTTTTTTTAAAATTCTTTTTTTTAAAAATACTTTCATTGCGGGTTTTTTCGATTTTCTTAAATGTTTTCCGATAGTTTCTTTCTAATAATCTAATACCAACTCTATTATTTTTATATACATTAAATTTTCTTATTATTCTTTCTTTTTCTCTAAATATAAATTTTAATTGTCTATACGAATCTAAATCTCTAACAATGATATCATTATCCTCATCACTATTAATATTTATATACAATACTGTTTCAACACCCGTTAACTTGTGTTTTTTTTTATATATTAATTGTTTTTTAAATTGTTTGATCCTATCTGGTTCTTCTTCATCTTCAATACCCATTTCCTCAGACATAGCAATTGTTGGTAATGAGGGAGGAAAAGATGAGATTAACTGTTCCATCAATAGATTGCCTGGAATTAAATTATCAAAGTCAATGGTGTTTGATAAATCAAATAATGTTGACACTTCTTCTTGTATTGTGAAGTTTTCGCTTGGTGCTTGTAATGGGAGCACGTTTTCTTCGATGATATTTATTGCTGGTAAGTCTTCGTCGAGGAACGTTTCGGGAATATTTATCGTCGGTACTTGTATGACATCGACGACATGAGGAGGAGGAGGAGGAGGAGGAGGAGGAGGAGGAGGAGGAGGAGGAGGAGGAGGAGGCAGCAGATCGGGTATTGGTATTTCCTCTAGTGGGGTAAACGGATAGGGTGATAATGGTTGTGGGGAGGGTGTTGTAGTCTCAATGATTTTACAAACATCGGCGATTAATTTTACCTCTTCTTCTTCATCGTCAGACTCTGACTCCGATGATATATCTGAGATGTAAAGTCCCCACTGTTTTTGTAAAATGTCGTTGCGTAGTTGCGCCATTTGGGAAAAACTTTTCCCTTTACCATATCTCGATGTTGTTTCACACATATTCTTTGCTTCGTCTTTGTACGGGATGTGTTTGGGTCTACCATGTCTGATCCTAGCCATTTGATTTTAAAAATGTTTGAAAAACCGTGGTTCTTATATATATTTTATAAAATAGTAAAGTGATTTCATTGGTTTATTTTCACCGTGTTTCATTGGTTTAAAGGGTTAAGGGCTTTCAAGGTTTTTGAGAGAGGGTCATATTTTATTTTTAGAAAATCCCGATTCGGTCAAGGTCATTAATGGAATGTGAAGTATTTTGTTATTAACATTCACGGTCAAGGTTAAATGTTGGATTTTTATTTTTAGACTAAAATACGTAGATGTGTAATATCATTTCATAAAATATATTTATTTGTCTGTGTGAATTCGTGTTGTTATATAAATTTTTTGGGTATAAAAGAGAGATACTAAACGTTAAACATCAGTATTTCTTAAAAGATGTATTCGCCAAAGCGAAAGACTTGGACTTTTGGTTGTCATACTAAACAACACGGTGTTCAAATGCTTATTGCAGCGCGAACTATTGGTACATCGTTGTGTGTCTTCAACCTGGAAGAAATATCGACCTTTGAATGTAGTTGCCCCACTGAAAATAGTCGTGGATATCTTCAAGGGAAGGTTATTTTTAAAGATCCGTGTTATGAAGATAATGTGTGGAAATGGCTTTTAACACCCGCAGAAATTTGTAGATCATTTATCGGCGATATATATCACTACGAGGGTCGCACTTATGATCCTTCAACGCTAATTCAATATGGACGGCGACGTGCTTTAACAGGGAAATGTTGGGATGAGGATAGATGCTGTAAATTAGCAGAGTATAAGCAGCAGCGTTATTATTCCCGAAAAAAAGACTCAAACAACAATTGATAGAATAAAAAGACAAATAGTATTTAAAATGATAGGATATTTTTTGTACAAAGGGTTTTTTATTAAAAAATGTTTTTTATTGTCCAAGTGTTTTTCTTTTTTTTTCTTCAACGACATCGTCCAGACATTGATGCATCAACGCACCCCATGCATCTATTTCTTTGGCTCTCTTTCGTTTGTCGGCCCTTGTTAGCGGTGGTGCTTGCGGTTCGGTGTCGTCTCTTGGTCGGTCTTTCATGAGGAACACACAAAAGTTGCCTCCATCGTAATATCCCCGCACATCTTTTAGCTGTATTTCCCGATCCATCTTGGTATTTCTTTCTTGGTGTTACGGGTATAACCTTCCTCTATGGGATATGATTGCTTTTGAGGGGTGTAGTCCTTGGGTTGGGTTTTTATATTTGTTTATAGGGTGGGTATAATTATTTTAACCAATGAGCTTTCACGAGTTTAAAATCTACCCAATTATATTTGTTGAAATTGTTTGATTGACAGTTGTTGAATTATTTAACCAATCAGCTTTCAATAGCTTAAAATCTAACCAATCATATTTGTTGAAATTGTTTGATTGACGGGTTGTTGAACACCAATCACAACTTAATACTATTAACCAATCGACAAATTTTGAATAAATGATATAGTTTTATTAGAGGGAAAAATAGTATAAATATTTGGATAAAAACATTTTAAAAATTTAGTTATGAGTTTATACGATGAGTTAACGAGTTTGGATTGTCCCTATAATTCTATTAAAGATAATTCTTTTTTAAAAGAATCAGCGAACCAGTATTTGAAAAAAATTACACATGTGATTGACTGTGAAGCTTTTTATTTAAATCGTCGATGGATTTATCGGGAGGTATCGGTGATTTGTTTAGAAAATGGATATTTTGAATCTTTCCAATGCTACGATTCATCATTACCTGATTTTAAAGATTTGAATTATTTGGAAAGAAAAACTATTATTTGTCAGAAACGTTTACATGGATTGTATTATGTGAATAAAAAACAACGCAACTTTGTGGATCAAAAAGAAATGGTTGATCGTCTGAAATTGATTTATGGATCGCCCTCTTATGTTTTGGGATATAAAGGTGGAACTTTGGAATCTATATTATGTGCAAAACTTAAGTTATCATGTGTCAATTTGGAACATTTTAATATTGAAAAATATTCTACATTAATTGAAAAGTATAATATTAAAGAAAAGTGCTGTAAATATCATGAATCACAGAATCATCATTGTTCGTTGTATGAAATAATTTTGTTTAGTGTTCAAATTATGGAAAAAATAAATAGAGTAGGGAAACAACAATATTTTTTAGCACTCTATAAAAGTTTGAAACATTGAACATTAATGTAGTGTTTTAAGAATGGATGTATTGGTTGGTCAAATGGATCCCACAAGATATACTGATGGGTATTTTACATGTAGATATATTTGGGATTTTATCGACAGTTTTAGTTCGAATGAAGATGGACTTGAAGCGTACCATGTAGTATTGAAGATTTCAGATACCTATGATTCTATTATTTACAAGATTAAAATATATTTTTATTTGAAAGAAGAAACCGATGGGGGATGTTTTTTTGTAATTCAGCTGTTTCAAGATAAAGAAAAAAGAATTGTTCCTGATTGTATATTGAAACATTTTCAATGTTTATTTTCAACGTATATGGAACATAATTTACTAAACTTCTGTTTTCCTTATTCTAAAGAAACAATTAACATTTGGTTAAATGACAATTTTCCTGAACAATTGTTATTATCATTGTTATGATAATCTTACTTCTTATTTTATTTTTTGTATATTTAATGATTATTTATACTGGAGACAAAGACCCATTAATTGTGTAGAAATTGCTTGTACAATACGTAGTTTTTATTTGACAGCAATGACAAATTTTAACATTCTTAATAATGAAAAATTCACCCTTAAACGTTGTGAATTGGTTGATGTAAAATAAAAAAAATGGAATAATAAATATTTGTGGTGCCAAAAAAGAACAGATAAAGAATATTTTTATTTAGTTTTTAATATTAATACATTCTTATTTTTTCTAAATATCCACCATATGTACGATGTCGTGGTTGTACTATTCCTCCTTTTTGAGTTTTATTTTTTAGTGTTTTTAAGATTCCAACACCTTTATTAATTTCGTTGATGATATTTTTACCTAACGCATTAGTTATTTTAATACCCCCACGTTGTTTTTTAGTTCCTCTAAATCCACCACCTCTTTGTTTTTTTTTGCCTTTAAATCCTTTACCTAATAATTTTACATATCTTCTACATTTCCTACACCCCATGATTTATCGTTTTTTTCTTTTCCAATAGTTCGCTCCAAAATCAGCAAAAATTTCTTCATGGGGTTTTATACGTTTTGAACTTTCTAAAAAGTATTTATTATTATTTTTTGTATAAGTAAAATAGGAATTATTTTTATATTTTGATCCTCTTTTTCCATTATTTGCAAAACGAGCTGCAGAATAAGTACTTAAATCAGAATCCAAACAATTGTTGGGTGTATCACAAATACTATAGTTGGCGTTTACATCTACACCGTATTTTCGATTTAATTCTGTTTGATTTGTTTTACGACCTGTGTATTGGATTATTGGTTTTTTTGGATTGAATCGATTTTTCCACGCGAACAATCCCTTTCCAGCATTTGGAATATTTGATTTTTTCACACGTAAGTTATCTTCTTTAGCTAAATGGATCCAACATTTTGGGGTATGAGTGGTACGTTTACGACATCTTATTCTCTTTACAGTATTACTTTTACATTGAAGAACATCCCGTATACTTTGTGATTTATTAACACGCCGTGAGGTATTATTTCGTTTTCTTATCGCTAATTTCGTTCTAACCATAATTAAATATTGTTTTAATTCCAAGATAGGTCGTATTATTTTTTTTAATAAAATTTATAATACACTCAATTTTATATATAATAGATGATGATAATTGATATATATTTTTTTTTAAATCTTCTAATCTTTCTTGTATTACTAAATAATTAATATAAATGATTTCCTCATTATCTTCTGTAAAATTTAATAGACATTCACGAAATATTTCAGGTGAAAATAAAACACAAGCATCATTATCTAAAACTTCATAGGCTATATAAGGTTCGTTATTTTTATTTTGTAAATAAATTTCTATATGTATAGTTTCACACATTTTTTTTAGAAAAAATGGGTAATTGGATGGGTGCTGGAGATAAGCCCTTGGTGACGTTTACCTGTATTAGTGTAAAAGAGGCAGATCATATTAATATAGGGGATCTTGTTGATGGAGAGGAAAACCCAAAAAATAAAAAAACCTCCTGTTTTACTTGTTTTAGAAGAAGAAAAGAACAAAATCATGGAGAACCAACAGAAGAAATTTAAATATAATAACAAAGAAATTGAACGTTTAGTAAGTTTGTTTGAAAGTGAAAAGAAAAAAAAAATCCCTCAAACAAATGAGGATAATATTATTAGTGTTGAGAAAATTAATGAAAAAGAAAATGAAAAATTTAAAGTGACCGAACAAACTTTTTCAATTTCTATTGCTCGTAAATCGGGTGTTAATTTTATAGCTTTTATACAATCGTTGACGTTACTTTTTACTTATTTGATTAATTATGCACGTACAAGTGTAACCAATAATGATGACTATGTGCGATTTATCTTTAGTCATGCTCCTAAGAGGTTTTTCTCTACAGCTGTAATGAAATTAAGTGATGTTAATGTAAAATATTTTTTAAATATTTTTGAAAAACATATGCAAAGTAATCAAGAAATGATAGCGAACGGGTGGAAAAGTACTGTAGTTATTCAAACTTTTCCATCGGGATTATCAGCTAATAATTTATCAAGTAACAAAAAAAAAAATCCTTTAATTAGAAGAAAAAAAATTTACAATAGATTAAATAAAGCAAATGAAAATGATAGTGGTGGGGGTAAAGTAAATAAATCTATAACAAAATATGATCGTAAATTTCGCTCTGGAGTTTTTTATATTATCAGTACTAAGTTAACGCAAGCAATTAAAAATTGTTGTTTTGCATTATCTATTTTAGTAGGTCTATCGTTTTTGTATAAAGATCATAGGTATGGGGCAATGACTAAACACCCTAGTAAAAGTATTGATGAATTATTTAGTATTGAAGAAATACGTGATGTGTATAAAAAATCGGGTATACCCGAGGGTGAGGAAGTTAAAGTTAAACAATTTTCGATTGTGTACGAAAAATTTCTTAATGCCCAAGGTGTTGATTTGGTGGTGTATTCAGATCTCGATTTAGATAATATCATTTATGATTCACGTACAGATTCTGAAGGAAATCTTATTAAATTAACTAATAATATAGTATGTTTATGGTTAAATAATAAGCATTATGATGTTGTTTTAAATATGAAGGAATTTTCTAAAATACAACCCAGTAAATTTTGTATTAAATGTATGAGTTATTTTTCAAAAGGGGAATTTATTGATTCACACGTGTGTCGAACTAATTTAACCTGTCAAAAATGTTATAAAAATAATTTATGCCCTAAAGATACAACAAAGATTCAATGTTCAAATTGTAAAATATTGTTTTATAATCAAACATGTTATTTAAATCATTTAACTCATAAAATTTTTAAACCTGCACAACAAAATTATTCACGTTTAACTCCTTGTCAATATATGTTTTTTTGTGAACCATGTTATAAAATATGTTCTAGATTTTCTTTTATTCAACGTGATAAAAGTGTAAAACATGATTGTTCTAAAATATTTTGTTATCATTGTAATAGTTATCAGAAACAACCGCATTATTGTTTTATGAAAACAATATCTATTCCCAAAAATAAAAAAACAACCACCGACATTATTTTTTTTCGATTTTGAAACAAAAGTAGATGACAATAAAATGTTAGTTCCTTTTTATTGTATAGTACAAAAAGTATGCATGCAGTGTCAAGATATCCCTTTTAAAAAACAACAAATTCCGTTAATAACACAATCGTGTTTTATTGATGAAAATATTGAAGCTGTTAGTTGTTGCGGATATAGACAATTTCTTTTTGATAATAATAATAGCTCTGTTGTTGAAGATTTATGTAGTTTTATATTGGAACAAGAAGATTCTGTTTGGATTGCACATAATGGTGCGAGATTTGATACAATTTTTATTTTTAAATATTTATTAGAAAAATTAAAAATTATTCCAAAAACTATTATGAATGGTACTAAAATAATGAGTTTAGAAATATGCGAAAAGAATATTCTATTTTTAGATAGTTATTTTTTTTTAACGATGCCCTTATCAGCTATTCCTAAATGTATGGGTCTTCTCGAAGATGAAAAAGGTTTTCACCCCTATAAATTTACTGATTTAACGTATAGAGGGGATATGGTTGATAGGGAATATTTTGATATAGATAATATGAGTGATAAAGATAAATTTGAAAAATGGTATAATGCAAAAGAAAAAAATATATATATTTTTCGCGATGAAATATATTATTATTGTTGTGAGGATGTGAATATTTTAAGAAAAGGGTGTGTAAAATTTTCATCTATGATAAATTCGATTGCTTGTGTAGCACCTTTTTATGAAAAAAATTGTATGACTATTGCAAGTTTGGCATTAAAAATATTTCGACAAAACTTTTTAAAAGAAAAATGTGTGGGGATAATTCCTGCAGGAGGTTATCGTTGCAATGTAAATCAAAGTTTAATTGCGATTTGTTGGTTGTATGAAATTAATAAATATTTATCAGGGCGATTAGAATATAAGGGTTCTGCTCAAGGAGAAAAAAAAATATTAGGACGGTTTGTTGACGGATTTTATGATAATACAGTTTATCAATTTCATGGATGTTTTTTTCACGGGTGTTCTCGTTGTTTTGAAAAATATGAAATGAATACTTTAGTGAATGAAAAATTTGGAACATTATACTCGAAAACTCAACGTTTTACAAATGAATTGTTAAATGCAGGATATAAAGTTGTTGAAAAATGGGAATGTGATTTTTTAAATGAAAAAAAATATAGTGGTAGTGATATTATTGAATTGAAACAAAAATTTTTTGGATATACAATATTAACTCCCCGTGATGCATTATATGGGGGGCGAACTTCTTCTATATGTTTATTTAGAGAAATAGAACAAAATGAACAAATCTATTATGTAGACTTTACATCGCTATATCCCTTTGTTCAAAAAAAATTTGTTTTCCCGGTGGGGCATCCTAAAATTTTCGTTAATGAAGAGTGTGTGAATATAAATATAAAGGATATTTTCGGTTTGATTAAATGTCGTATATCACCCCCCAAAAATCTTTTTTTTGGTGTTTTACCCGTTAGAGTAGCTGGAAAATTATTATTTCCTTTATGTAATCAATGTGCTATCGATAAATGTGATAAATGTATACATAATGAAAACGATCGCTGTTTACAGGGGACATGGTGTAGTGTTGAAATTAATAAAGCTATTGATAAGGGATATATAATAATCCAAATCTATGAAATATATCATTATGATCGGCAAGAAAAACTCTTTGTTGCTTATGTAAACGATTTTTTAAAACTAAAACAAGAGGCTTCGGGATTACCTACTGAATGTTTTAATAGTGATGGTAGTAAAAATAAAATTAAAATCAAACAGTATTGTCAAGATTATTTGAATCATGAACATATTAGTTTAGATAAAGACAAAATAGAAAAAAATCCCGGTTTAAGGACTATTGCGAAAACATTATTAAATTCCTTGTGGGGTAAATTTGCACAAAATGAAAATAACACGCAAGTTGCTTTTTTAAATGATTATGAGGAATTATTAGTTTTAGCTAACGATAGGAGTAAAAAATTAACGAGTTTAGATTTTATTAATGATACTCTTTTACGATGCACATATGAAAATGTAGATAAAGCTACAGTATCTTTAAAAACGGGTAATATTGTTATCGCATGTTTTGTTACAGCTTATGCTCGGCTACAGTTATATGATGTAATTGAAAAATTAGGAAAACATGTTTTATATTTTGATACCGATTCGATTATTTATGTGAGTGATGAAAATACTTGTTCGATTAAAACCGGTAATTATTTAGGAGAATTAACCAACGAATTAAAAGAAAATGAATGGATTACTCGATTTTGTTCAACAGGTCCTAAATGTTATTCTTATATTACGAATTTAAACGAAGAAGTAGTGCATGTAAAAGGATTTTCTTTAAAAAATAAAGCGAAAGATATCCTAAATTTTAAAACATTAAATAAATGCGTTGTAGATAAAGATCAAATCATTACAATTAGATATGAAAATAAAATATGTAAAGATAAATTAAATAATATTTTTATTAATACTGAAATTAAAAAATTTTCATTTACTTTTAATAAACGTATTGTTAAAGATAATTTTACTACACTCCCTTACGGATATTTAGAAGAAGAAGAAATGGACACATAGACGCGTTTTTTTAACATTTTTTTTTAATTAATGTTTGTGTTTTCTCAAAAAATAAAAATTCCTCCCCCCCGGTATCAACATAGTTCCATATTTTGTATTTGGCCTCGTCATTTTCATCTTCGCTCTCACTAAAGCCATAATCGTCTATAATTTTACGTATATTCCCATTGTTATTATCGGGAGGGTTAAATACCCCCTCCCATAACTTCTCTTCCTCGTCTTTCATTTGGTTGTCACGGGGTTCGCCATTAGCGTCTTCATCATTATCATCATCATCATCCGTGTCTTGATCGTCATCATTGTCTTCTTTATCGCTGTCACTGTCTTCTTTATCGCTGTCACTGTCTTCTTTATCGCTGTCACTGTCTTCTTTATCGCTGTCACTGTCATCACTGTCTTCATGGGGTTCTTCCTGCATTACCAGAGCCACGTCTTCAACGTGATCCGTTATGGGGTGAAAAAATAGTTCTGGGTCGAACTCGTCAAAGTCCCATACGATTTCTCCCCCATCCTCCTTTTTCCATACAATCTGTTCCATTCTTCTTCTGTTTGCTTTTGATTTCTTTTCAGTGTGCTTCTTCTCGTCTGTTGATCGGTTTTAGTTTTTTACTGTATCGCGCTAGCGTTTATATAATCGCGCCCTGTGTAGACGTTACTATAGTGACGGGTAGTCAAGGTCGCTTGAGGGAGGGGTTATGCTGTTCGAAGAATTTCGGGTATATTCTAGCAAAAGTCCAAACTCATATCATGACCTTATATGGTTATGTATAGTCAAGGTCATTATATGGTTTAAAAATATACACCACGCAAATATGTCAAGGTCGTTCGAGGGGGGTATGATGTTCTAGCCAAAGTTCAAATTCATATCATGACCTTATATGGTTATGTATAGTCAAGGTCGTTATGTACCTAAAAATATACACCACGTAAATATCAAAGTCCAATGACTAGGGAAAGGGAAATCTATCAAAGACCAAAATAAACTTTAAATTCTTATAAAATATCTATTTCCTTTTGATTTTAGACGTGTAAAATGAATGCTGTTTCACTACCATTTCATCATCCGTTTATGTTAACAATGTGCGGTCCTAGTCAATGTGGAAAAACATTTTGGGTTTTACAATTACTAAATTATATTGAGGAAATGATAACACCAAAAATTACGAAAATTGTTTATCTTTATTCCATATATCAACCCTTATACGATAAAATGCATACGGTTTTGGAAGAGAAAAAAATGATTTTCGAATTTATTGATTGTAAAAAGGGTATACCCGATATTACCGATATACAACCAAATACAACCGATAACACATTAATTATTTTAGACGATCTTATGTTAGTAGGTACATCGTCAAAAGAAAATCTCGATAAAATTGATAACATTGCAACTCAAGACGTTCATCATCGTAATGTAAGCGTAATTTTTGCATGTCAAAACTTATCTTACGGTAATGGAAAGTTGCGAAATTTACGTATCAACAGTCATTATTATATCATGTTTAAAAATTTAAGTGATTGTAGAAATATGTATACAATATGTGATAATAAGAAAATAAATAGAAGTCAATTTGATAAAATATTAGCTGATATTAATAAATATCCCTACGGATATTTATTATTCGATAATTGTAATAAAGGATATGATAATTGTAGAATAAGAACAAATATATTTCCTAATGAAAAAACCCTTGTATATGATGTGAGTTAAAAAATAATAAATTTGTACATAATTTTCACCAATTTATAAATAAAGAATACCTTTTCTTATGTTGTTGTTATCTTATTTGCTATATAAGTAAAAAATAATAAAGGGAGAAACAAACAAAGATCCTAGTAGTTTCATCGGGATGAAAAAAAAATCAATTCAATTAAAAGGGAAGAAAGATATTTGGAAAATTTTTTCTCAAGACGTTAAACATACCTATGTTGATATTCCTAAGAAAATGTATACGGGTGTAAAACGTATAATAAGCGGTAAAAGAAGAAGAAAAAGAGTAGTATAGTAAGTAGGGCTGCGGGCCCAGTCAACGCCAACCACGATATAAACGCCAAAACATCACCAAATTTATGTCGAGCCACAATTCGGCAATGTTTTGGTACTCACGTTTTATAATCGACGTTGGTGAGCTCACAGCGTCAGTCTCTATGCTATTATGGTGATCGTTAGTCAATCTAAACACCCCTCCCACGTTTTCTACTAAGTTGATGCCAAATATTAAAAAAATCACGACTTTCGCTAAACTTTACGCTACTTTAGCCATTTTTTAGGTGCGTTTCGACATTTTCACAAATTTGTCGAATCGCATTTAAAAAAATAGTCGTTTCAACATTTTCACAAATTTGTCAAATCACATTTAAAAAATAGAGAGCGCCGTTTCAACATTTTCACAAATTTGTCAAATCACATTTTCACAAATTTGTCAAATCACATTTAAAAAAATAGAAAGTGTCGTTTCAATATTTTCACAAATTTGTCAAATCACATTTTTACAAATTTATGTATCGTAAAAGTGTCTCACGCGTGATAAAATTGCCACCTGTTATGCAAATTAGGTTATTGCCACCTGTTAATAATAGATTAGTCCGTTTGTTCGCTATTTTCAGCGTTTGTCGCCTCTTTTCTAAAATGGTGATCGTACACATATTTCGACGTTGTGATTCCTCCCGACAACAAGCCCAAGAAAGGCACGTACGGTGTCACAATCGCGACAATGCTCTCGACGTCTTTTTTTAATAACGGGTCTTTTTGCAACTCGTCATTTAGTTCGTCAGGGTTTTCTATAGCGAATTTGTCGATTAGCGAGTCAGTGAGAAAACAACCTTATGGGGGTTACGTCGCAGTGTTTAAGATGTGTCAGTGGATGTGTTGTTATCTCTCACTACAATGTTTTTGTGACCATATGCGTAGGAGTCAATGCCATTTTCTAAAAGGTATCGTTTGTCATCAAAACAGGATAGCGACACTTTGTTAATTTCGTAGCTACCTAGCTGATGTTTGACACTTCTAATGGTCTTCATTGTGTGTCGCAATTGTTTCTGCTCAAGTAACACACTTTTATAATCTTCGTGCTTGATCACTTTTTTAATTATATTCTTTCTAATGCCTTTAGCGGTTTTCCCACCACCCCCATCCTCTTTCAAATAGCTGTACATTTTACTGCGCAACCCAACGAACTCAATAATTGGTGTTCCAGCGCACTCGTCTTTCATCTTGCCAATAACTTTCTTATTCTCTTTGAAAGCGAACGGGTTGTCTGCAGGGTAGTCGCTATTGTCAAACTTTTCGCGCTCCTCCATGAAGTCGAAATAAACGTCACCAGTTTTGATTGAGTACAACAGACTGTCAGTGTCAGTGAAGTGTAGTCTGCAGGTATCGCTAGAGTACTTTTTCATGATATAGTTGTAGTGGAAGTCATACATCAACGTTTTGCTCAAGTCTAGTATGCACATACCCACGTATGCAGGTCTATTTAATGTCAGCGTCTCTTTAACTTTGTGGACAGCGACTAAATTCTCGCTAAATATCTTGCAAGACATAAACGTAGGCTTTGAGACAAGCTTTTCTAACTTTTTCTCGGTGGTCACTAATCTTACGTCCACACGCTTCCTCAAGTTTTCCATCGTTTTTCCGAACACACTGTTATTCATCAACTTGAAGAAGTCCTTCTCAAAAGCGTTCTTAGCCGCAGTTCTTTTGACTGTGTTAAAGTCGATGT
Organism: Chrysogorgia sp. JL179-B06; assembly: GCA_035772405.1. NCBI lineage: Eukaryota > Metazoa > Cnidaria > Anthozoa > Scleralcyonacea > Chrysogorgiidae > Chrysogorgia > Chrysogorgia sp. JL179-B06. Next base: position 4,108,927 of record JAYKKM010000035.1, on the reverse strand, counting down.
ACTTGCCTAGCCACTTGGACTGGTCAAACTGCAGGACCCTGTGAATCTTATTGATTTTTAATCCAAGATCCATGTACAACTGCAGATTTCCGTAGTGACACACGTACTTTTTTTTGTTCATCAAATTAGTCACCAGCTTTTTCACGCCGCCAACACTCACATTAAACTTATTTTTGATTTTTGTGCAGTACTCCGACAACATGTCAACAGTTATCTCCATCTTCTCGGGAGCCACCGGGTAATCGTTGTGTAGGTCATGCAAATGGGCTGGGTACTCCAAGTCGACCTCGAGCAGTAAACCTTTTTTACTATTGTTGTGATAGTCGTGCAGATTAACTTTTTCTATTTCTTTCTCAGTCAACCACTTGAAGCCACCCGTGGGTAGACTTCGACTCATTGCCCATCCATACAAGTTGTTGGCGTCAAGGTACATCAAATACTTCGACTCTTGCTCTTTGTCATACCCTTCCATGTACTTATTATTCGCCACGCCATGTCTGTTGCATATGTAGCTCACACCACCACGCATACCTAATTCTACGAACTGGAACATGTCAATGTCGGACAATAATTCGAGTTCTACTCCAGTCATCTTTAGCATGGCATCCCAAGCCAGTCCAGGCGACGTGAAATAATGACACGGGTCTAATTTGTACTCACGATGGCATGTCTTTCTAAAGTTCTCAAAAACGTCGGCAAGCAAGAGCACATCGCTTTTCAAATACAGGTCGTGATACCCACCCATACTTTCAACGTCGAAGTAGTCCCACACATCGATGGCGCGCTCGTGCATTTCCTCCGTAATATGCTCATCATTCAGAACGCTGTAGAAGTCCTTTTTAGAGGGTAGCTCGCATTCGTCGAATTTATCAAAGGAGTCCATATAATCGTAGGGATAGACCCCCTTTCTTGTCATGAGTGCCAAACCCTCGTCGTGAAACACTTCTGATGTGTATTTGAAAGCGTCCCTTGGTAGGTTCCTCACCAAGTTGTCTAGACCACTACTCATGAACTGAAAGCTGTCCAAAAATACTAAGTTTTTTCCAAGCATGAACGCCATATACTTTTCCATGTTGTTCGGTATCACGTTTATGTCTTGGCCAAACTTGCCAATCTCCTGCATGATGAAATGGCTATCGTAGCCGCGTAAGTTATGAAAGATCACAGGAATTTTATCAGTCAATCTAAAGTTCACGTTACACTGACGATGTGCGGACCCTCTGTACTTACCTGACACGTGACAGTGGTCTCTCACTCTAACGTCAGCGCCAGTGTACTCAACACTGCAAATATGGCAACTTTTAGCCTCGTCGAAGTTCTTCTTATCGTCATCAGTCAGTATCATTTCTTTGTTAAAGTGGCTCTCAGATGTCTTTTTACAATACTCAACAATTTCTAACATCTCCCCAATGAACTTGTTAACTGCATTTTCACCGCGATACACTTTCACTGGCTTACTGTACTCGTTATCGTAGCAACAAACTAATTTATACCCATAACCGCAGTCAACGTGTCTCTGGTAAGCATTTGTGTAGCTACTCTCGCTTGACAGCTTTGCCGCATGCACCTTCTGTGTGATAGCCTCGAAGTCTGCGTACACCACAAATGGTACATTTAATTGTCTACTAAAATTCTCGTATTTCACTTTCGTACCTTTTTGTGGCATTTTAATAGCTTGCTTCCCATTAATGACCAAACATACTTCCACATGGTGTTCAAGCACGTCCTCGCGACTAAAACACTGCAAACAATACCTGCAAAAGTGCTTTCTCGCCTTATACTTTGTCTGACGGTACATGAATTTGTTAAAATCGCGAATGTATACATAATGCTTGTTGCCCGCGTCGTTAGTTATCAACAATAGGTCCATATGGTCAGGATACGTCTCCTTAGAAACGTACACAGGGAATGGCTGCTTATCTTCATACCCAAAAACGTTAATGCTAATTTCGTTAGCCTTTTCGATCTTGTTGTAGTCTTTGACTGATACTGGGAAGTCAATTCCGTCATAATTCAGCTCACCGACATGTCTAGCGTACTTCGACGTTCTATCGGAGTGTTTTCCAACAGGAAACTTATGCGCTAGGTGGCACCATCTAAAGCACTCGTTGTCATCATCGTTATTTACGTTTATCAGACCCTTCATACTGTTGCGCAGCTCCTTTGGCAACGCAATGTAGCTACTCCCATGTAAAGGTCTGTAAATAGCAACGTTGACGTAGTGTGCATCTATTTTGTCGATAGTCCATCCAGACCCCTCAGATAACCACCCGGCTATCCGCGTCAAAATCTGCTCCGACCCGCGATTGGCGACACCCTCGATGTCATGCTCGTTAATGACGACAAACGTTTCGCTGTTAAAGTAGGCAGTTTTGTATGTGGTCTTATTGAGTTCTAAAACTTTTTCAAAAGTGACCTTGACTGTCTCCACCACTTTCATTCCGTTGGTCTCACCTAATTCACGTCTCAAAAGGTTAGTGACAGCGCTTCTACTACCATTTACCTGATTAATGTCTCTGTCGTCAATTACTTCGACTCCATAGGACCTTGTGAACCCTCTCAGTGCTCGATCCAACAGATGCGTTGACGGTGCGAGGTCTTCGACTACAGGTTGTGTTTCTTGGTCTCTAAAGAAGCCGTGAACGTTGGTCGCTTCATCTGTTAGTGAATTGACAACGGCTGCGCTCGTCTTATGCGCCCGTCTTTTTGTCACTGAATTTTTCGCGGCCCGACTCATTGGCTTCTATATATACTACACTTATTTATTTTTTTCCTAAACCACTCGTTGTAATAATTGTCATCACTTTCACACCATCTCAGCTTTGGGTACACCACCCCAAACAAATTGTTGTCGAACAAGTCTTTCACCTTCCCGTCTTTGAGGTCTGACACCTTCTTGAGTGTCTCGACTCGTCTTCTATGACACAACCTAATAATGTAGTATCCATATCTGCTGACATTTCTACCCTTTACCAAATTGCATGAGTACAACGCATTGACAACTTTCAGGAAGTCCTCTTTTATCAACTCAAGGTGCTCACCCTTCACAACGTTCCGTAGTCTCCTTCCCATCCACCAAGACCGTTTGTGAACGCTTTTTAGTCGCGTGAGTCTCATGTCGCTGTAACTCTGAGTGTAACCCCATTCGATGTCACCACACTTTGGACACGCGTACCCACCGCAGTCACTTAGATGTTTCACAACGTCACAATCCGAGCAGTAGTAAATTCTGAAGGTGTCTCCACACTCAATTTGCGTCTCACTCGCGATCTCGTCAATTGTCAAGCCATAACTCATCTGCCTCATAAGTTTGTCCATCGCTTATACTACTCCAACATATTTTTTATTGAGTTAGCACCCACACTACTATTCCACTACCCAAGCCTAGCGCGCTAACAAACAATAATTGGTATTCCTTCATTTCCGCACTTGGTTGGTAGTAATCCGCAACCTTCGGGAGGTCAGTGAACACTCGTCCGCTGTACTGTATGGTCATTACGCTTCTAAGTTCTTCCAACGCATGGTTTGTGTCATTGATGTCAGCGTTAGCATCAGAGAGCCGTTGTCGTAAACGCTGGATCTTATCTTTCTTAGCGACCTCATTCTCATACCACACTTCTTTCGCACTAGCTAACTGTTCCAACGCATGGTTGTGTCTTTTCATCTCAGCTTCATAGCCTGTGTGGTTAAACTTTGAAAACATAAAGCCAGCGCCTGCAAAAGCTACTGCGTTAAATATCCCTCCAGCCACAACACTCACCATTAACTTACGTTGATTTGAATGGATCTGTCGGTATCCACTTTTTCGATTGCATCCATTTTACTAACAACGTTCCTGCACCAACAGCTGCAGCAAGTTTCACTGTGCCTTTAACTGTCTCTGGTGTTCCCAATGGTTCCCCCAAAGCCTTTTTAGAAATCATACTCACTACCACAGCACCAGTCGTGACAAGTAGCGCGTCGTACAGTTCGTTCATAAGCTCTTTTCGATCGATCGCAGTCATATACATTGTCGTGTGTTTTGTTCAAGAATCAAATGTGTCTAACGCTGGACGACAAGTTCTACGATTTTCTGACGCGGGTGATGCTGCAGTACTCACAGGTTCTAGTCGTGTTTCTTTTTCGCTACTAATTGTGTACCACAATGAAGCAGCAGCAATGATAACACCAAGTGTTCCAACAATATAACCATAGCTCCACTCACCACCCTGTTCTTCGTTAACTATCATTTCGCGCATTTTCTTTTCTTTCGCAGCTTTCGATATCTCAGCCAACTTTTTACCAGCAGCGACGCGCTTTGGGTCCTTCACCTTAACGCTCTTCACATCAGCCGTGATCTTCGCTTCAACAGCCGTCTGTGAGTCTTCAACCATCTAATACACTACCACGTGTTATCTTACTCACAGATGACCTCACAGGTGTCTCACAGTTGACCTCACAGGTGTCTCACAGTCCCAGACCAAACGCACTAAAAAATTGGGGTTTTTTCTGAGAGTATAACATAATGACTCAAGTCCAAGACATCGCAGAAGAGATGACTCAAGACCAAGCCCGCCAAGAAGAGGAGATCGACGCAATGCGGAGAATGTCCTTTGTCGATGCGTCTACCCCACAAGGCGCCTCTGGACCCAACGTCCTAAAAGGGTACTCGCAAGTCTTCAAGTTGTGCGACCCCGATCGTAGAAACGAAGAGGTGTCAAGACAATTTGGTACCCAGATTCTCTACACGAAGTTCGCTCATGAGGCTTGGGTCGAGCTTGATGAAGTTAGAGCCAACAAGATGGTTAACGAGCTAGCCAAGGTGATCCCTGTGTGGTGTTACTCACCATTCAAACGTCTTACGTTAGCAAGTAGCCACTACTTGAGCAACCCTTGCGAGTCTGCCGCTACACTACTCGGTAACTACCTCGAAGTGTTCTTGGCGACCCTTCTATGGAAACCATGCTCAACCAAACTCAAAGCGTGGCTACACCTCGCCGCAAACTGTGACGTCAACGTTTGTAGGGTGGGGTGTAATGAAATACTGAGTGCGGGCGATATTATGAGTCACATACTCTCAGACGCTCACCTGGATTTTGCGCACGGCGGCGCGTCGTACAATTGTTACCCATGTGGTGTGGTTACCAACAACCCAATGCATCGCTCAAGACATGAGAGCTCGAGGTCCCATCTTAAAAACTTAGAGCTTCAGCGGATGTTTAACAACGAGCAACAGTTGCCGCAAGAGGGGAGAGCATTTCTCTGGAGGTATAGTAACCATGAAGAAAGTTGGTAAACTAGAAATCGTGATTGGTCCCATGTTTGCAGGAAAAACAACTGAGACTCTTCGCAGGTTAGTCACGTTAAGTAAATCAGGGCTCAAAGTCCTCTACATGAACAACACAGGCGACACTAGGCGAACTGACCACGCGTTCTCCACACATCGTCAGACCATTGTTGTTGGATCAGACAGTTTACCTGCGAAGTTAATCACCAACCTTCCAAGTTCTTCCGAGATAGCTGACTATGACGTCATCGGAGTTGATGAAGGCCATTGGTACTCTGATCTGTCAGTTATTCGCGAATACATTAAAGCTGGCATTCACGTCATTATTTGTGGTCTCATAACAACGGAGCACTTAAAAAGACTTGGTGAGCTCGACACACTGTTCCCAATGGCAGACGACATCACATTTCTAAAAGCGTATTGCGCCGTTTGTCGTGACACTTACGGAACGACTGTCGAAGCGCCATTCAATTGGAGATACAACCCAGGACCATCATTCGTTGGTGGCGCTGAGCAATATCGCGCAGTGTGCAGACGTCATCATCCTTCCACACAAAATTAAGGGTGTTCTCGGATACCCCACTTTTTTAAATTTAGACATTGGTCACATGAAGCGTCCAATGTCTCGTAGAAACATTTTTTCACACAGTGGTCAGAAGGTTTGTGAAATAAAGAGAGAGAGTTTCGCAGACGCCTTTACCAAGTTAAAAAAAACGTCTTTAAAAACGCTAGAGCAGTTGTCGCTTCAAACGTCGTCTCAACAACGAGAACGAGTGCTAATTCGACTCGTCAGTCACTGTCTAAAAAGTCTCTTTACAATAGCGTCTCTCATGGTTACTCAACGCTGATTTATTTTTAAATTTACGAAGGCAGTGAGAGCACTGAAACCCAACGTCAAAGAGATATTTTATTACCGTGGTAATAGCGTCGTCGTACGAGTCGCACAAGAGTGTTAGATAACCAGCGGATTTATATCTGAGCAACAGAGACTCCTGCTCTTTGGACGTCTTGCCTGTACCACCTGGATTCTTGAACTCAATCACGAGTCCGCTGTGCTGTCGGTTTGCATTGGCAATAATCAAGTCAGGTGTTCCACGTTGATAACCTTTTTTCCACGAGTTTATTCTCTTCGCAGAAGTGTCTTGATTCTCACCACAAGCGGCTATCAAAATAGCTTCTGGATAATATTTCCTAAGAAAACCAACAACTTTCGTGTGGAGATCGAACTCAGTGATCATTACGAATTGATTGTGTTTGAGACCGACGTTAGCTAAACTTTTTCTAACGCTTGGTAAGACCTCTGAGTGCACCCACCTTCCGAAGTGTTTCGCACGCTCCATTTTACTCGAGAACGTCAATGAGTAGACCCCAAGTTCGTTGATAAACGAGGCCTGCTCTATCTTCATTTTGCAATCAGGTTCGACGTGGTCGTTGACTGCATCTTTTGGTCGAGCGTAACCTAGAGCACTTGCGACTTCTCTTGCTTTGAACCATATCTCACCGTTGTTCATGACCGTTGTGATTTGGTGGCCATCGAAGTCGAATAGTTGAGGCGCTATGGGAGTCATCACTATATTATAGTCTCCTACAAAAAAACTACTCGACATAGGTGTCAGGTTTTTTATAGATCTGGTTTGTTGTGTACCAATGCAGCAAATACGTTTTATTAGTCCTCAGTTTTCCACGTCGTCTGAAAAAGTTTCTAATGTTACGAACCAGCTTTCTAAGCCAACCCATTACATAACTTAGGTCACGTCTCCTACCACTCCTACTTTGTCTGACTCTGCGGGTAACATAATAGGTTTGCCGTAAGTCTTTTTAGACCTCATACCAATCTCAGCGTGGAGCTCGAGAGTAACGTCACCGCGACCAAATGATCCACCAGCTTTGAACATGTGATCAGTCGTCTTATTTATCTTATATATCTCATGAGGTCTCGAAATACATGCTCCCATTTACTTTACACCATATTCCTTCATCATTTCTCCACCTATGATTATGATGTCTCGGTTCGTCATGTAACCACTCACAATTTTCACACCGTAGAATTCTATCAACGACGGGTACGCATAAGGTGCGAGTGGTATTCTTGGTCGATGTATTCCAAAAATCGTTCCATAGGGTGTGCCTATCTTTTTCATATTTGCTACGAAGTCTGAGTCGGTTGACTTGATGTTGTTGACTCTGACGTGTGAATTGTCCATTTGCCAGTGTATCGATATCATATGCATTTTACTTATGTCAATATTACTCGGAATAGTGCATACGCTCTCCATTGCTGGGATGCTACCACCATACGCGAGTCCGTTGGTCATACCAGTCTTGTACCCTATGAACTTATCCCACTGACCGTCGTCGTTTGATATAATTGTCTCCCAATTTGATCCAGCGGTGCGAGTAGGTAACCTCACCACAACAAAAATGGAAAGATCACACCATTGCATATTGGGGCAGTTAAAATGGAGACCTGACTCAAGTGGGATTGGTGTTAACACAGGTGATAGAAAACTTTGACTCACACCGCTGATGCCGACAATAGGACCATAAGCCGGGTTGTTTTGCACTAGTTTGCTTGTTTCACCAATGGCTTTCACTTTGTTTGAACCATTGGTGTGAAATTCCACATTTTTCAAGGCGTGTGTGCTAACGTTGAAGTTGAGCACAACGTTGTAGGACTGACTCTTGAGGTAGCTTGATAGCAATTGCTCTAGAGTTCTTTTATTGGTAGCATCTGAGTCATCGACTGGGTCTGCTACGTTTTTTATTGCTGAGCCTTGCATGTCTATTATTCCAGACATCCTCCCACCAGTCGCGCTTAATTTAGGATCTTCGTCCAGATGCCTTTTCGTTCTCTTTAGTATTTTATCGTGAGGGTCGTCAGACTCATACCCATAGTTTAGACTCATTACTACTTCAAGGTGTATTTGGTTAGTAGATAGCCAGAGACTGCTGAGAACCCCAAGATTATCACCAGCGTTGTCGTGTCTGACTTACTTGTGGTAGTGACCACTGTTTTTTTCATAGGAAGTGGTGTCACGTTTTCTTGGTAAACTTTTTTAGCCACAGTCGTTGGTACCACCACCATACTTTCTTGGTGAGCTTTTCTCTTCACAGTCGTTGGCGCCACTAAGTGAGTCACCACATTTTCTTGGTGGACTTTTTTAGCCGCAATTGTTGGTGTTGTTGCATTCAAGCTAGTGTTCACTCCAAATCTCATGGACTCTGTGGCAATCTTTAATAAGTTGTTGTACCCAGCGATTTTATTCTTGAGAATTACTACATTGCTCGGCATTAACCATGTACTTGGTGACACTGCGAGATTTTGGACAACGTTGGTGTCTCTAATCGATTTGTTCATGTTGAGAATCCATGTCGACACGTCATACTGAATAACACTGTCAGAAAACAACTTGCGGAATTCTTGTTGGGTCTCTAGACTTCCTGCAGAACCACCAACGACTGATACACGTGTTCTCGCTTGCGCACCAAGTGTGGAGTACACAAAGGCTTCTATGCTCTGATTTAGATATTGCAGTCCAATATTGGTAAAGCCGTCTGACAACCGCGCGACGTATCGTTTGTAATCGTTCTGAACGTCGTTGAGTGTGAATACTCTGGATTCGCCTAAAGTACCATCGCTTAGGACTTTACTCTGGTAGTAATGCTTTTTGGGAATTTTGGAAATCTTGCCATACAATTCGGAAGCGTTGAATTCTCTACTTATTGATTTCATGGTCTCACCACCCTCCATTCTTCTCAGAAGTCTTCTAATGGTGAAGTACAAATGAAATCTCATCACACTTGTGACCACAGGGTGGACCTCTTGTGACACTGATAAATGTTGCAGTGACACTCCACAACAGAAACTCGCACAATACGTCGCAAACACAACACGGTAGTAAGACTCGTTGTCATCCCACTCTGATTTTGTCTTTGACGTGGTGACTCGCAAGACTGGCAGCTTTGACATGAAGTAACTGTTTTGGTTAACAAAGACTTTGAAGTTATTCACTGGATAATTTAACACACTCTCTGTTGGATAGCCGTCCCAAAGTCCCCAGTGGTTCTTATAACCTTTTGGCAATGGTTGGATAGTCCCACCACCTTGCCATATTATTGGGAACTTACTATTGTGTAGCCACTTCCACATGCTTTTATCATTTTTGAAGGTTGTGCTGGTTATGTCCGTGCTGAGGATGTCGTTGTTTCTGAAATATATGTCGACACTCATGATTTTACCATCTTGCAAAATATTTGGATAGAACTCAAATTTGCTTAAAGTAGCGTGAGGGTACTTTTTGATGAGGTCTGCCTTCGCGTCATGTGCAGCCTTCGATGTGTTAGCCATCGCGAGTTTGTAGTACTTTCCATAGTACTCACGAAGGGCTTTCTGCATATATAATATACCATATGTTACACATAACACATGCTACATTATATATGGTCAGGGTTGTAGTATTGATTAGAGGTCCAACGGAAACTGTGGATTTACCAGAGGCACTTTTGACGTTTGGCTCAGATCCTCACTTACTAGTGAAAAAAGCGATCATCTTTTGGGACTACGTTAACGTGGAGACCGGTGTGAATGACGAAATAAGTTACAACAGCAACAAACACGTTTTTGGGTCTGGGTACCACACTTTTAAAATGATCGCTGACGAGTTGAAGGGATTAGGGGCTATCGAGCTAGTGGCCAACAAACACAACTCAAAGTGTGCGATAAGAACTGACCAACAATTAGAGCTGTTTAAATTTGGAGAACTCTTAGGGTTCAACGATAACACAACGATAAGTAGTAGTGGTTTGGTCAGCCCTAATGTTGTGGACGTTAACAAAGGGTTGAAGTACGTACAAGTAGGTTGTAGCATTGTGAACAGACCTGAGAATATTGTTAATGGTAGCAAAAGCGAGGTTATCGTTGAGTTGCCATTGACCACCACTCAACCACTGAAGAGCTCTGTTCAACACTTCTTCAACATTGAGTCGAAGGTGTCGATAAACAAAGGCGTTTTTACGCAGCTGGTGTTTAATGTGACTGACCAAGATGGTAGTGGCGTCAATGTTGGTGACATATTGTTGGATTTGTATGCAACGCTTGAGTAGCTAAACGCATGCTAAAGTAATGAGTCTAAACTACGGGTATGACTCTGGTGGTTACACTGAAAAGCGACGTGTAGACGACAGTCCTCAAAAGTTGACGGTGCTTATTGAAGGTGTGGAGAAAGTTGTAACTTTTGACTACAGTGTAGTGGCCACACACGATAACCCACACATTGTAGTCAAGACAGCCACTGTGTTTTGGAGCTACAATAACGTGGCGAGTGATGTCGATATTCAATTCGTACTCGCTGCCACAGGAGGACCATCGTCGATAGCCGGGCCAACTCGAGTGGGTAGGGGCTACTACGACTTCGACGCGTTGGTTAGAGCTCTGCGACACGCGCTCAGGGTGGTTTATGTAGACTTCGTGGTGGAGAAACTGATAGCCACAGGTAAAAGTAGGGTCAAAGTTCTGCCTTTGAGGTTTGGCGCCACCACTGTATACAAACTTAGGCTAGGTGACATTGGGCTTTTGCTTGGTTTTGCGAAGGACGCAGGAATTTCACCAGATGCTAAGTGGCATGACAGTCCAAACAAGATTGACATGAACAGAGGTCTAAAGTATGTAGAAGTCTCGTGCGACGCTGTTGAGATGGAGAGCAATGTGGACACTGATGGGAAGCGTAGTAATGTGATCACAACATTGCCAATGCCCACCGAGCAGTCTCTAGATGGAGGGATACAACGTTACGCATACGTTGACTCCAAGGTGAGAATTAAAAAAGGTATTTACTCAAGCATGACGTTTCGTGTCAAACCAAACAATGGTGACGCTGACGTTGGCGCGGTGCTATTGGAACTGTATATTGTGTGAATTATATGGAGCTTGGTGTGGAGACAGAACAAGGGTTGAGAGACATTTACTATAATCCCAAGACGGGGTACGGTGGTGCAGAGAGGTTGTATCAAAGTGCATTGGGAGACGGATTGAAAGTAACTAGAAAAACAGTGAAAGAATGGTTGACAGCGCAGGACACCTACACTAGGTACAAACCTATTGTGAGAAGACATAAGTTCCGCGCGACTTTTGTTGGATTTCTTGGTGAAGAGCTCCAAATGGACTTAGTGGACATGAGTAAGTACTCAAAACAGAACAAGGGGTATTATTGGATACTGACAGGTATTGAAATATTGAGTAGATATGCTTTTGGAATCGCAGTTTATAGAAAAGACACTAAGAACATGACTAAGGCTGTTGGAAAATTGTTGAGTGACTTTAAAGATCGGTTTGGAGCCACACCTAAGTTAGCGCAATTTGATGATGGACTCGAGTTCTACAATGTTGGGGTGAAAAGTTTGTTGAGAGAGCACGACGTTGAATATTTCAGCACTAAGAGTGATAAAAAGGCTGCCGTTGTTGAGCGTTTTAATAGAAGTCTGAAGAGCATTATGTGGAGGTACTTCTATGCCTATGGAACGTACAAGTGGATTGACGCTTTGGATAAATTTGTGGACAATTACAATAGCAATGTGAACCGCAGTATTATGATGAAGCCGAAGGATGTCGATAAGTCAAATGAAGGCGAAGTGTGGACCACTTTGTTTGGTCACCAATTTGCAGACAACCCATTGCCAAAGTTCAAGATTGGTCAATCGGTGAGAATTAGTAAGTACAAGAGTGTGTTCACAAAGGGCTATGAAGCCAACTTCACTGAAGAGCTGTTTAAAGTGGTAAAGGTTATTCGTGGTGATCCGAATGTGTACGAAATTGAGGACGTGAGCGGTGAACAGATTATTGGTAAATTTTACGAACAGGAGTTATCGCTGGTCAGTGAGAAACATGGCGACGATGTGTACAGAGTTGAAAAGGTGTTGAAAAGAAAGAAAGTCAGAGGGAAGAAGATGGCGCTGGTCAAATGGTTAGGTTATGAGAGCAAACATAATTCGTGGATACCGGAAAGCGATATTCAAAATGTAGGTTAGTGTAATATGGCCGAGGGTGGTTTCGACAACCTTGAGATGGGTAGCTCTAACGAACACAAAGATGTCGCCGACGACGAACTAGAGCGTAGTCTTGAAAAAGCCACTAAAGATAGCGAGCTAGCTTGGGACGACCCAAACGTCGCAGTCGGCGAGAGAGTTAGACTAACTAAAGTGAGGAGTGGGCTGGCTCGCGAACATGGTAGAAGGGAGCGTCAACGCGTGGAGGAGGCCTTTAGCAATATTGAGACGCGGATTAATGACAACGCAAAAGACTACGAAGACGTCGCGAGGAGTGCGTCATTGTTAGACACCACGCGCGCGGAGCACGTCGACATACCTGGACTAACACCAGTCGAGAATCGCGAGTTGAATAACGCACTCAATCCAAGCGAGAATATGCTGCGTGAGTCTAGAATAGGCGACGCTGGTACATTGCAAATAAAAGCAAACCATTTTCGAGACTTGATAGACAAAGCGGGTGAGAGAATGGCAGAGCTTGGTAAAAAAGATCTCACAACTGTGGGGAGTGAAGAGCACGTTAATCTAGCCGAAAGAGTGATTGGGCTCATACAAGCTAAAGACGTGCTTATTGAACAGCGGGAAATAGAAGAGGTTAGAGAGCGACAAGAGATCGACATTGACAAGTTTCAGAAGTTCAAGAAATGGGCTAGAGAAAATATGGTTGGGATGAGTGCTTTAGCGATTTCAGTGGCAGCAATTGTGACGACTGTTATTATCGCTGGGAGGTCCGCTGTTATGAGAGGCGCTATGGTCACGAGGTCGTTCGCACAGGCTGTTAAAAACGCGATAACGAGGATGGGTCCATGGGCTGTTGGGTTGGCTAACTTAGTTTACGACGCGCTGGTGGTAGGCGCAAGGGGTCTTGCCTGGCTAGCTCAAAATCTGTGGGTGTTTGCGGTGACATTCGCGTGGCTTGCGTACAATTATCTAAACTAGAAAGCAAAAACATAATTCGTGGATACCAGAAAGCGATATTCAAAATGTGAGCTAATGTAATATGGCTGAAGGTGGGGAAGTTTTTGACGAGATTGAGATGGAGGACTTCGATAGACTTGATAGGTACACCGACGATCAAATAAACGACGAACTCGAAAAACTCACTCGAGACTATAGTTTAATCACCGACGCGCACGTTGGTGATGACATGCCAGACATCGTGCGTGTCAAGCATGACAAATTGTATGATATAATAAATAAGTTGCAGTACGAACAGGATAGAAGAGGGGTTAGAGAAAAAGAGACGCCGTTTATTGACGATGGTAAGACGGTGACTATAAAAGTCCTCGCAGCACCAACAGAGAGCTCTAAAATAGGTTTAGACGACGCGCTTAAAGACATACCAAAAACGGAGAGACTCGGACAAACTATAAAGACATCAATAGTAAGAGACAAAAAAGACTTCTTCAAAAATGCTCTAAGATTGGACATTAGAAAGGCAGATGGACCGAACTCAAAGGAGCTCATTGATGGGTCAACCATAACTTTCGATAAGAGGGATAAGCAAAGCGGTATTATGTTTAGAGATGTAAAAGTTGTTGTCTCAAGGAACCAAGGTAAGACGTTTCAGTATAGCAACGCAAAAGAAGCTGCTAAAGTCGTTAAAGAGTTCAAACAACTCATCAAGCGAGCTGGAAAGGAACACAAAAACACGTCAAGTGGTGTGGTTGACGCACAGTTGAGGTCTGAGGATATAGCGCCAACAGAAGAATTGACAGACGCTATTGTTTCGAGCGTTTCTGATAGGGTTGAAAATGAGGTGGAGTCACGAGAGAGTGAGCTAAGCGATGCGACGTCTGAGGTTGGTGGCGGAGAGCAAATGTTGAGAGAAATCGCAGGCGTATTGAATCCAGTGGGTCCAAATGACGTGGTGATAAAAGCTCTAGAAATCACAGCCGACAGATACCGCTCGAAAGCTCTAAACGAGACTGACCCAATGAAAGAACGATGGTATAAAAATGCTAGTGAGACAGCTGAGTTGAAAGCGGATAGCATACGACTTCGGGAAGGTCTCAAACCAGAACACGAAGAAGCTAATAAAATTATTGTCGACGAGGTCAGAAACAACGACTTGTCTAGGTTAGAGAGATTCAAGAAATGGGCTAAAGAAAATATGGTTGGGTTGAGCGCTGTAGCAATTTCAGTGGCTGGAATTATAACAACTATCATTATCGCTGGGAGATCTGCTGTTATGAGAGGCGCTAAAGCCACAAAGTCATTCGCACAGGCTGTTAAGAACGCAATCACGAAGATGGGCCCATGGGCTGTTGGGTTGGCTAATTTAGTCTACAATATGTTGACGTTGGGCGCAAAGGGTCTCGCTTGGTTGGCTCAAAATCTGTGGGTGCTCGCGGTGGTACTTGCGTGGTTTGCCTATGATTATTACAAGCTAAAACGGTAGCGATAAAACATATGTAAAGGTATATGAACGTCACGTCAGCAGAGTTGAGCCCTGGTTTTAGACGAGCGACCATGGGCGTCATAAAAGGGGTGAGAACGCAACACGTAATCACGTTGAACCCTAATAAAGTCAGCCCTGGCGAGGAACTTTACGTTGATATACCTAAGCTTAAGGTTAGTAGCTGTTTGGTGCCTGGATCGTTGGGTCTAGTGTTTGACTTTAAGAATGCAAACGCCAAAAGCTGGTTCTTGAATAATGTGAGCAAGTTGTTGGTTGAGAAACTTGTTGTGAGACTAGCCGGGGAGACTGTGTACGACAACAATGGGGAAAATTACACTGGTGTCTATCGCGACCTTTGGGAAAGTGCTACTGCGCGAGACCAAATGATTGACTATGGTATTGGTGGTGAGAACTTGAGAAAGTTAATTTCTAAGGATGACAGTGGTGCGACGAGTGGGAATGTTACTAAAGTTAGTGACGCGTTAATGTTTGGTGTGATTGGAACGAAACTGCGGATTAAGCTTGGTAAGATCATGAATGACCATGGGTTGTACGCTCCTTTTAGCATGAACAACAACTTGCAGTATGTGATCACACTTCCGAAGGCCACAGACATCATGGTGGCGCAATCCGGTAGCGCTGTGGGCGGATACACTCTGGAGAACCTCGAGCTTGAGTACGAAACGATTGATAATCAGGAGCTCGCTGACGAAATAGCGTCGGGCTATGCAAGTGGTCGTAGTTTGTCATATGAGCACGTTACATTGATGAAAACCACCGAATGGGACAAAGGCACGACCATTGTGAATGAAAACATTAATCTCCCAAGAAAAAGCATGAAGGCAATTGTGTTGCTATTCACGAATAAGGTGCGAACAGACAGCGAGGAGTTTCTTTACCCAAATATTGATAGTGTTAGAGTCACAATTGAGGGTGTGCCAAATAGTGTGTACTCACAAGGCATCCCAAAGTCGAAGTTCTACGCAGAAGCGAAACGACTGTTTGGTTTGGGTGAAGAACACGCTCAGTTCATGACCATACAGAAGTTCTATAAAGATGGCTTCGCGTTGGTCATTGACTTGAGGAGCGTTCAAGATAATTACAACGTCGCCACTGGTAAAAAAATTGTGAACACACAATCCGGCGTGCTTCTTGAGATCACTAAGAAAGCGACGACCGCAAATGTCATGTGCAGGGTGTTTGTGATAAGTGATGGGTTGGTCAACTTTATGAACAATGGGTTGCAATCAATCCAGTATTAAATCAAACGTGAGTTAATGGAGACTCCGTTTAATATGTTAATTGTTGGTATGACAGCTTGTGGTAAGACACATTATTTGCTAGAAACACTGGAATCTGAGTACTCTAGTAAGTTTGACTACATTGTGTTGATTTGTCCTACTTTCGAGTGGAACAAAGCGTACCAAGATTGGAAATATGTGCGTGACCCCGACGTGATAGCGATAGACTGCACACAGGACAGTGTCGACGCTGTTCTCAAGTGTGTAACAAATGTTTTTAAAGGCACTAACACTCTGATTGTGTTGGACGACTGCGCAAGTTCTCAAGATGTCAAGAATAGGACTAGTCAATTGGTCAACTTAGCTTTTAGTGCGCGACATTTTATGTTGAGCGTTATTGTCATCACACAACAACTGACGTCGATCGCAAAACCGTATAGAGAAAACATTAGTAAGCTCGTTTGCTTCTACTGCCCAAGTAGGAGTGATATGAAGGTCGTTATCGACGATTACCTTGGAAACATTAGCAGAGAAAAATCGTCGGCGATTGTGACCGCACTAAAAAATAATAAGTACGCTAGACTCGAAATCTCACTGCGCTATCCGTACAGTCACGAAGTTGTTATTCCGCAATAAAATATGGGTATAAGTAATAACGCGATGGTGAAACGCAAAAGTGAGGAAAATCCTACGATTGAGGAATTAGTTGAGGAGACTGATGACACCTCAACTGTGGAAGACAATATTGACGTTAGGAGATCTGAACTTATTAGACTGTCTGGTGATGGTGTGGTAAGCCAATCTGAAGCGTACATTAAAAAAGCGTCCGCAAAAGTTATTGATAAGATATGGCGCCAATATGAGTTGAAGAGAATGGAAATCGCAAACGCCTTTCTCACCGACTTGCTAATCAGCAAATTCGCTAACTTACTAGATGGGTTGAACGCTATAGAAAACCCTGACGAACTAAATGACGAACTACAAAAAGACCCGTTATTAAAAAAAGACGTCGAGAGCATTGTCGCGATTGTGACACCGTACGTGCCTTTCTTGGGCTTGTTGTCGGGAGGAATCACAACGTCGAAATATGTGTACGATCACCATTTTAGAAAAGAGGCGACAAACGCTGAAAATAGCGAACAAACGGACTAATCTATTATTAACAGGTGGCAATAACCTAATTTGCATAACAGGTGGCAATTTTATCACGCGTGAGACACTTTTACGATACATAAATTTGTAAAAATGTGATTTGACAAATTTGTGAAAATATTGAAACGACACTTTCTATTTTTTTAAATGTGATTTGACAAATTTGTGAAAATGTGATTTGACAAATTTGTGAAAATGTTGAAACGGCGCTCTCTATTTTTTAAAT
Organism: Chrysogorgia sp. JL179-B06; assembly: GCA_035772405.1. Lineage (NCBI taxonomy): Eukaryota > Metazoa > Cnidaria > Anthozoa > Scleralcyonacea > Chrysogorgiidae > Chrysogorgia > Chrysogorgia sp. JL179-B06. Next base: position 4,091,600 of record JAYKKM010000035.1, on the reverse strand, counting down.
GTGATTTGACAAATTTGTGAAAATGTTGAAACGACTATTTTTTTAAATGCGATTCGACAAATTTGTGAAAATGTCGAAACGCACCTAAAAAATGGCTAAAGTAGCGTAAAGTTTAGCGAAAGTCGTGATTTTTTTAATATTTGGCATCAACTTAGTAGAAAACGTGGGAGGGGTGTTTAGATTGACTAACGATCACCATAATAGCATAGAGACTGACGCTGTGAGCTCACCAACGTCGATTATAAAACGTGAGTACCAAAACATTGCCGAATTGTGGCTCGACATAAATTTGGTGATGTTTTGGCGTTTATATCGTGGTTGGCGTTGACTGGGCCCGCAGCCCTACTTACTATACTACTAAAAAGGAAAAATGTTAGAGGGGGCGGTATGAGGAAGCGTAAAAGGAACCAAAAAGGAGGGTTTCTACCTGCTTTAGCTTTAGCGCCTCTAGCGCTGTCACTATTGAGTTCAATATTTTAAAATAAAACAGACAATTGTGAATTGTGTTGTAAATATGTTTAATTAAAATTTTGATTTATTAAAAGAACAACAACTTTGATTATTAGCTTTCTGTGTTTCTATTTTATTTTTACATTTTTTTTTATAAATATTAACTATTACATTTCCTAGTATAATTATTTTACGAGCTAATTTAATATCATTAAGTAATTTATTTTTATTTTTGCTTTTTAATAACAAATATTTTTGTGTTTGTTGTATTTCGTTTTTACATTTATTATGTAAATAATAAAGACTCCAATTTCCACATACTACAGTTGCTCGGGATTGAAGGGGCGTTTTTTGATCATACACAAATGTCAAATTATTTCTTTTAGCATAAGACAACCAATACGGGCGTTTATAAAAACTAACTTTTTGTGCAAAACTATCAAAAAAATACATATGTTTGTTTTTATCAACCCAAATAGCTACCCAATGCTGTCCCTTATCTTTTGATTCGTCTGTATTCCATATCCAACATGAAGGAAATTTAATTTGTTCAGGAAATACATCTGCAGGATATGTACCCAAAAAATATTTGTTTAATAAAGTATTTGTATTCGCTATTTTATTAATATCGTCAGTATATAAAAATTTATTTAAAAAACATAAAACAGGAATCCTCATTTTCTTCTTTTATTTCTATTGGTTAAATAAGTATCGAACTCCGATTTAGAACGTGGCGAACTAAAACCCGGTGATTGTGGTTGTTGAGTAATCGGAAAAGATAATGCCTCGTAATCGCGGTCATCATCACTTCCATTTGTTTTATATTGTTGTCGAAGTTTTTGGTTTCTAATATAAGCAACAGGCATTTTCATATTTTTGAGTTCTTTTAAAACTTTAGAATGTTGTTTGGCTGTCAAATTATAATTTTGAATTTTCGATACGTTGTGTGTTAAATCATACATCATATCGTCGTAATTAACGTCATAGTTATTTAATTTTATTATATTTCCTATTGTTTTAATATTTTTTTTCTTTAAGAAATCTTTAATCCGATCTTCACTTATGTTACCATATGTAGTTTTCCCCCCTCTCGCTTCTTCCGGTGGTTCTTGTTGTTGATCATTAGTAGATGCTTCAGCTTTTCTTTTTATTTTTTCTTTTCTTTTTAAAAAAGACACTATATTTTCTTCAGTTTGATTATTATTCTTATTTTTTAATTCTTGTTCCATTTTATCTTTACTTTCTAATAATTGATATTCATCTTTGTTTTTAATTCCTTGTAATAAATTTTTATTAACATGTTCATTTTTTATTAATTCTAAGATTTCATTTAATTTATTAGGATCAACTAATTGTACTTTATTAATTCCACTCATTTTTTCTTCGTTTCTTTTATTATTAGTTTGTAGGCTTTTTCAAACACATGAATCAAACGATGGTCTTCACTTAATATAACTTTTAAATCTGTTTTTTTAATTTTATCACGTACAAAACGTTTAAGAATTGTTTTATTATCATTTGAAACGGGTATTAATATTTTATTATCTAAAATATTTTTTGATAAATCTTGAAGTTTTCTAATCAAATCATCATTAATTAATTTTTGTTTTGTAGCCATATTTGCTTTAATATATTTTTTTAAACATGGTAAGAAATCTCTTTTCTTTTTATTTTCTTTTTCTTTTTTAATTTTATTTAAAAGCAACAACGAATTTAAAATTTTGGTTGTCGTTTCTTCATCATCATCTTCAGAAGAAGTCAAAGAATTATCACTATCGCTATCATTATCTTCTTGTTCTTGTTCTTGTTCTTCTTGTTCTTGTTCTTGTTCTTCTTCTTCTTCTTCTTCTTCTTCTTCTACGAAGTCTTTTTCTTTTTCACCTTCTTCTGCTTCTTTTTTTTTTTTTAATTCTTCTTTTTCTTCTTCACACACAACATATTTTCTTTTATTATTTTTCTCCATTTTTACCCAAACTTTGATATTATAGGATATATAAATATATGTTCACGCTTTAAAGGAATTTGATTAATTATTTCATTTTTCTTTTCTTTTATGATGTATGGTTTTTTTCGATTATTTATTTTTTTTGGTATTTTCATTTGATCTTTCATTTTTTTTTTAATAATTCCTTAAGCTAATTGTTGTTCTTTACTTTTTTTTACTAAATGTCATGTAATAATCGTGCAGGTGTTTTTAAACCTATTTTTATTTCATTTCGAAACTCTCCAATATAAAGAAATACTCCAGCAACAGTATCTGCTGAAAAATTAAAATCAATGTTTACATTCCCCGAGGGTCGTGAGGGTAATACACTAAGATGAGAATCTTTATTGCTTGTTAAATCAAAACCAAGCATCGCATATCCCGTTTTAAAATCATTAAATGTAAACGGCATGTTTTTATATTTTCGATTCAACACATTCTGTAGATTTGAATAAGCTTCTTCAGGAGATGTAATTTTCATAACAGTGTTATTATTTACCGAAACACTAATATTCGAGTAGTTAGGCCATGTAAAGTTAAAAATATTATGCGCATATGATCCATTCCAATTAGCGAGAGGTATAAAAACTATAAATAATCTTGTAGGACACGAACCATTAAAAGCATCGACAACTTGATGCGATCTTCGCCCTACTAATATATTTTCACTAATACATCGATAATTACTAGTATAATATTTAGCTTCCATATGTTTCCCAACAAATCCTGTATTTAATGCTTCCCGTAGTTGATCATTGGGTTTAAAAACAGGTATTTTAATCTTTAAATCCTCTAAAGATAGTTCTGTATTGGCTAAACTTAAACCAGCATCATCTTCACCAGATAATAAAATAGTTTTTAATACGCGGGTTAAACGTAATTCTATTTTAAATGCTGAGGGAATAATAATTTCCCCACCACCATCACTAAATAATGAGGTATCAATTGTATCAATTACTGTTTTGACGTCAGTTTTCAACACTCTTGCATACCCGCCAGTATTCACAACGTGGGCTCCATTCTTAAACCCTACTATACTATCCATATTCCCCGCTGTATCAAGATGAGAATAATTAATATCTTTACATCCATCGCGTTTCAGGTTATATTCACGTGTTAAATATTTAATAATTGAAACCATATGAGCCATATTTCCCGAAGTAGTAATTAAAGTATCGTTTATTTTTAATTCTTTTGTTTTCCACATTGTTCGAAGAGGTAACGGTAAAATTGATTTCCCTCCAGCAGCAACAGTACCCGCAATACCCCCTGTTGTTTTATTTACTAATGACAATTTAGCAAAAATTTGGGCGTCGCTTGTTTTTAAGACCCCGACAGCGTTTCCGTGTCTTGTAAACGTAACCACATTTGCAATCGGGTCTTTAGGTGTTGGTACAATCTCGCATTCAGAAAATTCAATAAATGTATTATTGTAGGGTTTAGAAGTAAATAATTGTAAAGGAGCAGAAAATAATACATCATGTTGTTCAACCTCTTCCACAGTTTTTAAATTCATTTTTTTTAAATATTAATCTTTAATATCTTTCCGACTGTACCCAACACCTGGGGTAAAAACATTCCTAATGCCATTCCTGCACCAAAAGCACCACCTTTTTGTATTTTTTTTCTTTTACCGTGTAATCTAGACTTTCTTTTTATTTTTTTTTTAATAATACTATTTCTGCGTCTCATTTTTATTTTAAAAAATAACCCAATACGCCACGTTTTTTTAAGAAAAATAATACATTTATTTTACTTTTTAACTTAATTTATAGTTTACAGTATTTTTCCTTTTTTAAAACAAAAAAACAACAATTAATTTCTATTTTGTAAAATTGAACGTAATACATCTGGATCAATTTTTCTTTTTTTTGCTTCTTTATTTGGTACCATTTTTTTTTGATAATCAGGGTTTAAAGTATGCGGTAGACCAATATTAGAAGTTAATAAAATATCCTCTTGAGTAGGGTTTTTTTGTTTTTTTTCACGTTTTACATAAAAATAGTTAGAAGAATAATTTTTTCCTTTACATTTTCCTGTAAGTAATTTAAAATAATCGTCAGATGTTAAATTGTTATTCATTATTTTTCTTCAAATAATTTTATATTAATTATTATATTTTCTGCAATCAAAACGACGTCATCGTCACTACCATATGAAAGATGAAATTGAATGTATTCTTGAGCTTCTGCGGTGTTTCTTTTAAGCAAAACATTAGGAAATATTTCTCTTTCCATTTTTAAGTGGTGTAATATTTGTTTCGCCTCGTCTATATCATATTTAAATAAAATTCTTTTTTCAAACAATAACATTTGTTGTCCATCAAATTGTTTATCTTTTAATTTTGTGTTTTTTAACATTAGTACACTACCATCTTTTCTTTTACGAGTTATTGGATTTTGATTTATTACAGGATCGATTGTAAAATTAATTTTTTTGAAATAATAAATATGAAAAGATTTATTAATTCCCGTGTGCTCAACACTGTCTAAAATCCAATAAATTTGTTTTTCATTTTTACTTTCAGCATATGTGTTAAAGGGATAACTAAAATCATATTTTTCAACCTGTAGAACGTTCCTTACAGTTTTAAGATGAATTTTAAGCATAATGAATTAAACAATCTAACGAAACAGTTCCAGAATCAAAAGGAATCAAATTATCTGCACTGTCTTTAATTGTAATATTTAATGCATTAATAACACTCTTTTTAAATTTTTTTAATATATTTGAAGGTGTGAAACAAACTAATTCACCATTTCCTTTTCCTTGACCCGACCACTGAATAGGAACTGTTGTTAACAATTCAGAATATGAATCACCAACTAATGTTGCTTCTAATTCATCACAATATATAAACATTTTATTTAAACCATCTGATACATCGGGTAAATAATCGGTTTCTTTTTCAATAAAATTTTCTTTTTCATTATTTAATTTGATTAATGAATTTTTAAAACCCAACATAAACGATAAAGTATCACTCATATTTAATTCAAAATTTATTTTTTCAACTTTTTCGGATAGCCGCAATTTAGAACCTATACCCCCATCATGAGCAGTTTTACTATTATATTGTATAAGCCAATATTCTATTCCAAAATTAACATTTAAATATACTTTTCCATTCTTTTCTAAACTCAAATCGACATCATATTCTTTTAAAATATTATTCATATAATCAAGTAAACGGTTTAAATCATAAATTCCTGTAGGAATATTATATTTCACACTCGTAAGAATAATCTGTTCGTTGTACTTTTTAACACCCAATTTATTCTTCATAAATTTCTGAAAATCGAATGTAAAAGTGAAATAACATATTTTTTCATCAACATTTTTTGTAGTCAATGGGTAACAAATTTTTTGTACATCTATATATGCATCTTTATTTAGAGCGTCAATAGGTTGAACGAGATGCATTGTAAATTTATTTGTTAAATTAGAAATTCCAGTTTTTGATATTGTATTACTTGCGATGTATAAACTCATTTTTATTTTAATAATTGTAATTCTTCACGATAAAAAATTCCTTCAATTTTTTCACCTTTTAAATCTTTTAATTGATATGTGACAGGATCGGTTATAAAAACTTTTTCAACTTTAAATATTTCGTTTGTCCACCGTCTAAGACTGCTTTTTTCAAAAATATTGTTTTTTACCCTTGCTATGCGTACACGAGTACCTTCAGTGACAATACTTTTTGTAGGAATGGGGTATTTCAATTCATCACGTAATATTTTATATTTTAATTTTTTTAATTTCTTTGTTCCCTTATAAATTTCAAACGGTGTTGAACCACCCAAAGATTTATGTGGAGAATTATTATAACGTTCAATAATCACGGGTAAATAAGTATAATAATCAAAATTATCAGTCATTGTTAAAACTCTACGAACCATAGTTTTTAACGTCCCAATAACACGTTCAACATGCGATGCTTTTATCTCGCGGTTATAGGTGTGGAAAACTGTAAAATTATATTTTTTACTCAAACTTTTTCGAATATCTTGAAATTCTGTTCCTTCATCACATTGAATTTTACGGGGTGATTGTCCTTCTTCAATTAAAATAGATTCAAACTTGTTTTTAACATTATTACTTGATTTCTTTTTTAATAATTTTACCCAACAATAACGAGAAAACACATCAATACACACCAACCAATAACGAAATTGATTATTATAACGTGCTAAATCTTTATTTTCAGCTAAATCAATTTCCCATTGTTCATTAATATCTGTAACATGTATATTTAAACGTCTATATTTTTTTCTATTAAGATTATGAAGTTTATAGTTTGATAATTGTTCTTTTGTTAATGTTTCTCCTTTAAGTAATCTTGCAGCTTTTTCTATAAATTCTTTAGAGAACTTTTCTTTTCTTGTTTTTTTCATTTCTATACCCAAAAAAAAAAATATTATTCTTTTTTTTCTATTGTCGTGTATATTTCCTCAAGTTCACAAAGTAAACTATCACAATTTTGAACAAAATCATACTGATCTGCAGTATCTAATTCTTCATTTATAACCTCGTTATACATACATATTGTATCACGCATTGGTAATTGATGTATAAATCGGTAATAAAAAAGTTTACAAACAGCTTTTTCAGTGGGTTTAGAAAAAAGAAAACAAACCTCTTCATCATCATCATCATCAATGATTTTATCATTGGCCATTTTTTTCATTTTTTTTTCACGAGGTAAATCAAAATCATTGTTTTTCTTTTTCTTAAACGTTTTCTTTTTGTCAACTACATCCCCGTTTACAGCATGATTATATTTGCGTAATCCTTCAATAATAAGTGTCATGTCGTCATTTTTTTTAATATGAAATGATCCAAATTTATCGACCCAATTGTCATAGTTTTCAATCTGCATTTCCTCGTTCATGGGTTGGTTCTCATCGCCACCATCATCGTCCTTGAACACCAGATCTTTTTCAGGTAAAAGATTTTCTTTTAATTGGTAGAGAATCTCCAATCCATCCCAAGCGTTAGAACGAATAACTAGACGTTCTTCTCCTTGTTTCCAATTTTTACTTTTTGCAACTTCAAGAAATACTTGATCACCAACTTTCAATGAAATTTTACCCAATTGAGTTGTCAATTTACTTACATCTTCTTTTTTAATTTCTAATTTACTATTCATTAGAAAATTCAAACACTCCTGACTCGTAGGCCATACTTTCACAAGATATGCGTTTCCATTTTTTTTTACATTTGTTATAATTTTTCGTGAAAGATCATTATACGTTTGTAACACAAACGTATGATGTATATATTCCTGTGAATAAAGTTTCATTGAAGTTGTTGCAGCCATGGTAGTTTCTTTTCGAACTGGGTAAAAAGCTAAAAGGATGTTGTATTTATACTTTTTTTTGAAAAACAATAAAACACATTTTTTTTTAAATATATATTTTATTTAACAGGGTACCTAAATAAAAACATTAATCTAAATAAAATAAAAACCCTTTTATTTTCGGATTCATTCTTCAGTTGAATCTCATGCAAGCAATATGTCAAAACCCAAGCAGTATGATCTTCACTATCTTAAAGAAAATTGTCGAAATCAAAAATTTATTGTACGTAAATGTGAACAAATCCTAAATCCATGCTTTCCTATGAATCGATTATCTATAAATTTGGAAGTTATGGAGTATGTAAAAAATAAAAAGCTTAATTATAAACAATATATAACAACATATGTGGCAGGAGATTGTAGTATACATAATTTCATAGATCAAGAAGTGTATATAAATTCTTTTTAAATAAAAAAAACGCTTTTCTCAATTTATTATACATTTTATTATAATAATTCATCTAATAACAACGTATCACGCTTTACATCAAATAAACTAATCTGTTTTTTTTGCATAATACCTAAAACGTTACACAACTTTTTATGTTGTTTTTTGGTTTTTACTTTACAATCTATTTTTCTTTCTAAAAAAGCATATAAAGCTTTCCCTATTCGTCCATTACCATCAGAAAACGGGTGAATGCTTTCAAAAATAAAATAGATTAATACAGAAATATTTTTTTGTACATAATTTTCTATGTAAAATTCATTTAAACGTTTCATATATAAATTAATATAAAGAGGGTCAACTCCTTCATGTGTACCGACATATCGGTTTTTTTTACTGAAATTGCCCGCATCCGTTAAATGATTCATACATTTTTCATGAATATTTTTACAAAATTGTCTTATTGATAAGGATTTAACTGTTTGTTCCATATACATTTTCCGAAAGATAAAGCAAAATCTCGCACATTTCATGTAAAAATCTTTTTCATTTTCGTCTTCTTCCATTCGTATAACATCATAAGCAAAAATTTTAAATTTTATAAATTCACTTAATTCCATTGTTTTATTCTGTAAGTTTTCCATTTTTTCTTTTTTTATCCTGCTGATAATATATCGGTAGTATTTCTGTATGAAGTGAATAAGAACCGTCTGCACAAAAATTTGTTAACCTTAACCTTGAAAGTGTAGATATTTTATCCCCCGGTGCATAATGTGAACATTTTGAAGAACTATAATCAAACACTTGTTGTTGGTTAGTAGCCATTATGAAGTAAGCAAAAAAACAAGATCCAATTCTTTTTATAACTTTTTTTAATTTTATTTTTTATTTAACAGGGGTATATCATATTCATTAAACTTAATTTTTACATATAGTAAATCATCAATTTCAATAATTTCCCCTAAAAAATTCATATAATCGATATCTTCATTATAAGCGATATCTGTAGTATAAAATTGCGATTTAAATAAATTGAACACGATTATTTTAACTGTTGTTTTATTGTTCATAAAACTAAAATCATATAACATTAAGTGCTGTTGATATATGTATAATTCAGCAATTCCAACGTATATCGCATCAAGCATTTTACGTTACAACTTTTGATATTAATTGAATCTTCATAAATTCTTGTAAATGAAGCCAACATACAAAAGACAAATAATATACACATTTTTTGGAATGTAAAAGCCATTTTTTTTAATAACGCTGTTTAAAGTTTTTTTTCAATTCTTTCTTTTTTATATTTTGTTTAACTACAATAAAACCCTTGTCCTTCTCTATTATTCGCACAGCTTTCCCGACTAATGAGCTTGCATCGTTATCAATATCGGTTATTATAGTTTTTCCACCAAATATTGTTTCGTCATAATTCATAACCTCAACTTTTACATTATATTTAGAATAATCCCTCATTATTCGATGTTTATTTTTATTACATTCAAGTAATTTTAATTGATATATGGGTCTTGAACCAGTTATAGATAATGCTGAAAGATGTTCCTGATCTTCCAAATATTTCGTGTCTTTTCGCTCATTCTTTGCACGACGAAACCAAATTGCACCATGTTCATCGTGTCTGCTCATTTTTCACACCACATTTCAATTTTATATGTTGAATTGTTAATTTGAGCGTCTTTATATTTGAAGAATGATAAATCCGTGGTTGAAAAACTTTTTACATATTCTTTAGATCCGTTTTTTCTTTCCAAGAATAAATATATTTCAAACATTTGAAATGATTGACAAACGGGTATTGATGATTCAATTTTCTTACACATCGATAATTGTATTTTCCCGGTATATTCTGGTTCACCTGTAACACGTATTATTTGCTTATAGCTCATAAATTTATATATATCATCATCGTTAAAATGATTAGATAGAGTCGTTATTAATTCACGAGCAGTCATTTTTCAAAAACTAATAAAAAATCACAACACACACGCTGTTTTTATAGTATACAAAACAGTTTTTTATTTCTTATAAAAAAATATTTACAAAAATATTTTTCTTAACACGTTCATCTTCTAAGAGTTTGTGTGAAAGATCATTTATTTTTTTTCACCAACTTATACATTTCTAGATGTTCATAAAAAAATTTTATAAACACTACATTTTCCCCGATAAGATCGTCGTCCTTTTGAAGGGGTTGGTGGTAAGGATTGTATTGATGCAATATCGTTGTTTTAAAAAGCCATATATCTTTTTCTGGAGATAATCTGAATCTTGTAGCTGTTTTTACCAAATGATTAAGTTGGGATTCTTTATTTTCATCTTTAAAATAGCAATCATAGGCAGTATAATAACATCCAAATTTATAAAGTGTATGTTCACGCCAATGCATCAACTTAAAATTAGAATCTTGATAATCATCTACCAAGAGTTTCAAAGATACATAAAAACAATCATCCTCATCAATTTCAGCCATTTTTTTTCCCAGCTCTTTTCACAGAGCCGTTACATGGAAAATAGTTTCCTTTATTTTTTCACCTTTATATAGAAGTGATGGTGAAGTTCCACTAAACACCCAAACGTTAGCAACAAATTCTTTTTTTTTAATTCCAATATATTTGAGTGGAGAAAAATTTCCATTAAAAACCCAACAATCATTCTTTTCAATCGTTTTTTCCATTATTCTATTTCTTTAAATTGTATATATCGGTCTTTCAAATGTATACAGTCATTTGTTACATGGGTATATATATATTGTTCATCGCTACCCATTTCACATAAGTATACTAATAACTTATAACGCGGTTTTTTAAAAATATCTTTAAAATAATCTTCTTTTACACATGATAATAACATCATATTAGATTTTTTATAAACCTCTGCAAGATGTTCTGGGGGGACATAAATCGGATTATCCATCATTCATTTTTCAAAAAATCAAAACACACTCTTTTTTATAGCAAACAAAACAGTTTTTTATTTTTCTTAATTTTACAGGGTTATAGATAAGAAATTAAATGGTAACAAATAAATATTGTTCGGTAAGACGTACATCTTTACCCAATAAACGTACCATGGGTAAATCAAATCTTATCGTATAATAACAGCCATTACTTTCATCTTTAAAATATAAACGATACAATTGCAATTCTGTAATTATACGTCTGGGTTCTGTTTTTGGAAGGGGTATAGAGTCTAATAAACGTATTTTTGCTTGTGGTGTACATACTTCTTTTTTAAACTGAAATATATCCATTTCTTGATACTGATTCATTTTTCTCTTTGATTCTTGACTTGTCATTTTAAAATCTAACTGCAGTTCCAATCAGGTTTGTCTGATCATTTGATGAATAGGTATATATATATTTTGGAACCCCTTCGATTTTATTATTTTGTAATATTATTTTGTATAGAAAATATTCATCAACCACCGTTAGGGTATTTATTTTTTCACATTTTAATAAAATTAAAGCTCCATCTCCATTGCCAGCTAGAACTTGTATAAAATCTTGGGGTCGTATGAATGTGGGATTCTCCATCTCATAACAGCTGAATGTCTTTTTTATACAAATGTCGCAGTATTTATGCTGTTCTCTTTAAATTTCAATGACAGCTGAATGTCTTTTTTATACAAATGTCGCAGTATTTATGTTGTTCTCTTTAAATTTCACCAACTTTCCAATATTCAACGTTTGATCAAAACGTGTGTAGGTATATAGTAACTTTTCATACTCCTTTTCACTCTCACAATGAAGTACTACTTTATAAAATTGAACACTATCTTCAGGTTGGAATATAGTAACTTTATCACATCTTATTAACCTTACATTTCCCAAACTTTTTACTACATCTTTAGGGGTACAGAACAACATATGATTGTCTTGTTTATTCATTTATCTTAAAAACTTCGCACGTAAAATCAATGAGCTCTCCAATTTTATCTGAATGATCGTCTTGCAAATAAGAATATATATACTTTTCACCATCCTTCATATCAGCTTTTAATAATATTTTATAAAAGACAGCTTTACCCTCCTCATGATGTAGAAGTGGAACTTTTGTACACTCTAGTAAAACCACTTTAACATTTTTCATTTTTTTTACAAGATATTGAGGTGGACAGAGCAGGGGTGAGTTAGAAGACATTCTTCACTGTAGACAACCAGAAGTAGAACTGATTTCAAACAATAAAAACAGCTTCTATTTATTAATATACCTAAGGAGCGCATCCGTGTTAAAAAAAAACCCTCCTTTTTGTTTTCTTTTTACTCCACCCCCCATCATTGCTTTTGTCATCGCTATCCCGGGTTTTAAGATCCAATTAAGGAATCCTCCTTTTTGTTTTGTTTTTATTTTCCGACCCCTCCTTCGTATTTGTTTTCTTTTTCTACGTCCACCCCCTATTTGAAACCTATTCCTAGAAATGGGTAAATACAAACCACCTTTTTGTCTAACCATTATAATTTTTTTATAGGTGAAAAATAATTCCTACACAACAACGATCGGTTTTCATTTTTTGTTTCTCTAACAATGTTTATATAGGAAAAACCTTTTTTTTTTTTAAAAAACATTTTTTATTTTCTTTTTGTAGGAAAAAACAATACAATCGCTTCTTAACCCTCTATTTTTGTAAAAAAATAAAAAACGAATTTTTGTTGTAATAAAAATTTTTTATTCAATATTATATCTTTGTTTCCATCTTTTTATTCTATCGCTACATTTACAGTTATACATCAATTTAGTAGTAATTCTTCTCGAGTAAATTCTTTTACAAAATTCACAATAATGTTTGTTGACATTACATTTTCTACATGTATAATGCATTACAAAATGTTCCCGTATTGAACATGCATACCACAGTACGAACAAAACATCTTGTATTAAGTATTAATTTTTTATTCAATATTATATCTTTGTTTCCATCTTTTTATTCTATCGCTACATTTACAACTATACATCAATTTAGTAGTAAGTAGTCTTGAGTAATATCTTTTACAAAAATAACAATATTGTCTGTTGACATAGCATTTTCTACATGTATAATACATTGCAAAATGTTCCCAGTGTTTAACACCCATACAACAGTACGAACAAAACATCTTGTTTTAAGTATTAGTTAACGTTTTTTTATGATTGTTTTTGTAGTCAATTTTTTGTTACTTCTTCTTTCACAAGTCCCAAAACGGTTTTTTTTGTGTGAAATCATTTTGGACTGTGTATTACTTCAGGATGTACATGCCCCGACGAAAGACTTGGTCGTTTCTTTGTCGTAGTGAAGAAAGGGCTAATAAATTGTTTGAGGAAGCGAAATTAATTGGCGCTCCTTCTTGTAAAATTAAATTGGATAAAATTTCGTTTTTTGAATGCAGTCGTGAAACTGGAAATGCTAGTAAAGGCAACGGATATATACAGGGTGTGGTTATACTTAAAGAAGCAGACCATAGTATTTTTTGGGATAAGATAATACCCCACTGTGGGGAGATTGTACGATCCTATGGTGAAGATTTCTACCATCGTAAGGGTAGAACTTATGAACCCTCTACATTTATTCGATATGGAAAACGACGGGGAAAAATAGGGAAACAGTGGAGTCGCGAAAGATCTTTGAAATTGGCAAAATATAAAAGAGAGTGGAGACAAAAAAACAAACTCACTCAGTTGATCCTTTATTAATATCCTGATTTCACAAAAATTAATTTTTTTCCAATTCCACATGAGCAATAAAATCTTAATTTGTACAAAAAAAAGTATTATCATATGTTCCATCTTCCATAAAAAAATATGTGATCCATATGTGATCTCACACACGTCATTTGTCACAAATTAGGGATACATATAACAAGCAATTATACTTTTAACACCTTTTCCAATATGGTTCGATTGATCTATATGTGAATGAGTATATACATACTGGCGACCAAGCACAGGTAAATCACATAGGAATAATAATTTATAAAATTGATACTTGGTAGGAGCATAATTAGGTCGTAGCAAAGGAACTTCTTCACAATTTACCAACACAATTTCAACATGTTCTAAAACTGCAATAAAATCATCATTTGGACAATACAAAGCTTCATCTTGACACGGTATTCGTTTTCTTTTTGTAAAATATGTTTTATTCTCCATAAATGTAAAAATATGATCCTTCATCATTTATCACAAATCCTTGTCTTTACACAACAATCATAAAATTAACCCTCTCCAAGGCTGCACGCGCATCATAACTAAATCCACTATTACATTTCGTAATGTGTGCGTTGAATCAAAATATACTTGTTCGTGCAATTCAATCTCGGTATTTCTATCAATTATTGCAAGAAAATAATCTGAAGATACTTGCAGCTCCGTATTGAGATATGATTCTGGATTGAGATCTTTTACTATTAACGCTCGAAGATCAGAACCAAAATGAAAAGGACATTCCTCGGGCATATACATCACAGCATAAAACATAGAATTCTTGCACTCACGAGCTAAACAAGCAACATTAAATATTTTAAGATGAAAAAGATTTATTACTTCATCCTTTGATTCAGCCATGATTCTGATGCTAAACGATATAGTCGCTCTTCTTATATAATGCTGAACATATCTCCCCCAGTTATATTTCGTAGTGTACCGTTTGAATCAAAATATACAGTGTTGGATATAAAAATAATATAAAATATATAGTATGATATAAAATATATAGTGTTGGATGAATTCCAAGAAGAGAGAATATCTCTCTGGACTGTCCCAAAATGTGTTCAATGATCCTAAATCATTTTGGAGATTCTTTAAGAGTAAATCCTCAAAATCCTCTATCCCTGACGTGATTAAATTGAATGGTCAGAAACTTTTTTCTGCGGAGGAAAAAGCGGATGGCTTTAACCAATATTTTGCGTCAGTCTTTATCTCCGACTCCGACACAAGTTCATCACCTCTTATCTCTCCTTCTAACTCAACATCTAACTCTCTTGACTCATTAACTATATCTGAATCCGACGTTCAGTCATTGTTGTTCAATTTGTCACCCTCTAAGGCTACTGGTCCTGACGGTATACCAGCTTATATTCTAAAGCGATGTTCTGAAGTAATCGCCCCGTCTTTGACTGCTCTCTTTGAGCTATCTCTTCAGCAGGGTGTTTTCCCTTCTGAATGGAAATCTGCAAATGTCGTGCCCATACCCAAGAAAGGCGACGCTCATGAGGCCACAAACTACAGACCAGTTTCATTATTATCCCAAGTCTCCAAAGTTCTAGAACGTCTAATTTTCAATCAGGTTTATTCTTTTGTTAAGAACTCTTTGCATGACCTTCAACACGGCTTTCGTTGCCATAGGTCATGTGTTACTCAACTTTTGAATGTGCTTCACGACCTTGGTCATACTCTTGATTCTGGTAAGGAAATTGACATGGTTTATCTTGACTTTGCTAAAGCGTTTGACTCTGTGTCCCATAGCAAACTCTTGTTCAAACTTAAATCGTTTGGAATCTCTGGTCCACTTCTTAACTGGTTTGCCGATTACCTTCGTGATCGCAAACAGTGTGTTGTCGTTGAAGGAGTTTCCTCATCCTTTCTTAGTGTTACCTCTGGTGTGCCACAAGGTAGTGTAATAGGTCCTCTCCTATTCATACTTTATGTGAACGACCTTCCGGAGGTAACCAAGAATAGTACTGTTGCGCTTTTTGCTGATGACAGCAAATGTTATCGTGCTATACAATCACCAGATGATCGAGATCTCCTCCAGCTTGACCTGGACGCTATGTCCAACTGGTCGCTGTCCTGGCAATTGAAATTTAATGTCTCAAAGACGCTTTTACTCAGGATATCCCGCAAACGCAACCCTCCAACTCATTCCTACTTTCTTAACAACGAACCAGTCAAGAGCATAACTAGCCAAGTAGACTTGGGTGTGGTTATCAGCAATGACCTAAAGTGGTCCCCACACATAGCCAGCTGCACTGCAAAAGCCAATCGTATGCTTGGTTTTCTCAACAGGAATTGTACCCAAATGACTGATATTCGTTGCCGCAGGCTTCTTTTTCTTGCTCTCGTCCGTTCTCATCTGTCTTATGGTAGCGAGATCTGGGCACCTCAAGGATCGTCACGCGATCTTGCGATCCTCGAGGGTGTTCAAAGACGTGCTAGCAAATTCATCCTTCAGGATTATGAGTTGTCATATCCTGAACGTCTTAAGAAGCTTAATTTACTTCCGATATCCTACTGGCTTGAACTAAAGGATCTCGTTTTCTTTTTTAAATGTAAACAAGGCCTCTTCGACCTAGACATCTCCTCTTTCGTCACTTTTTCTTCTCAAAGCACGTCTCGCACCCGTTCAAATAAGGACAACTTGCTTCAAGTCAACCATTGCAGGACGTCTCTCTATAGGAACTCTTTTTTCAACCGAATTGTCCTTCTCTGGAATAATCTCTCTCCAACCATTCGTAATAGTTCATCCGTTTCCTCCTTCAAACACAGACTAACTGTTTACTACTCTTCTCTACTACACTCATCTTTCGATGTTAACAGAATGCGCACTTGGAAAACCTTCTGTTCTAAGTGCCGCTCTTTCAACTTAAGCTGTTGTTCCTAATTCGTCATGTCTTCTGTAAACTGTATATTTGTTCTGGTCTTTATTTTATGTATGTTATGTTTGTTTTCATTAAGGTCGGTCTTCACATGGGACTACTACTCATGTCCTGTTGACCTTACCTTCAACCATATATTTAGTTATTCAAAGTTTTTTCTCTAATTTAATAGTTTTAATTCTTTCGCATTTATATATGGTTGTAAAGTTAATAAATAAATAAATACTTCAATCTTCCAAATTGATCTCGGTTTCTCGATTAATTATTGCAAGAAAATAATTTGAATATACTTCCAGCTCCGTATTGAGATATGAATCTGGATTGAGATCTTGTAATATTAACCCTCGAAGATAAATACCAAAATGAATAGGATGCTCTTCCATATAATTCACAGCATAAAACTTAGAATCTTGGCAATCACGTATTAAATGAGCATCCTTAAACATTTTAAGTTGTAAAAGATCTATTACTCTAACATTTGATTCAGCCATGATTATGGTAAAACACGATATAGTCACCTTTTATACTGACACTTTTCCCAAAACCTTTTCCAAAAAAATAATACCCTATTTACTTCCGGTATATCAGTTTACACCTCATTGAAGCTCTGGTCGTCGTTGAGGTAACATCTCCGCCGCACGCTCACTCATTTTTTCTTATTTTTTTTTTTAAAAATACTTTTTTACAATTCCTTTTTTTTTATAAAATACAATTCAATGTTCTATTTATAAAAATATTTCAACCATTTTTATATATTTTTATTTTTTTATATTTTAACTTTTTTTT
The DNA here is from genome assembly GCA_035772405.1 of Chrysogorgia sp. JL179-B06. Lineage (NCBI taxonomy): Eukaryota > Metazoa > Cnidaria > Anthozoa > Scleralcyonacea > Chrysogorgiidae > Chrysogorgia > Chrysogorgia sp. JL179-B06. The sequence goes on along the minus strand of JAYKKM010000035.1, from coordinate 4,074,042 downwards.
TTCTAAATTCATGTTTTTTCCTATTTTTTTTTTAAAATACTATTACGACTAATTCACATATATCTTATTATATATTTTTTCAAATATATATTTTTCTTCCACCATTAACTTTTTTTTTTCAAAATATATATTTTTACCTTCACTGCGTGTGGCGGCCATGTTTCCTTCCCGATGAACAAAGAACAACTATTTCAAACAACCACATTCATGTGTAAGGGATTGGCACTGGCTTCTTTACCAATGATGCAACTAAGTATTGATTTGAATTGACCATTCCCTCCTGAACTATTAGTTATTAACAGCCTCACAGCTTGACTCATTCTGGGGCACCACCCTGGAAATAATGCGATACCCTTTTCTGTGATTGGTCAATTCAAATCAATACTGTATTCTCATTGGTTAAGAGCTAGTGCCAATCCCTTACACATGTATATATATATATATATATACATGACTACTTTGTTTTGGCGGTTAGTGTTAGGATTTGGGTTAGGTTTAGGTTTGTTCAAAGGTTTACGTATAGATCATAGTTCACAGTTATTTTAAAACTAAAATCAGGTCTTTAAAATCGGTAAAGGGTAACCCTAACCCTTAAGCGCTCGCAAAACAACGTTTGCGTCTTTATGCGCACGCTCAGACTATTATTGGTAAGCAGTTATTAATGATTAGAATTATAGTGAACCGCGTGAACGTAATGTTTTACGTAAGAGTTCATATTTCCTCTTCTTTCCAAAGCATTGGTTTTACCAAATACCAACACTGAAGTTCTGGGAGAATATTCAAGCAGTTGTGCAAGTCCTCGAACAAACACAACATGTTTCGCGTTCTCCCCCGACCCGGCTTCTTCGTGTCTGCCTCATGCTAACAACCTTTGCTCCTGTCTACATCATGCTAACAACCTTTCCTCCTGTCTACATCATGCTAACAACCTTTGCTCCTGTCTACATCATGCTAACAACCTTTCCTCCTGTCTACATCACGCTAACAACCTTTCCTCCTGTCTGCCTCAACAACCTTTCCTCCTGTCTACCTCATGCTAACAACATTTCCTCCTGTCTACATCATGCTAACAACCTTTCCTCCTGTCTACCTCGACAACCTTTCCTCCTGTCTGCCTCAACAACCTTTCCTCCTGTCTACATCATGCTAACAACCTTTCCTCCTGTCTACATCATGCTAACAACCTTTCCTCCTGTCTGCCTCAACAACCTTTCCTCTTGTCTACCTCAACAACCTTTCCTCCTGTCTGCCTCATGCTAACAACCTTTCCTCCTGTCTACCTCATGCTAACAACCTTTCCTCCTGTCTACATCATGCTAACAACTTTTCCTCCTGTCTACATCATGCTAACAACCTTTCCTCCTGTCTACATCATGCTAACAACCTTTCCTCCTGTCTGCCTCAACAACCTTTCCTCCTGTCTACCTCATGCTAACAACCTGTCCTCCTGTCTACCTCATGCTAACAACCTTTCCTCCTGTCTGCCTCATGCTAACAACCTTTCCTCCTGTCTACATCATGCTAACAACTTTTCATCCTGTCTGCCTCATGCTAACAACCTTTCCTCCTGTCTACATCATGCTAACAACCTTTCCTCTTGTCTACCTCAACAACCTTTCCTCCTGTCTGCCTCATGCTAACAACCTTTCCTCCTGTCTACCTCATGCTAACAACCTTTCCTCCTGTCTACATCATGCTAACAACTTTTCCTCCTGTCTACATCATGCTAACAACCTTTCCTCCTGTCTACATCATGCTAACAACCTTTCCTCCTGTCTACCTCATGCTAACAACCTTTCCTCCTGTCTACCTCAACAACCTTTCCTCCTGTCTACCTCATGCTAACAACCTTTCCTCCTGTCTACCTCATGCTAACAACCTTTCCTCCTGTCTACATCATGCTAACAACCTTTCCTCTTGTCTACTTCAACAACCTTTCCTCCTGTCTGCCTCATGCTAACAACCTTTCCTCCTGTCTACCTCATGCTAACAACCTTTCCTCCTGTCTACATCATGCTAACAACCTTTCCTCCTGTCTACATCATGCTAACAACTTTTCCTCCTGTCTACATCATGCTAACAACCTTTCCTCCTGTCTACCTCATGCTAACAACCTTTCCTCCTGTCTACCTCAACAACCTTTCCTCCTGTCTACCTCATGCTAACAACCTTTCCTCCTGTCTACCTCATGCTAACAACCTTTCCTCCTGTCTACATCATGCTAACAACCTTTCCTCTTGTCTACTTCAACAACCTTTCCTCCTGTCTGCCTCATGCTAACAACCTTTCCTCCTGTCTACCTCATGCTAACAACCTTTCCTCCTGTCTACATCATGCTAACAACTTTTCCTCCTGTCTACATCATGCTAACAACCTTTCCTCCTGTCTACCTCATGCTAACAACCTTTCCTCCTGTCTGCCTCAACAACCTTTCCTCCTGTCTACCTCATGCTAACAACCTTTCCTCCTGTCTACATCATGCTAACAACTTTTCCTCCTGTCTACATCATGCTAACAACCTTTCCTCCTGTCTGCCTCAACAACCTTTCCTCCTGTCTACCTCATGCTAACAACCTTTCCTCCTGTCTGCTTCATGCTAACAACCTTTCCTCCTGTCTACATCATGCTAACAACTTTTCCTCCTGTCTGCCTCAACAACCTTTCCTCCAGTCTACATCATGCTAACAACCTTTCCTCCTGTCTGCCTCATGCTAACAACCTTTCCTCCTGTCTACATCATGCTAACAACTTTTCCTCCTGTCTGCCTCATGCTAACAACTTTTCCTCCTGTCTACATCATGCTAACAACCTTTCCTCCTGTCTGCCTCATGCTAACAACTTTTCCTCCTGTCTACATCATGCTAACAACCTTTCCTCCTGTCTGCCTCATGCTAACAACTTTTCCTCCTGTCTACCTCATGCTAACAACCTTTCCTCCTGTCTGCCTCATGCTAACAACCTTTCCTCCTGTCTACATCATGCTAACAACTTTTCATCCTGTCTGCCTCATGCTAACAACCTTTCCTCCTGTCTACATCATGCTAACAACCTTTCCTCTTGTCTACCTCAACAACCTTTCCTCCTGTCTGCCTCATGCTAACAACCTTTCCTCCTGTCTACCTCATGCTAACAACCTTTCCTCCTGTCTACATCATGCTAACAACTTTTCCTCCTGTCTACATCATGCTAACAACCTTTCCTCCTGTCTACCTCATGCTAACAACCTTTCCTCCTGTCTACCTCAGCAACCTTTCCTCCTGTCTACCTCATGCTAACAACCTTTCCTCCTGTCTACCTCATGCTAACAACCTTTCCTGTCTACATCATGCTAACAACCTTTCCTCTTGTCTACCTCATGCTAACAACCTTTCTTCGTGTCTGCCTCATGCTAACAACCTTTCCTCCTGTCTACATAATGCTAACAACTTTTCCTCCTGTATACATCATGCTAACAACCTTTCCTCTTGTCTACCTCATGCTAACAACCTTTCCTCTTGTCTACCTCAACAACCTTTCCTCCTGTCTACATCATGCTAACAACCTTTCCTCCTGTCTACATGATGCTAACAACCTTTCCTCCTGTCTACCTCATGCTAACAACCTTTCCTCCTGTCTACCTCAACAACCTTTCCTCCTGTCTACCTCATGATAACAACCTTTCCTCCTGTCTACATCATGCTAACAACCTTTCCTCATGTCTACATCATGCTAACAACCTTTCCTCCTGTCTACATCATGCTAACAACCTTTCCTCATGTCTGCCTCATGCTAACAACCTTTCCTCCTGTCTACATCATGCTAACAACCTTTCCTCCTGTCTACATCATGCTAACAACCTTTCCTCCTGTCTACATCATGCTAACAACCTTTCCTCTTGTCTACCTCAACAACCTTTCCTCCTGTCTACCTCATGCTAACAACCTTTCCTCCTGTCTACATCATGCTAACAACCTTTCCTCCTGTCTACATCATGCTAACAACCTTTCCTCCTGTCTACCTCATGCTAACAACCTTTCCTCCTGTCTACATCATGCTAACAACTTTTCCTCCTGTCTACATCATGCTAACAACCTTTCCTCCTGTCTACCTCATGCTAACAACCTTTCCTCCTGTCTACCTCAGCAACCTTTCCTCCTGTCTACCTCATGCTAACAACCTTTCCTCCTGTCTACCTCATGCTAACAACCTTTCCTCCTGTCTACATCATGCTAACAACCTTTCCTCTTGTCTACCTCATGCTAACAACCTTTCTTCGTGTCGGCCTCGTGCTAACAACCTTTCCTCATGTCTACATCATGCTAACAACTTTTCCTCCTGTCTACATCATGCTACATCATGCTAACAACCTTTCCTCATGTCTGCCTCATGCTAACAACCTTTCCTCCTGTCTACCTAATGCTAACAACCTTTCCTCCTGTCTACATCATGCTAACAACCTTTCCTCTTGTCTACCTCAACAACCTTTCCTCCTGTTTGCCTCATGCTAACAACCTTTCCTCCTGTCTACCTCATGCTAACAACCTTTCCTCCTGTCTACATCATGCTAACAACTTTTCCTCCTGTCTACATCATGCTAACAACCTTTCCTCTTGTCTACCTCAACAACTTTTCCTCCTGTCTGCCTCATGCTAACAACCTTTCCTCCTGTCTACCTCATGCTAACAACCTTTCCTCCTGTCTACATCATGCTAACAACTTTTCCTCCTGTCTACATCATGCTAACAACCTTTCCTCCTGTCTACCTCGACAACCTTTCCTCCTGTCTGCCTCAACAACCTTTCCTCCTGTCTACATCATGCTAACAACCTTTCCTCCTGTCTACATCATGCTAACAACCTTTCCTCCTGTCTGCCTCAACAACCTTTCCTCCTGTCTACCTCATGCTAACAACCTGTCCTCCTGTCTACCTCATGCTAACAACCTTTCCTCCTGTCTGCCTCATGCTAACAACCTTTCCTCCTGTCTACATCATGCTAACAACTTTTCATCCTGTCTGCCTCATGCTAACAACCTTTCCTCCTGTCTACATCATGCTAACAACCTTTCCTCTTGTCTACCTCAACAACCTTTCCTCCTGTCTGCCTCATGCTAACAACCTTTCCTCCTGTCTACCTCATGCTAACAACCTTTCCTCCTGTCTACATCATGCTAACAACTTTTCCTCCTGTCTACATCATGCTAACAACCTTTCCTCCTGTCTACCTCATGCTAACAACCTTTCCTCCTGTCTACCTCAACAACCTTTCCTCCTGTCTACCTCATGCTAACAACCTTTCCTCCTGTCTACCTCATGCTAACAACCTTTCCTCCTGTCTACATCATGCTAACAACCTTTCCTCTTGTCTACTTCAACAACCTTTCCTCCTGTCTGCCTCATGCTAACAACCTTTCCTCCTGTCTACCTCATGCTAACAACCTTTCCTCCTGTCTACATCATGCTAACAACTTTTCCTCCTGTCTACATCATGCTAACAACCTTTCCTCCTGTCTACCTCATGCTAACAACCTTTCCTCCTGTCTGCCTCAACAACCTTTCCTCCTGTCTACCTCATGCTAACAACCTTTCCTCCTGTCTACATCATGCTAACAACTTTTCCTCCTGTCTACATCATGCTAACAACCTTTCCTCCTGTCTGCCTCAACAACCTTTCCTCCTGTCTACCTCATGCTAACAACCTTTCCTCCTGTCTGCTTCATGCTAACAACCTTTCCTCCTGTCTACATCATGCTAACAACTTTTCCTCCTGTCTGCCTCAACAACCTTTCCTCCTGTCTACATCATGCTAACAACCTTTCCTCCTGTCTGCCTCATGCTAACAACCTTTCCTCCTGTCTACATCATGCTAACAACTTTTCCTCCTGTCTGCCTCATGCTAACAACTTTTCCTCCTGTCTACATCATGCTAACAACCTTTCCTCCTGTCTGCCTCATGCTAACAACTTTTCCTCCTGTCTACATCATGCTAACAACCTTTCCTCCTGTCTGCCTCATGCTAAGAACTTTTCCTCCTGTCTACCTCATGCTAACAACCTTTCCTCCTGTCTGCCTCATGCTAACAACCTTTCCTCCTGTCTACATCATGCTAACAACTTTTCATCCTGTCTGCCTCATGCTAACAACCTTTCCTCCTGTCTACATCATGCTAACAACCTTTCCTCTTCGCACGTAAAATCAATGAGCTCTCCAATTTTATCTGAATGATCGTCTTGCAAATAAGAATATATATACTTTTCACCATCCTTCATATCAGCTTTTAATAATATTTTATAAAAGACAGCTTTACCCTCCTCATGATGTAGAAGTGGAACTTTTGTACACTCTAGTAAAACCACTTTAACATTTTTCATTTTTTTTACAAGATATTGAGGTGGACAGAGCAGGGGTGAGTTAGAAGACATTCTTCACTGTAGACAACCAGAAGTAGAACTGATTTCAAACAATAAAAACAGCTTCTATTTATTAATATACCTAAGGAGCGCATCCGTGTTAAAAAAAAACCCTCCTTTTTGTTTTCTTTTTACTCCACCCCCCATCATTGCTTTTGTCATCGCTATCCCGGGTTTTAAGATCCAATTAAGGAATCCTCCTTTTTGTTTTGTTTTTATTTTCCGACCCCTCCTTCGTATTTGTTTTCTTTTTCTACGTCCACCCCCTATTTGAAACCTATTCCTAGAAATGGGTAAATACAAACCACCTTTTTGTCTAACCATTATAATTTTTTTATAGGTGAAAAATAATTCCTACACAACAACGATCGGTTTTCATTTTTTGTTTCTCTAACAATGTTTATATAGGAAAAACCTTTTTTTTTTTAAAAAAAACATTTTTTATTTTCTTTTTGTAGGAAAAAAACAATACAATCGCTTCTTAACCCTCTATTTTTGTAAAAAAATAAAAAACGAATTTTTGTTGTAATAAAATTTTTTTATTCAATATTATATCTTTGTTTCCATCTTTTTATTCTATCGCTACATTTACAGTTATACATCAATTTAGTAGTAATTCTTCTCGAGTAAATTCTTTTACAAAATTCACAATAATGTTTGTTGACATTACATTTTCTACATGTATAATGCATTACAAAATGTTCCCGTATTGAACATGCATACCACAGTACGAACAAAACATCTTGTATTAAGTATTAATTTTTTATTCAATATTATATCTTTGTTTCCATCTTTTTATTCTATCGCTACATTTACAACTATACATCAATTTAGTAGTAAGTAGTCTTGAGTAATATATTTTACAAAAATAACAATATTGTCTGTTGACATAGCATTTTCTACATGTATAATACATTGCAAAATGTTCCCAGTGTTTAACACCCATACAACAGTACGAACAAAACATCTTGTTTTAAGTATTAGTTAACGTTTTTTTATGATTGTTTTTGTAGTCAATTTTTTGTTACTTCTTCTTTCACAAGTCCCAAAACGGTTTTTTTGTGTGAAATCATTTTGGACTGTGTATTACTTCAGGATGTACATGCCCCGACGAAAGACTTGGTCGTTTCTTTGTCGTAGTGAAGAAAGGGCTAATAAATTGTTTGAGGAAGCGAAATTAATTGGCGCTCCTTCTTGTAAAATTAAATTGGATAAAATTTCGTTTTTTGAATGCAGTCGTGAAACTGGAAATGCTAGTAAAGGCAACGGATATATACAGGGTGTGGTTATACTTAAAGAAGCAGACCATAGTATTTTTTGGGATAAGATAATACCCCACTGTGGGGAGATTGTACGATCCTATGGTGAAGATTTCTACCATCGTAAGGGTAGAACTTATGAACCCTCTACATTTATTCGATATGGAAAACGACGGGGAAAAATAGGGAAACAGTGGAGTCGCGAAAGATCTTTGAAATTGGCAAAATATAAAAGAGAGTGGAGACAAAAAAACAAACTCACTCAGTTGATCCTTTATTAATATCCTGATTTCACAAAAATTAATTTTTTTCCAATTCCACATGAGCAATAAAATCTTAATTTGTACAAAAAAAAGTATTATCATATGTTCCATCTTCCATAAAAAAATATGTGATCCATATGTGATCTCACACACGTCATTTGTCACAAATTAGGGATACATATAACAAGCAATTATACTTTTAACACCTTTTCCAATATGGTTCGATTGATCTATATGTGAATGAGTATATACATACTGGCGACCAAGCACAGGTAAATCACATAGGAATAATAATTTATAAAATTGATACTTGGTAGGAGCATAATTAGGTCGTAGCAAAGGAACTTCTTCACAATTTACCAACACAATTTCAACATGTTCTAAAACTGCAATAAAATCATCATTTGGACAATACAAAGCTTCATCTTGACACGGTATTCGTTTTCTTTTTGTAAAATATGTTTTATTCTCCATAAATGTAAAAATATGATCCTTCATCATTTATCACAAATCCTTGTCTTTACACAACAATCATAAAATTAACCCTCTCCAAGGCTGCACGCGCATCATAACTAAATCCACTATTACATTTCGTAATGTGTGCGTTGAATCAAAATATACTTGTTCGTGCAATTCAATCTCGGTATTTCTATCAATTATTGCAAGAAAATAATCTGAAGATACTTGCAGCTCCGTATTGAGATATGATTCTGGATTGAGATCTTTTACTATTAACGCTCGAAGATCAGAACCAAAATGAAAAGGACATTCCTCGGGCATATACATCACAGCATAAAACATAGAATTCTTGCACTCACGAGCTAAACAAGCAACATTAAATATTTTAAGATGAAAAAGATTTATTACTTCATCCTTTGATTCAGCCATGATTCTGATGCTAAACGATATAGTCGCTCTTCTTATATAATGCTGAACATATCTCCCCCAGTTATATTTCGTAGTGTACCGTTTGAATCAAAATATACAGTGTTGGATATAAAAATAATATAAAATATATAGTATGATATAAAATATATAGTGTTGGATGAATTCCAAGAAGAGAGAATATCTCTCTGGACTGTCCCAAAATGTGTTCAATGATCCTAAATCATTTTGGAGATTCTTTAAGAGTAAATCCTCAAAATCCTCTATCCCTGACGTGATTAAATTGAATGGTCAGAAACGTTTTTCTGCGGAGGAAAAAGCGGATGGCTTTAACCAATATTTTGCGTCAGTCTTTATCTCCGACTCCGACACAAGTTCATCACCTCTTATCTCTCCTTCTAACTCAACATCTAACTCTCTTGACTCATTAACTATATCTGAATCCGACGTTCAGTCATTGTTGTTCAATTTGTCACCCTCTAAGGCTACTGGTCCTGACGGTATACCAGCTTATATTCTAAAGCGATGTTCTGAAGTAATCGCCCCGTCTTTGACTGCTCTCTTTGAGCTATCTCTTCAGCAGGGTGTTTTCCCTTCTGAATGGAAATCTGCAAATGTCGTGCCCATACCCAAGAAAGGCGACGCTCATGAGGCCACAAACTACAGACCAGTTTCATTATTATCCCAAGTCTCCAAAGTTCTAGAACGTCTAATTTTCAATCAGGTTTATTCTTTTGTTAAGAACTCTTTGCATGACCTTCAACACGGCTTTCGTTGCCATAGGTCATGTGTTACTCAACTTTTGAATGTGCTTCACGACCTTGGTCATACTCTTGATTCTGGTAAGGAAATTGACATGGTTTATCTTGACTTTGCTAAAGCGTTTGACTCTGTGTCCCATAGCAAACTCTTGTTCAAACTTAAATCGTTTGGAATCTCTGGTCCACTTCTTAACTGGTTTGCCGATTACCTTCGTGATCGCAAACAGTGTGTTGTCGTTGAAGGAGTTTCCTCATCCTTTCTTAGTGTTACCTCTGGTGTGCCACAAGGTAGTGTAATAGGTCCTCTCCTATTCATACTTTATGTGAACGACCTTCCGGAGGTAACCAAGAATAGTACTGTTGCGCTTTTTGCTGATGACAGCAAATGTTATCGTGCTATACAATCACCAGATGATCGAGATCTCCTCCAGCTTGACCTGGACGCTATGTCCAACTGGTCGCTGTCCTGGCAATTGAAATTTAATGTCTCAAAGACGCTTTTACTCAGGATATCCCGCAAACGCAACCCTCCAACTCATTCCTACTTTCTTAACAACGAACCAGTCAAGAGCATAACTAGCCAAGTAGACTTGGGTGTGGTTATCAGCAATGACCTAAAGTGGTCCCCACACATAGCCAGCTGCACTGCAAAAGCCAATCGTATGCTTGGTTTTCTCAACAGGAATTGTACCCAAATGACTGATATTCGTTGCCGCAGGCTTCTTTTTCTTGCTCTCGTCCGTTCTCATCTGTCTTATGGTAGCGAGATCTGGGCACCTCAAGGATCGTCACGCGATCTTGCGATCCTCGAGGGTGTTCAAAGACGTGCTAGCAAATTCATCCTTCAGGATTATGAGTTGTCATATCCTGAACGTCTTAAGAAGCTTAATTTACTTCCGATATCCTACTGGCTTGAACTAAAGGATCTCGTTTTCTTTTTTAAATGTAAACAAGGCCTCTTCGACCTAGACATCTCCTCTTTCGTCACTTTTTCTTCTCAAAGCACGTCTCGCACCCGTTCAAATAAGGACAACTTGCTTCAAGTCAACCATTGCAGGACGTCTCTCTATAGGAACTCTTTTTTCAACCGAATTGTCCTTCTCTGGAATAATCTCTCTCCAACCATTCGTAATAGTTCATCCGTTTCCTCCTTCAAACACAGACTAACTGTTTACTACTCTTCTCTACTACACTCATCTTTCGATGTTAACAGAATGCGCACTTGGAAAACCTTCTGTTCTAAGTGCCGCTCTTTCAACTTAAGCTGTTGTTCCTAATTCGTCATGTCTTCTGTAAACTGTATATTTGTTCTGGTCTTTATTTTATGTATGTTATGTTTGTTTTCATTAAGGTCGGTCTTCACATGGGACTACTCATGTCCTGTTGACCTTACCTTCAACCATATATTTAGTTATTCAAAGTTTTTTCTCTAATTTAATAGTTTTAATTCTTTCGCATTTATATATGGTTGTAAAGTTAATAAATAAATAAATACTTCAATCTTCCAAATTGATCTCGGTTTCTCGATTAATTATTGCAAGAAAATAATTTGAATATACTTCCAGCTCCGTATTGAGATATGAATCTGGATTGAGATCTTGTAATATTAACCCTCGAAGATAAATACCAAAATGAATAGGATGCTCTTCCATATAATTCACAGCATAAAACTTAGAATCTTGGCAATCACGTATTAAATGAGCATCCTTAAACATTTTAAGTTGTAAAAGATCTATTACTCTAACATTTGATTCAGCCATGATTATGGTAAAACACGATATAGTCACCTTTTATACTGACACTTTTCCCAAAACCTTTTCCAAAAAAATAATACCCTATTTACTTCCGGTATATCAGTTTACACCTCATTGAAGCTCTGGTCGTCGTTGAGGTAACATCTCCGCCGCACGCTCACTCATTTTTTCTTATTTTTTTTTTTAAAAATACTTTTTTACAATTCCTTTTTTTTTATAAAATACAATTCAATGTTCTATTTATAAAAATATTTCAACCATTTTTATATATTTTTATTTTTTTATATTTTAACTTTTTTTTTTCTAAATTCATGTTTTTTCCTATTTTTTTTTTAAAATACTATTACGACTAATTCACATATATCTTATTATATATTTTTTCAAATATATATTTTTCTTCCACCATTAACTTTTTTTTTTCAAAATATATATTTTTACCTTCACTGCGTGTGGCGGCCATGTTTCCTTCCCGATGAACAAAGAACAACTATTTCAAACAACCACATTCATGTGTAAGGGATTGGCACTGGCTTCTTTACCAATGATGCAACTAAGTATTGATTTGAATTGACCATTCCCTCCTGAACTATTAGTTATTAACAGCCTCACAGCTTGACTCATTCCGGGGCACCACCCTGGAAATAATGCGATACCCTTTTCTGTGATTGGTCAATTCAAATCAATACTGTATTCTCATTGGTTAAGAGCTAGTGCCAATCCCTTACACATGTATATATATATATATATATACATGACTACTTTGTTTTGGCGGTTAGTGTTAGGATTTGGGTTAGGTTTAGGTTTGTTCAAAGGTTTACGTATAGATCATAGTTCACAGTTATTTTAAAACTAAAATCAGGTCTTTAAAATCGGTAAAGGGTAACCCTAACCCTTAAGCGCTCGCAAAACAACGTTTGCGTCTTTATGCGCACGCTCAGACTATTATTGGTAAGCAGTTATTAATGATTAGAATTATAGTGAACCGCGTGAACGTAATGTTTTACGTAAGAGTTCATATTTCCTCTTCTTTCCAAAGCATTGGTTTTACCAAATACCAACACTGAAGTTCTGGGAGAATATTCAAGCAGTTGTGCAAGTCCTCGAACAAACACAACATGTTTCGCGTTCTCCCCCGACCCGGCTTCTTCGTGTCTGCCTCATGCTAACAACCTTTGCTCCTGTCTACATCATGCTAACAACCTTTCCTCCTGTCTACATCATGCTAACAACCTTTGCTCCTGTCTACATCATGCTAACAACCTTTCCTCCTGTCTACATCACGCTAACAACCTTTCCTCCTGTCTGCCTCAACAACCTTTCCTCCTGTCTACCTCATGCTAACAACATTTCCTCCTGTCTACATCATGCTAACAACCTTTCCTCCTGTCTACCTCGACAACCTTTCCTCCTGTCTGCCTCAACAACCTTTCCTCCTGTCTACATCATGCTAACAACCTTTCCTCCTGTCTACATCATGCTAACAACCTTTCCTCCTGTCTGCCTCAACAACCTTTCCTCTTGTCTACCTCAACAACCTTTCCTCCTGTCTGCCTCATGCTAACAACCTTTCCTCCTGTCTACCTCATGCTAACAACCTTTCCTCCTGTCTACATCATGCTAACAACTTTTCCTCCTGTCTACATCATGCTAACAACCTTTCCTCCTGTCTACATCATGCTAACAACCTTTCCTCCTGTCTGCCTCAACAACCTTTCCTCCTGTCTACCTCATGCTAACAACCTGTCCTCCTGTCTACCTCATGCTAACAACCTTTCCTCCTGTCTGCCTCATGCTAACAACCTTTCCTCCTGTCTACATCATGCTAACAACTTTTCATCCTGTCTGCCTCATGCTAACAACCTTTCCTCCTGTCTACATCATGCTAACAACCTTTCCTCTTGTCTACCTCAACAACCTTTCCTCCTGTCTGCCTCATGCTAACAACCTTTCCTCCTGTCTACCTCATGCTAACAACCTTTCCTCCTGTCTACATCATGCTAACAACTTTTCCTCCTGTCTACATCATGCTAACAACCTTTCCTCCTGTCTACATCATGCTAACAACCTTTCCTCCTGTCTACCTCATGCTAACAACCTTTCCTCCTGTCTACCTCAACAACCTTTCCTCCTGTCTACCTCATGCTAACAACCTTTCCTCCTGTCTACCTCATGCTAACAACCTTTCCTCCTGTCTACATCATGCTAACAACCTTTCCTCTTGTCTACTTCAACAACCTTTCCTCCTGTCTGCCTCATGCTAACAACCTTTCCTCCTGTCTACCTCATGCTAACAACCTTTCCTCCTGTCTACATCATGCTAACAACCTTTCCTCCTGTCTACATCATGCTAACAACTTTTCCTCCTGTCTACATCATGCTAACAACCTTTCCTCCTGTCTACCTCATGCTAACAACCTTTCCTCCTGTCTACCTCAACAACCTTTCCTCCTGTCTACCTCATGCTAACAACCTTTCCTCCTGTCTACCTCATGCTAACAACCTTTCCTCCTGTCTACATCATGCTAACAACCTTTCCTCTTGTCTACTTCAACAACCTTTCCTCCTGTCTGCCTCATGCTAACAACCTTTCCTCCTGTCTACCTCATGCTAACAACCTTTCCTCCTGTCTACATCATGCTAACAACTTTTCCTCCTGTCTACATCATGCTAACAACCTTTCCTCCTGTCTACCTCATGCTAACAACCTTTCCTCCTGTCTGCCTCAACAACCTTTCCTCCTGTCTACCTCATGCTAACAACCTTTCCTCCTGTCTACATCATGCTAACAACTTTTCCTCCTGTCTACATCATGCTAACAACCTTTCCTCCTGTCTGCCTCAACAACCTTTCCTCCTGTCTACCTCATGCTAACAACCTTTCCTCCTGTCTGCTTCATGCTAACAACCTTTCCTCCTGTCTACATCATGCTAACAACTTTTCCTCCTGTCTGCCTCAACAACCTTTCCTCCAGTCTACATCATGCTAACAACCTTTCCTCCTGTCTGCCTCATGCTAACAACCTTTCCTCCTGTCTACATCATGCTAACAACTTTTCCTCCTGTCTGCCTCATGCTAACAACTTTTCCTCCTGTCTACATCATGCTAACAACCTTTCCTCCTGTCTGCCTCATGCTAACAACTTTTCCTCCTGTCTACATCATGCTAACAACCTTTCCTCCTGTCTGCCTCATGCTAACAACTTTTCCTCCTGTCTACCTCATGCTAACAACCTTTCCTCCTGTCTGCCTCATGCTAACAACCTTTCCTCCTGTCTACATCATGCTAACAACTTTTCATCCTGTCTGCCTCATGCTAACAACCTTTCCTCCTGTCTACATCATGCTAACAACCTTTCCTCTTGTCTACCTCAACAACCTTTCCTCCTGTCTGCCTCATGCTAACAACCTTTCCTCCTGTCTACCTCATGCTAACAACCTTTCCTCCTGTCTACATCATGCTAACAACTTTTCCTCCTGTCTACATCATGCTAACAACCTTTCCTCCTGTCTACCTCATGCTAACAACCTTTCCTCCTGTCTACCTCAGCAACCTTTCCTCCTGTCTACCTCATGCTAACAACCTTTCCTCCTGTCTACCTCATGCTAACAACCTTTCCTGTCTACATCATGCTAACAAGCTTTCCTCTTGTCTACCTCATGCTAACAACCTTTCTTCGTGTCTGCCTCATGCTAACAACCTTTCCTCCTGTCTACATAATGCTAACAACTTTTCCTCCTGTATACATCATGCTAACAACCTTTCCTCTTGTCTACCTCATGCTAACAACCTTTCCTCTTGTCTACCTCAACAACCTTTCCTCCTGTCTACATCATGCTAACAACCTTTCCTCCTGTCTACATGATGCTAACAACCTTTCCTCCTGTCTACCTCATGCTAACAACCTTTCCTCCTGTCTACCTCAACAACCTTTCCTCCTGTCTACCTCATGCTAACAACCTTTCCTCCTGTCTACATCATGCTAACAACCTTTCCTCATGTCTACATCATGCTAACAACCTTTCCTCCTGTCTACATCATGCTAACAACCTTTCCTCATGTCTGCCTCATGCTAACAACCTTTCCTCCTGTCTACATCATGCTAACACCTTTCCTCCTGTCTACATCATGCTAACAACCTTTCCTCCTGTCTACATCATGCTAACAACCTTTCCTCTTGTCTACCTCAACAACCTTTCCTCCTGTCTACCTCATGCTAACAACCTTTCCTCCTGTCTACATCATGCTAACAACCTTTCCTCCTGTCTACATCATGCTAACAACCTTTCCTCCTGTCTACCTCATGCTAACAACCTTTCCTCCTGTCTACATCATGCTAACAACTTTTCCTCCTGTCTACATCATGCTAACAACCTTTCCTCCTGTCTACCTCATGCTAACAACCTTTCCTCCTGTCTACCTCAGCAACCTTTCCTCCTGTCTACCTCATGCTAACAACCTTTCCTCCTGTCTACCTCATGCTAACAACCTTTCCTCCTGTCTACATCATGCTAACAACCTTTCCTCTTGTCTACCTCATGCTAACAACCTTTCTTCGTGTCGGCCTCGTGCTAACAACCTTTCCTCATGTCTACATCATGCTAACAACTTTTCCTCCTGTCTACATCATGCTACATCATGCTAACAACCTTTCCTCATGTCTGCCTCATGCTAACAACCTTTCCTCCTGTCTACCTAATGCTAACAACCTTTCCTCCTGTCTACATCATGCTAACAACCTTTCCTCTTGTCTACCTCAACAACCTTTCCTCCTGTTTGCCTCATGCTAACAACCTTTCCTCCTGTCTACCTCATGCTAACAACCTTTCCTCCTGTCTACATCATGCTAACAACTTTTCCTCCTGTCTACATCATGCTAACAACCTTTCCTCTTGTCTACCTCAACAACTTTTCCTCCTGTCTGCCTCATGCTAACAACCTTTCCTCCTGTCTACCTCATGCTAACAACCTTTCCTCCTGTCTACATCATGCTAACAACTTTTCCTCCTGTCTACATCATGCTAACAACCTTTCCTCCTGTCTACCTCGACAACCTTTCCTCCTGTCTGCCTCAACAACCTTTCCTCCTGTCTACTTCATGCTAACAACCTTTCCTCCTGTCTACATCATGCTAACAACCTTTCCTCCTGTCTGCCTCAACAACCTTTCCTCCTGTCTACCTCATGCTAACAACCTGTCCTCCTGTCTACCTCATGCTAACAACCTTTCCTCCTGTCTGCCTCATGCTAACAACCTTTCCTCCTGTCTACATCATGCTAACAACTTTTCATCCTGTCTGCCTCATGCTAACAACCTTTCCTCCTGTCTACATCATGCTAACAACCTTTCCTCTTGTCTACCTCAACAACCTTTCCTCCTGTCTGCCTCATGCTAACAACCTTTCCTCCTGTCTACCTCATGCTAACAACCTTTCCTCCTGTCTACATCATGCTAACAACTTTTCCTCCTGTCTACATCATGCTAACAACCTTTCCTCCTGTCTACCTCATGCTAACAACCTTTCCTCCTGTCTACCTCAACAACCTTTCCTCCTGTCTACCTCATGCTAACAACCTTTCCTCCTGTCTACCTCATGCTAACAACCTTTCCTCCTGTCTACATCATGCTAACAACCTTTCCTCTTGTCTACTTCAACAACCTTTCCTCCTGTCTGCCTCATGCTAACAACCTTTCCTCCTGTCTACCTCATGCTAACAACCTTTCCTCCTGTCTACATCATGCTAACAACTTTTCCTCCTGTCTACATCATGCTAACAACCTTTCCTCCTGTCTACCTCATGCTAACAACCTTTCCTCCTGTCTGCCTCAACAACCTTTCCTCCTGTCTACCTCATGCTAACAACCTTTCCTCCTGTCTACATCATGCTAACAACTTTTCCTCCTGTCTACATCATGCTAACAACCTTTCCTCCTGTCTGCCTCAACAACCTTTCCTCCTGTCTACCTCATGCTAACAACCTTTCCTCCTGTCTGCTTCATGCTAACAACCTTTCCTCCTGTCTACATCATGCTAACAACTTTTCCTCCTGTCTGCCTCAACAACCTTTCCTCCTGTCTACATCATGCTAACAACCTTTCCTCCTGTCTGCCTCATGCTAACAACCTTTCCTCCTGTCTACATCATGCTAACAACTTTTCCTCCTGTCTGCCTCATGCTAACAACTTTTCCTCCTGTCTACATCATGCTAACAACCTTTCCTCCTGTCTGCCTCATGCTAACAACTTTTCCTCCTGTCTACATCATGCTAACAACCTTTCCTCCTGTCTGCCTCATGCTAAGAACTTTTCCTCCTGTCTACCTCATGCTAACAACCTTTCCTCCTGTCTGCCTCATGCTAACAACCTTTCCTCCTGTCTACATCATGCTAACAACTTTTCATCCTGTCTGCCTCATGCTAACAACCTTTCCTCCTGTCTACATCATGCTAACAACCTTTCCTCTTCGCACGTAAAATCAATGAGCTCTCCAATTTTATCTGAATGATCGTCTTGCAAATAAGAATATATATACTTTTCACCATCCTTCATATCAGCTTTTAATAATATTTTATAAAAGACAGCTTTACCCTCCTCATGATGTAGAAGTGGAACTTTTGTACACTCTAGTAAAACCACTTTAACATTTTTCATTTTTTTTACAAGATATTGAGGTGGACAGAGCAGGGGTGAGTTAGAAGACATTCTTCACTGTAGACAACCAGAAGTAGAACTGATTTCAAACAATAAAAACAGCTTCTATTTATTAATATACCTAAGGAGCGCATCCGTGTTAAAAAAAAACCCTCCTTTTTGTTTTCTTTTTACTCCACCCCCCATCATTGCTTTTGTCATCGCTATCCCGGGTTTTAAGATCCAATTAAGGAATCCTCCTTTTTGTTTTGTTTTTATTTTCCGACCCCTCCTTCGTATTTGTTTTCTTTTTCTACGTCCACCCCCTATTTGAAACCTATTCCTAGAAATGAGTAAATACAAACCACCTTTTTGTCTAACCATTATAATTTTTTTATAGGTGAAAAATAATTCCTACACAACAACGATCGGTTTTCATTTTTTGTTTCTCTAACAATGTTTATATAGGAAAAACCTTTTTTTTTTTAAAAAAACATTTTTTATTTTCTTTTTGTAGGAAAAAACAATACAATCGCTTCTTAACCCTCTATTTTTGTAAAAAAAATAAAAAACGAATTTTTGTTGTAATAAAAATTTTTTATTCAATATTATATCTTTGTTTCCATCTTTTTATTCTATCGCTACATTTACAGTTATACATCAATTTAGTAGTAATTCTTCTCGAGTAAATTCTTTTACAAAATTCACAATAATGTTTGTTGACATTACATTTTCTACATGTATAATGCATTACAAAATGTTCCCGTATTGAACATGCATACCACAGTACGAACAAAACATCTTGTATTAAGTATTAATTTTTTATTCAATATTATATCTTTGTTTCCATCTTTTTATTCTATCGCTACATTTACAACTATACATCAATTTAGTAGTAAGTAGTCTTGAGTAATATCTTTTACAAAAATAACAATATTGTCTGTTGACATAGCATTTTCTACATGTATAATACATTGCAAAATGTTCCCAGTGTTTAACACCCATACAACAGTACGAACAAAACATCTTGTTTTAAGTATTAGTTAACGTTTTTTTATGATTGTTTTTGTAGTCAATTTTTTGTTACTTCTTCTTTCACAAGTCCCAAAACGGTTTTTTTGTGTGAAATCATTTTGGACTGTGTATTACTTCAGGATGTACATGCCCCGACGAAAGACTTGGTCGTTTCTTTGTCGTAGTGAAGAAAGGGCTAATAAATTGTTTGAGGAAGCGAAATTAATTGGCGCTCCTTCTTGTAAAATTAAATTGGATAAAATTTCGTTTTTTGAATGCAGTCGTGAAACTGGAAATGCTAGTAAAGGCAACGGATATATACAGGGTGTGGTTATACTTAAAGAAGCAGACCATAGTATTTTTTGGGATAAGATAATACCCCACTGTGGGGAGATTGTACGATCCTATGGTGAAGATTTCTACCATCGTAAGGGTAGAACTTATGAACCCTCTACATTTATTCGATATGGAAAACGACGGGGAAAAATAGGGAAACAGTGGAGTCGCGAAAGATCTTTGAAATTGGCAAAATATAAAAGAGAGTGGAGACAAAAAAACAAACTCACTCAGTTGATCCTTTATTAATATCCTGATTTCACAAAAATTAATTTTTTTCCAATTCCACATGAGCAATAAAATCTTAATTTGTACAAAAAAAAGTATTATCATATGTTCCATCTTCCATAAAAAAATATGTGATCCATATGTGATCTCACACACGTCATTTGTCACAAATTAGGGATACATATAACAAGCAATTATACTTTTAACACCTTTTCCAATATGGTTCGATTGATCTATATGTGAATGAGTATATACATACTGGCGACCAAGCACAGGTAAATCACATAGGAATAATAATTTATAAAATTGATACTTGGTAGGAGCATAATTAGGTCGTAGCAAAGGAACTTCTTCACAATTTACCAACACAATTTCAACATGTTCTAAAACTGCAATAAAATCATCATTTGGACAATACAAAGCTTCATCTTGACACGGTATTCGTTTTCTTTTTGTAAAATATGTTTTATTCTCCATAAATGTAAAAATATGATCCTTCATCATTTATCACAAATCCTTGTCTTTACACAACAATCATAAAATTAACCCTCTCCAAGGCTGCACGCGCATCATAACTAAATCCACTATTACATTTCGTAATGTGTGCGTTGAATCAAAATATACTTGTTCGTGCAATTCAATCTCGGTATTTCTATCAATTATTGCAAGAAAATAATCTGAAGATACTTGCAGCTCCGTATTGAGATATGATTCTGGATTGAGATCTTTTACTATTAACGCTCGAAGATCAGAACCAAAATGAAAAGGACATTCCTCGGGCATATACATCACAGCATAAAACATAGAATTCTTGCACTCACGAGCTAAACAAGCAACATTAAATATTTTAAGATGAAAAAGATTTATTACTTCATCCTTTGATTCAGCCATGATTCTGATGCTAAACGATATAGTCGCTCTTCTTATATAATGCTGAACATATCTCCCCCAGTTATATTTCGTAGTGTACCGTTTGAATCAAAATATACAGTGTTGGATATAAAAATAATATAAAATATATAGTATGATATAAAATATATAGTGTTGGATGAATTCCAAGAAGAGAGAATATCTCTCTGGACTGTCCCAAAATGTGTTCAATGATCCTAAATCATTTTGGAGATTCTTTAAGAGTAAATCCTCAAAATCCTCTATCCCTGACGTGATTAAATTGAATGGTCAGAAACTTTTTTCTGCGGAGGAAAAAGCGGATGGCTTTAACCAATATTTTGCGTCAGTCTTTATCTCCGACTCCGACACAAGTTCATCACCTCTTATCTCTCCTTCTAACTCAACATCTAACTCTCTTGACTCATTAACTATATCTGAATCCGACGTTCAGTCATTGTTGTTCAATTTGTCACCCTCTAAGGCTACTGGTCCTGACGGTATACCAGCTTATATTCTAAAGCGATGTTCTGAAGTAATCGCCCCGTCTTTGACTGCTCTCTTTGAGCTATCTCTTCAGCAGGGTGTTTTCCCTTCTGAATGGAAATCTGCAAATGTCGTGCCCATACCCAAGAAAGGCGACGCTCATGAGGCCACAAACTACAGACCAGTTTCATTATTATCCCAAGTCTCCAAAGTTCTAGAACGTCTAATTTTCAATCAGGTTTATTCTTTTGTTAAGAACTCTTTGCATGACCTTCAACACGGCTTTCGTTGCCATAGGTCATGTGTTACTCAACTTTTGAATGTGCTTCACGACCTTGGTCATACTCTTGATTCTGGTAAGGAAATTGACATGGTTTATCTTGACTTTGCTAAAGCGTTTGACTCTGTGTCCCATAGCAAACTCTTGTTCAAACTTAAATCGTTTGGAATCTCTGGTCCACTTCTTAACTGGTTTGCCGATTACCTTCGTGATCGCAAACAGTGTGTTGTCGTTGAAGGAGTTTCCTCATCCTTTCTTAGTGTTACCTCTGGTGTGCCACAAGGTAGTGTAATAGGTCCTCTCCTATTCATACTTTATGTGAACGACCTTCCGGAGGTAACCAAGAATAGTACTGTTGCGCTTTTTGCTGATGACAGCAAATGTTATCGTGCTATACAATCACCAGATGATCGAGATCTCCTCCAGCTTGACCTGGACGCTATGTCCAACTGGTCGCTGTCCTGGCAATTGAAATTTAATGTCTCAAAGACGCTTTTACTCAGGATATCCCGCAAACGCAACCCTCCAACTCATTCCTACTTTCTTAACAACGAACCAGTCAAGAGCATAACTAGCCAAGTAGACTTGGGTGTGGTTATCAGCAATGACCTAAAGTGGTCCCCACACATAGCCAGCTGCACTGCAAAAGCCAATCGTATGCTTGGTTTTCTCAACAGGAATTGTACCCAAATGACTGATATTCGTTGCCGCAGGCTTCTTTTTCTTGCTCTCGTCCGTTCTCATCTGTCTTATGGTAGCGAGATCTGGGCACCTCAAGGATCGTCACGCGATCTTGCGATCCTCGAGGGTGTTCAAAGACGTGCTAGCAAATTCATCCTTCAGGATTATGAGTTGTCATATCCTGAACGTCTTAAGAAGCTTAATTTACTTCCGATATCCTACTGGCTTGAACTAAAGGATCTCGTTTTCTTTTTTAAATGTAAACAAGGCCTCTTCGACCTAGACATCTCCTCTTTCGTCACTTTTTCTTCTCAAAGCACGTCTCGCACCCGTTCAAATAAGGACAACTTGCTTCAAGTCAACCATTGCAGGACGTCTCTCTATAGGAACTCTTTTTTCAACCGAATTGTCCTTCTCTGGAATAATCTCTCTCCAACCATTCGTAATAGTTCATCCGTTTCCTCCTTCAAACACAGACTAACTGTTTACTACTCTTCTCTACTACACTCATCTTTCGATGTTAACAGAATGCGCACTTGGAAAACCTTCTGTTCTAAGTGCCGCTCTTTCAACTTAAGCTGTTGTTCCTAATTCGTCATGTCTTCTGTAAACTGTATATTTGTTCTGGTCTTTATTTTATGTATGTTATGTTTGTTTTCATTAAGGTCGGTCTTCACATGGGACTACTCATGTCCTGTTGACCTTACCTTCAACCATATATTTAGTTATTCAAAGTTTTTTCTCTAATTTAATAGTTTTAATTCTTTCGCATTTATATATGGTTGTAAAGTTAATAAATAAATAAATACTTCAATCTTCCAAATTGATCTCGGTTTCTCGATTAATTATTGCAAGAAAATAATTTGAATATACTTCCAGCTCCGTATTGAGATATGAATCTGGATTGAGATCTTGTAATATTAACCCTCGAAGATAAATACCAAAATGAATAGGATGCTCTTCCATATAATTCACAGCATAAAACTTAGAATCTTGGCAATCACGTATTAAATGAGCATCCTTAAACATTTTAAGTTGTAAAAGATCTATTACTCTAACATTTGATTCAGCCATGATTATGGTAAAACACGATATAGTCACCTTTTATACTGACACTTTTCCCAAAACCTTTTCCAAAAAAATAATACCCTATTTACTTCCGGTATATCAGTTTACACCTCATTGAAGCTCTGGTCGTCGTTGAGGTAACATCTCCGCCGCACGCTCACTCATTTTTTCTTATTTTTTTTTTTAAAAATACTTTTTTACAATTCCTTTTTTTTTATAAAATACAATTCAATGTTCTATTTATAAAAATATTTCAACCATTTTTATATATTTTTATTTTTTTATATTTTAACTTTTTTTTTTCTAAATTCATGTTTTTTCCTATTTTTTTTTTAAAATACTATTACGACTAATTCACATATATCTTATTATATATTTTTTCAAATATATATTTTTCTTCCACCATTAACTTTTTTTTTTCAAAATATATATTTTTACCTTCACTGCGTGTGGCGGCCATGTTTCCTTCCCGATGAACAAAGAACAACTATTTCAAACAACCACATTCATGTGTAAGGGATTGGCACTGGCTTCTTTACCAATGATGCAACTAAGTATTGATTTGAATTGACCATTCCCTCCTGAACTATTAGTTATTAACAGCCTCACAGCTTGACTCATTCTGGGGCACCACCCTGGAAATAATGCGATACCCTTTTCTGTGATTGGTCAATTCAAATCAATACTGTATTCTCATTGGTTAAGAGCTAGTGCCAATCCCTTACACATGTATATATATATATATATATACATGACTACTTTGTTTTGGCGGTTAGTGTTAGGATTTGGGTTAGGTTTAGGTTTGTTCAAAGGTTTACGTATAGATCATAGTTCACAGTTATTTTAAAACTAAAATCAGGTCTTTAAAATCGGTAAAGGGTAACCCTAACCCTTAAGCGCTCGCAAAACAACGTTTGCGTCTTTATGCGCACGCTCAGACTATTATTGGTAAGCAGTTATTAATGATTAGAATTATAGTGAACCGCGTGAACGTAATGTTTTACGTAAGAGTTCATATTTCCTCTTCTTTCCAAAGCATTGGTTTTACCAAATACCAACACTGAAGTTCTGGGAGAATATTCAAGCAGTTGTGCAAGTCCTCGAACAAACACAACATGTTTCGCGTTCTCCCCCGACCCGGCTTCTTCGTGTCTGCCTCATGCTAACAACCTTTGCTCCTGTCTACATCATGCTAACAACCTTTCCTCCTGTCTACATCATGCTAACAACCTTTGCTCCTGTCTACATCATGCTAACAACCTTTCCTCCTGTCTACATCACGCTAACAACCTTTCCTCCTGTCTGCCTCAACAACCTTTCCTCCTGTCTACCTCATGCTAACAACATTTCCTCCTGTCTACATCATGCTAACAACCTTTCCTCCTGTCTACCTCGACAACCTTTCCTCCTGTCTGCCTCAACAACCTTTCCTCCTGTCTACATCATGCTAACAACCTTTCCTCCTGTCTACATCATGCTAACAACCTTTCCTCCTGTCTGCCTCAACAACCTTTCCTCTTGTCTACCTCAACAACCTTTCCTCCTGTCTGCCTCATGCTAACAACCTTTCCTCCTGTCTACCTCATGCTAACAACCTTTCCTCCTGTCTACATCATGCTAACAACTTTTCCTCCTGTCTACATCATGCTAACAACCTTTCCTCCTGTCTACATCATGCTAACAACCTTTCCTCCTGTCTGCCTCAACAACCTTTCCTCCTGTCTACCTCATGCTAACAACCTGTCCTCCTGTCTACCTCATGCTAACAACCTTTCCTCCTGTCTGCCTCATGCTAACAACCTTTCCTCCTGTCTACATCATGCTAACAACTTTTCATCCTGTCTGCCTCATGCTAACAACCTTTCCTCCTGTCTACATCATGCTAACAACCTTTCCTCTTGTCTACCTCAACAACCTTTCCTCCTGTCTGCCTCATGCTAACAACCTTTCCTCCTGTCTACCTCATGCTAACAACCTTTCCTCCTGTCTACATCATGCTAACAACTTTTCCTCCTGTCTACATCATGCTAACAACCTTTCCTCCTGTCTACATCATGCTAACAACCTTTCCTCCTGTCTACCTCATGCTAACAACCTTTCCTCCTGTCTACCTCAACAACCTTTCCTCCTGTCTACCTCATGCTAACAACCTTTCCTCCTGTCTACCTCATGCTAACAACCTTTCCTCCTGTCTACATCATGCTAACAACCTTTCCTCTTGTCTACTTCAACAACCTTTCCTCCTGTCTGCCTCATGCTAACAACCTTTCCTCCTGTCTACCTCATGCTAACAACCTTTCCTCCTGTCTACATCATGCTAACAACCTTTCCTCCTGTCTACATCATGCTAACAACTTTTCCTCCTGTCTACATCATGCTAACAACCTTTCCTCCTGTCTACCTCATGCTAACAACCTTTCCTCCTGTCTACCTCAACAACCTTTCCTCCTGTCTACCTCATGCTAACAACCTTTCCTCCTGTCTACCTCATGCTAACAACCTTTCCTCCTGTCTACATCATGCTAACAACCTTTCCTCTTGTCTACTTCAACAACCTTTCCTCCTGTCTGCCTCATGCTAACAACCTTTCCTCCTGTCTACCTCATGCTAACAACCTTTCCTCCTGTCTACATCATGCTAACAACTTTTCCTCCTGTCTACATCATGCTAACAACCTTTCCTCCTGTCTACCTCATGCTAACAACCTTTCCTCCTGTCTGCCTCAACAACCTTTCCTCCTGTCTACCTCATGCTAACAACCTTTCCTCCTGTCTACATCATGCTAACAACTTTTCCTCCTGTCTACATCATGCTAACAACCTTTCCTCCTGTCTGCCTCAACAACCTTTCCTCCTGTCTACCTCATGCTAACAACCTTTCCTCCTGTCTGCTTCATGCTAACAACCTTTCCTCCTGTCTACATCATGCTAACAACTTTTCCTCCTGTCTGCCTCAACAACCTTTCCTCCAGTCTACATCATGCTAACAACCTTTCCTCCTGTCTGCCTCATGCTAACAACCTTTCCTCCTGTCTACATCATGCTAACAACTTTTCCTCCTGTCTGCCTCATGCTAACAACTTTTCCTCCTGTCTACATCATGCTAACAACCTTTCCTCCTGTCTGCCTCATGCTAACAACTTTTCCTCCTGTCTACATCATGCTAACAACCTTTCCTCCTGTCTGCCTCATGCTAACAACTTTTCCTCCTGTCTACCTCATGCTAACAACCTTTCCTCCTGTCTGCCTCATGCTAACAACCTTTCCTCCTGTCTACATCATGCTAACAACTTTTCATCCTGTCTGCCTCATGCTAACAACCTTTCCTCCTGTCTACATCATGCTAACAACCTTTCCTCTTGTCTACCTCAACAACCTTTCCTCCTGTCTGCCTCATGCTAACAACCTTTCCTCCTGTCTACCTCATGCTAACAACCTTTCCTCCTGTCTACATCATGCTAACAACTTTTCCTCCTGTCTACATCATGCTAACAACCTTTCCTCCTGTCTACCTCATGCTAACAACCTTTCCTCCTGTCTACCTCAGCAACCTTTCCTCCTGTCTACCTCATGCTAACAACCTTTCCTCCTGTCTACCTCATGCTAACAACCTTTCCTGTCTACATCATGCTAACAAGCTTTCCTCTTGTCTACCTCATGCTAACAACCTTTCTTCGTGTCTGCCTCATGCTAACAACCTTTCCTCCTGTCTACATAATGCTAACAACTTTTCCTCCTGTATACATCATGCTAACAACCTTTCCTCTTGTCTACCTCATGCTAACAACCTTTCCTCTTGTCTACCTCAACAACCTTTCCTCCTGTCTACATCATGCTAACAACCTTTCCTCCTGTCTACATGATGCTAACAACCTTTCCTCCTGTCTACCTCATGCTAACAACCTTTCCTCCTGTCTACCTCAACAACCTTTCCTCCTGTCTACCTCATGCTAACAACCTTTCCTCCTGTCTACATCATGCTAACAACCTTTCCTCATGTCTACATCATGCTAACAACCTTTCCTCCTGTCTACATCATGCTAACAACCTTTCCTCATGTCTGCCTCATGCTAACAACCTTTCCTCCTGTCTACA
The DNA here is from genome assembly GCA_035772405.1 of Chrysogorgia sp. JL179-B06. Taxonomy (NCBI): domain Eukaryota; kingdom Metazoa; phylum Cnidaria; class Anthozoa; order Scleralcyonacea; family Chrysogorgiidae; genus Chrysogorgia; species Chrysogorgia sp. JL179-B06. The sequence continues at coordinate 4,047,031 of JAYKKM010000035.1, read as the reverse complement.
TCATGCTAACACCTTTCCTCCTGTCTACATCATGCTAACAACCTTTCCTCCTGTCTACATCATGCTAACAACCTTTCCTCTTGTCTACCTCAACAACCTTTCCTCCTGTCTACCTCATGCTAACAACCTTTCCTCCTGTCTACATCATGCTAACAACCTTTCCTCCTGTCTACATCATGCTAACAACCTTTCCTCCTGTCTACCTCATGCTAACAACCTTTCCTCCTGTCTACATCATGCTAACAACTTTTCCTCCTGTCTACATCATGCTAACAACCTTTCCTCCTGTCTACCTCATGCTAACAACCTTTCCTCCTGTCTACCTCAGCAACCTTTCCTCCTGTCTACCTCATGCTAACAACCTTTCCTCCTGTCTACCTCATGCTAACAACCTTTCCTCCTGTCTACATCATGCTAACAACCTTTCCTCTTGTCTACCTCATGCTAACAACCTTTCTTCGTGTCGGCCTCGTGCTAACAACCTTTCCTCATGTCTACATCATGCTAACAACTTTTCCTCCTGTCTACATCATGCTACATCATGCTAACAACCTTTCCTCATGTCTGCCTCATGCTAACAACCTTTCCTCCTGTCTACCTAATGCTAACAACCTTTCCTCCTGTCTACATCATGCTAACAACCTTTCCTCTTGTCTACCTCAACAACCTTTCCTCCTGTTTGCCTCATGCTAACAACCTTTCCTCCTGTCTACCTCATGCTAACAACCTTTCCTCCTGTCTACATCATGCTAACAACTTTTCCTCCTGTCTACATCATGCTAACAACCTTTCCTCTTGTCTACCTCAACAACTTTTCCTCCTGTCTGCCTCATGCTAACAACCTTTCCTCCTGTCTACCTCATGCTAACAACCTTTCCTCCTGTCTACATCATGCTAACAACTTTTCCTCCTGTCTACATCATGCTAACAACCTTTCCTCCTGTCTACCTCGACAACCTTTCCTCCTGTCTGCCTCAACAACCTTTCCTCCTGTCTACATCATGCTAACAACCTTTCCTCCTGTCTACATCATGCTAACAACCTTTCCTCCTGTCTGCCTCAACAACCTTTCCTCCTGTCTACCTCATGCTAACAACCTGTCCTCCTGTCTACCTCATGCTAACAACCTTTCCTCCTGTCTGCCTCATGCTAACAACCTTTCCTCCTGTCTACATCATGCTAACAACTTTTCATCCTGTCTGCCTCATGCTAACAACCTTTCCTCCTGTCTACATCATGCTAACAACCTTTCCTCTTGTCTACCTCAACAACCTTTCCTCCTGTCTGCCTCATGCTAACAACCTTTCCTCCTGTCTACCTCATGCTAACAACCTTTCCTCCTGTCTACATCATGCTAACAACTTTTCCTCCTGTCTACATCATGCTAACAACCTTTCCTCCTGTCTACCTCATGCTAACAACCTTTCCTCCTGTCTACCTCATGCTAACAACCTTTCCTCCTGTCTACCTCATGCTAACAACCTTTCCTCCTGTCTACCTCATGCTAACAACCTTTCCTCCTGTCTACATCATGCTAACAACCTTTCCTCCTGTCTACATCATGCTAACAACCTTTCCTCTTGTCTACCTCAACAACCTTTCCTCCTGTCTGCCTCATGCTAACAACCTTTCCTCCTGTCTACCTCATGCTAACAACCTTTCCTCCTGTCTACATCATGCTAACAACTTTTCCTCCTGTCTACATCATGCTAACAACCTTTCCTCCTGTCTACCTCATGCTAACAACCTTTCCTCCTGTCTACCTCAACAACCTTTCCTCCTGTCTACCTCATGCTAACAACCTTTCCTCCTGTCTACATCATGCTAACAACTTTTCCTCCTGTCTACATCATGCTAACAACCTTTCCTCCTGTCTGCCTCAACAACCTTTCCTCCTGTCTACCTCATGCTAACAACCTTTCCTCCTGTCTGCTTCATGCTAACAACCTTTCCTCCTGTCTACATCATGCTAACAACTTTTCCTCCTGTCTGCCTCAACAACCTTTCCTCCTGTCTACATCATGCTAACAACCTTTCCTCCTGTCTGCCTCATGCTAACAACCTTTCCTCCTGTCTACATCATGCTAACAACTTTTCCTCCTGTCTGCCTCATGCTAACAACTTTTCCTCCTGTCTACATCATGCTAACAACCTTTCCTCCTGTCTGCCTCATGCTAACAACTTTTCCTCCTGTCTACATCATGCTAACAACCTTTCCTCCTGTCTGCCTCATGCTAAGAACTTTTCCTCCTGTCTACCTCATGCTAACAACCTTTCCTCCTGTCTGCCTCATGCTAACAACCTTTCCTCCTGTCTACATCATGCTAACAACTTTTCATCCTGTCTGCCTCATGCTAACAACCTTTCCTCCTGTCTACATCATGCTAACAACCTTTCCTCTTGTCTACCTCAACAACCTTTCCTCCTGTCTGCCTCATGCTAACAACCTTTCCTCCTGTCTACCTCATGCTAACAACCTTTCCTCCTGTCTACATCATGCTAACAACTTTTCCTCCTGTCTACATCATGCTAACAACCTTTCCTCCTGTCTACCTCATGCTAACAACCTTTCCTCCTGTCTGCCTCAACAACGTTTCCTCCTGTCTACCTCATGCTAACAACCTTTCCTCCTGTCTACATCATGCTAACAACTTTTTCTCCTGTCTACATCATGCTAACAACCTTTCATCCTGTCTGCCTCAACAACCTTTCCTCCTGTCTACCTCATGCTAACAACCTTTCCTCCTGTCTGCTTCATGCTAACAACCTTTCCTCCTGTCTACATCATGCTAACAACTTTTCCTCCTGTCTGCCTCAACAACCTTTCCTCCTGTCTACATCATGCTAACAACCTTTCCTCCTGTCTGCCTCATGCTAACAACCTTTCCTCCTGTCTACATCATGCTAACAACTTTTCCTCCTGTCTGCCTCATGCTAACAACTTTTCCTCCTGTCTACATCATGCTAACAACCTTTCCTCCTGTCTGCCTCATGCTAACAACTTTTCCTCCTGTCTACATCATGCTAACAACCTTTCCTCCTGTCTGCCTCATGCTAAGAACTTTTCCTCCTGTCTACCTCATGCTAACAACCTTTCCTCCTGTCTGCCTCATGCTAACAACCTTTCCTCCTGTCTACATCATGCTAACAACTTTTCATCCTGTCTGCCTCATGCTAACAACCTTTCCTCCTGTCTACATCATGCTAACAACCTTTCCTCTTGTCTACCTCAACAACCTTTCCTCCTGTCTGCCTCATGCTAACAACCTTTCCTCCTGTCTACCTCATGCTAACAACCTTTCCTCCTGTCTACATCATGCTAACAACTTTTCCTCCTGTCTACATCATGCTAACAACCTTTCCTCCTGTCTATCTCATGCTAACAACCTTTCCTCCTGTCTACCTCAGCAACCTTTCCTCCTGTCTACCTCATGCTAACAACCTTTCCTCCTGTCTACCTCATGCTAACAACCTTTCCTGTCTACATCATGCTAACAACCTGTCTGCCTCATGCTAACAACCTTTCCTCCTGTCTACATAATGCTAACAACCTTTTCCTCCTGTCTACATCATGCTAACAACCTTTCCTCTTGTCTACCTCATGCTAACAACCTTTCTTCGTGTCTGCCTCATGCTAACAACCTTTCCTCCTGTCTACATAATGCTAACAACTTTTCCTCCTGTCTACATCATGCTAACAACCTTTCCTCTTGTCTACCTCATGCTAACAACCTTTCCTCTTGTCTACCTCAACAACCTTTCCTCCTGTCTACATCATGCTAACAACCTTTCCTCCTGTCTACATCATGCTAACAACCTTTCCTCCTGTCTACATGATGCTAACAACCTTTCCTGCTGTCTACCTCATGCTAACAACCTTTCCTCCTGTCTACCTCAACAACCTTTCCTCCTGTCTACCTCATGCTAACAACCTTTCCTCCTGTCTACATCATGCTAACAACCTTTCCTCATGTCTACATCATGCTAACAACCTTTCCTCCTGTCTACATCATGCTAACAACCTTTCCTCATGTCTGCCTCATGCTAACAACCTTTCCTCCTGTCTACATCATGCTAACAACCTTTCCTCCTGTCTACATCATGCTAACAACCTTTCCTCCTGTCTACATCATGCTAACAACCTTTCCTCTTGTCTACCTCAACAACCTTTCCTCCTGTCTACCTCATGCTAACAACCTTTCCTCCTGTCTACATCATGCTAACAACTTTTCCTCCTGTCTACATCATGCTAACAACCTTTCCTCATGTCTACCTCATGCTAACAACCTTTCCTCCTGTCTACCTCAGCAACCTTTCCTCCTGTCTACCTCATGCTAACAACCTTTCCTCCTGTCTACCTCATGCTAACAACCTTTCCTCCTGTCTACATCATGCTAACAACCTTTCCTCTTGTCTACCTCATGCTAACAACCTTTCTTCGTGTCTGCCTCATGCTAACAAACTTTCCTCCTGTCTACATCATGCTAACAACTTTTCCTCCTGTCTACATCATGCTACATCATGCTAACAACCTTTCCTCATGTCTGCCTCATGCTAACAACCTTTCCTCCTGTCTACCTGATGCTAACAACCTTTCCTCCTGTCTACATCATGCTAACAACCTTTCCTCTTGTCTACCTCAACAACCTTTCCTCCTGTCTGCCTCATGCTAACAACCTTTCCTCCTGTCTACCTCATGCTAACAACCTTTCCTCCTGTCTGCATCATGCTAACAACTTTTCCTCCTGTCTACATCATGCTAACAACCTTTCCTCCTGTCTACCTCATGCTAACAACCTTTCCTCCTGTCTACATCATGCTAACAACCTTTCCTCCTGTCTACATCATGCTAACAACCTTTCTTCCTGTCTACATCATGCTAACAACCTTTCCTCCTGTCTACCTCATGCTAACAACCTTTCCTCCTGTCTACATCATGCTAACAACCTTTCCTCGTGTCTACCTCGTGCTAACAACCTTTCCTCTTGTCTACCTCAACAACCTTTCCTCGTGTCTACCTCATGCCAACAACCTTTCCTCCTGTCTACATCATGCTAACAACCTTTCCTCATGTCTGCCTCATGCTAACAACCTTTCCTCCTGTCTACCTGATGCTAACAACCTTTCCTCCTGTCTACATCATGCTAACAACCTTTCCTCTTGTCTACCTCAACAACCTTTCCTCTTGTCTACCTCAACAACCTTTCCTCCTGTCTGCCTCATGCTAACAACCTTTCCTCCTGTCTACCTCATGCTAACAACCTTTCCTCCTGTCTACATCATGCTAACAACTTTTCCTCCTGTCTACATCATGCTAACAACCTTTCGTCCTGTCTACATCATGCTAACAACCTTTCCTCTTGTCTACCTCAACAACCTTTCCTCCTGTCTGCCTCATGCTAACAACCTTTCCTCCTGTCTACCTCATGCTAACAACCTTTCCTCCTGTCTACATCATGCTGACAACCTTTCCTCTTGTCTACATCATGCTAACAACCTTTCCTCCTGTCTGCCTCAACAACCTTTCCTCCTGTCTACCTCATGCTAACAACTTTTCCTCCTGTCTACATCATGCTAACAACCTTTCCTCCTGTCTACATCATGCTAACAACCTTTCCTCCTGTCTACATCATGCTAACAACCTTTCCTCCTGTCTACCTCAACAACCTTTCCTCCTGTCTACCTCATGCTAACAACCTTTCCTCCTGTCTACATCATGCTAACAACCTTTCCTCGTGTCTACCTCATGCTAACAACCTTTCCTCTTGTCTACCTCATGCTAACAACCTTTCCTCCTGTCTACCTCAACAACCTTTCCTCCTGTCTACCTCATGCTAACAACCTTTCCTCCTGTCTACATCATGCTAACAACCTTTCCTCCTGTCTACCTCATGCTAACAACCTTTCCTCCTGTCTACCTCAACAACCTTTCCTCCTGTCTACCTCATGCTAACAACCTTTCCTCCTGTCTACCTCATGCTAACAACCTTTCCTCCTGTCTACCTCATGCTAACAACATTTCCTCCTGTCTGCCTCAACAACCTTTCCTCCTGTCTACATCATGCTAACAACCTTTCCTCCTGTCTACATCATGCTAACAACCTTTCCTCCTGTCTACATCATGCTAACAACCTTTCCTCCTGTCTACATCATGCTAACAACCTTTCCTCCTGTCTACCTCATGCTAACAACCTTTCCTCCTGTCTACATCATGCTAACAACCTTTCCTCGTGTCTACCTCGTGCTAACAACCTTTCCTCTTGTCTACCTCAACAACCTTTCCTCCTGTCTACCTCATGCCAACAACCTTTCCACCTGTCTACATCATGCTAACAACCTTTCCTCCTGTCTACATCATGCTAACAACCTTTCCTCCTGTCTACATCATGCTAACAACCTTTCCTCCTGTCTACATCATGCTAACAACCTTTCCTCCTGTCTACATCATGCTAACAACCTTTCCTTCTGTCTACAAATGCAGATGAACAGTTTCCATGATTTGCAACGTGAATAACTACGGTGATTTAGTCGTGTATTTAACCTGCATACATCTGTTTTAGTTCTTATGTGAACTTACTGCAGCATGGCAGTGGACAGTGAATTGTCGTAAGGGACTTTTCAGCATCGATGAGCCTATTACCAATCCCATGTGCGTGTCTGAGGACTACGTGGAGGAACCATATTCACCCAACGTATCCCCTCATGAATTGTGGATTCAGTTTTTATCCCAAAGGTTTGAGGTGGTAAAATATTCCAGCTTAGATAAGGTAAGTAATCGCATTTTTGTTTTATTTTTAACTTATCCTAACCGCCCCGACCAATTCACTCCATTCCAATTCACTCCATTCCATTCCAATTCACTCCATTCCAATTCATTCCAGTCCAATTCATTCCAGTTCACTCCAGTTCACTCCACTCCAGTTTACTCCAATTCAATTCACGCAAGTTCACTACTCTGCAATTCATTTCATTCCAATTCAATTCACTCCAGTTCTCTCCAATTTAATTCACCCCAGTTCACTCCACTCCAATTCAATTCACTCCAGTTCACTACAATTCAGTTCACTCCAGTTCTCTCCAATTCAATTCACTCCAGTTCACTCCAATTCAGTTCACTCCAGTTCTCTCCAATTCAATTCACTCCAGTTCACTCCACTCCAATTCAATTCACTCCAGTTCACTACAATTCAGTTCACTCCAGTTCTCTCCAATTCAATTCACTCCAGTTCACTCCAATTCAATTCACTCCAGTTCTCTCTAATTCAATTCACCCCAGTTCACTCCACGCCAATTCAATTCACCCCAGTTCACTCCACTCAAGTGCACTCCACTTCAGTTTACTCCAGTTCACTCCACACCAGTTTACTCCACTTCAGTTTATTCCAGTATTTTAATGAATAGCGCCAACCCTTCAATAAAATCCTTGCTATAGCACTGTGTATTTTTGTTTTTTAAAGGTGAATGTCTTTTTGATGTTACTTCTTCGTTCTTTACCCTTACTGATATCAAAAGAAAGTTTATTGTCACGTCATCCATCTGCCCTCAACGCTCGCTTTAATTTACTGCTGTTGGGTGTAAGCATGTTACAAGGAGATGTTCTCTCAAATTCATCCATTAAAAATGTTCTAAGAGAACGCATCTACACAAATGCGTTGGATTTCTTCAGGTTGGTAAAATAACTAAAAACCTCATTCAAGTAAAGGTACGTTTACTCACTGCGATTAAACGGGCCGAATTTGTACTCTGGTGCATGTTATATAGTGGATTTACCCTGAATAATCGCAGTGTTTAAACATAGGGGGGTCTAGGGGGTTTCAGAGGTTTTGTAAACCTCTTAAGCTCGGGATACACGTGCAATTTTTTCTCGCGCCTGTAACGCAACGTGTCAAATTTCATTTTGTTGCTGGCCCGAGAAAACTGGCAACACGTGTAATGATTTTTGATTGCATCGCAAGTCGCAACAGGCATGCGCAAAGGCCGTGAACTATACCGACATTTAACAACATCGAAGACGGGATTCTTGGTTTTAACGTTCGGAAAAGCGAATGAAACTAACTGACGGTAGACTTGGACCAAGTCTGTCTCTCCAAAGGGTTGGGGGATTCGGGAGCGGCTGATGGATTGGGGAAGAGCTGCAGCGTTTTGAATGTAATTATCATAATTAATACATTTTACCATCAAGATGATTGACGTTTATATGGGAGCGGCAATGTCGATTTTATTTCCTAATAAAAAAACACCGTACTTTCTGCGATATGTTGGTATCTAAGAAAACCTAACCATAACTAATACCATCGTTAAACAAATTCATCTTCGAATATATTAAAGCACGTAAACTATATCACCGATTGAAATCAACACTGAACAGACACGCCTTCCACGCGCCTCCGACCCAAAAACAGGTCGGTAGATCTTGGCTCGCTGCACGTGAACCAAGTCCGTCTCTCCCAGGCCTTGCGCTCTTCCCCAATCCCTCAGCCGCTCCAAAATCACCTACTTCCTGCATTGAAGGTTCGAACTGTTTACATCTAAAGTATCAAAACAAAATGTTGATTTCGGTAGTGTGGAAATGGCGAGTTAAAGTCGCGGTTGAAGAACTCTGTCAATGCTTTTGTATCTTAAGTAAAGAAAATGAGCCTGGACTGCCACACTTGCATAGCTAAAGCGAATTTCATTGGCTAGTTTAAAATAAACATCGTTGCGGAAAGTTAAACTGTTTTAATTTTCGGCAACGGTTGCCGAGAATATCAGGTTACGATTGCATTACCGCGCGCGATATGCTTCCAACCTTAGTCGTGTGAACATGACTTGCAACGCAATGAAATTTGACCTGTTGCGTCAGTAAATACGTACCTAAAATGAACAGGTTTTGTGATTGGCTATATGGAACAAAAGTTGTTAGGTTAGGACATTGGTTTCTTTGTGGTTGATTCTATTGTTTTATTGTTTTAATCAACCAATCACAAAACTTGATAGTATTGGTAGGTGATGACCCTGTTGCGTTGCCGGCGCGAGAAAAATACGCACTTGTATCCCGGCCTTTATCCAGTTCATCGCAAGACGTACTCGCAACTCGCTGTGAGTGGGTCAACAATAGATGCCATGCACGTAAGCTCCAAAATCGAGTGGCCTGAGAACGATCAAGCTGACAGAAGCTTGTTTCTGGCCTCCCTTGATTTCGAAGCCGAGACGGATGGGATCTAATGCTGAGCTACTCGCACTGAGCAAGTTCTTGCGATGACTGGATAAGACGCTTAAGACTATGTCTGTCCTGTTTCTATTTAGACTTTAACTACATCAGCTAATGATTAATTTTAAACGTCTTCCAAGTTGACCGCGTATGGCCTGCAACTGACGTCCAAAATGTCCCATGACCGCCATCTGACTTTATGAGCCATATATTGACTGCAGTCAGCGTTTCAGTTATATATATAGTTCAGTAATGTTTTTTTAGATTTGCAAGTTGCACGAAAAGTTTGCAACAAATTTCTGCAAGTTGAAAATTAATTATGACAAGGCTGATGCAAAATGTGCTGCAATATTTCAAAAATTCAACTAATCAGAAATTTATTCATGACAAGTTTGTCTATTTTCTTCTCCCGTCTTTTGTTTGGGTTGTTTAAACCTAATTCTATCAAAAATGCGAAAATCATCACTCGCAAAGTTTTCCTCTATCATTAACAATGCTTTCATCTCGAACCATATAATAACTATCGTATTAACCTCGTTTGGTCGATCTTTACGGCAAAATGATCCTGCCCTTGGTCTTTTCGTACAGACCTCGTTCCTTCGTCGCTCGGTCTGTGCCTTAAAGTGCCACTACGATCAAATTTTTACATATCGATATTTTTACGTATTTATAAAGCAGAGCTGCTGAATATTACTCGGTCGAAACCGTTTTGCGATTAGACGATGGCAAGTATTATTTTTCTGACTCCGAATCTGGAGTTGTTTTGTCCGCCATTAATCGTTCATGTTCCTGACCAGCGTAACGAAGTGACGTCAAATTCGGATAACCTTTCATGTTACTCCATCACCAATATAAACATCACCGGATAACATCAAGGGAATCGAGGTGGGACACTTAAGGCGGGGGGGGGGGGGGGGGGGGGGGGGGGGGGGGGTTAGGGTTAGAAAACTCATTAGGTGGGGGGTTAGGATCTAAGTTGTTTTGGGGTTAGCGGTTATTTCATGACGATTAAAAACCTCGATTCATTTGGTGATGGTAACATGAAAGGTTAACCTCAAATTCTCAACGCGAAGACTCCACATGGCTAATTCTTCAAGTAAATCAAGGTCGTTTATTCAAATTCTTCATCTGAAAGGCTGAACATTTCATCTACTTCTCGAAGAAAACAAGAAAACAAGTAACCTCGACTGAAATTCAGGCGTAGCATTGAGAATCTGACGTCATAAACAATATTACCTTTTGAAATTGCGGGCTCACTTGGAACACGTTTTTAGTAATGGTGGTCTAAATAATAGTGATTTCAGAGCTCAAAATACTTACTTCAAAATACCATTTTTTAGTGTTTTTTTACATCGATGATCACTTTCGACCCTGAAATACTATTCTATGCTAAAGAAAATGTAAAAGACGGGGATGAATTTTCATCGTAGTGGCACTTTAAGACCGCGGGCATAGTTGGTAATCATTATTATTTAGATGCACTGATGCAGTCGATTTTGAAGCCATTCAAAACACTCACACCTGTGTTTTATCGGGTCTAAAACTGCACTCGGCTATCGCTTCGTGTTTTAAACACGATATAACACTGCTGCTCGTGTTTTAACTACACAACGAACTTTCGGCAACGGATTCTGTAGCTCATTCGGTTAGATATCCAGATCGAAGTTGCATTTTTCGCAAGTGGTTCCGATGGGTGTCAAGAATATACTTTCAGCACTCACAATATTTTCCGAAAACGTTACATCACGGGCGTAGAGGGAGGATGGGGTCAGCGGCAAGCAATCGTCTTCTGGTAGGTACTTCATGTATACAGCTACAGCTGAGCACACCGAACCCAGCACTGCCCAGCAGCGTAGTTTCTTGGTTACAATAATACAATTTACAGATATGTTGAATAAATAGCATAAATATCTTTCAATCTTTGTGCCTGATTAAATTTAAAATATATTTGTCCAATTGTCCCAATATTGTTATGACAGCAAACATGCGTTATTTGTTGCCAAACTCGCTTGAAATGATGTAATCATTGTGATCATGTAATGATCAGTTGATCACATGTTTTGATGTTAAACCATTTAACCATGCACATAGCAAAACTCATGCTTTTTCACATTTGAATATTTGATTGCTTTTCTATTTTCATCATCGAATACTTATAATGTTAGACATTTATATCTACATCTACATGAATTAAGTCGGTAAAAACCTATCGGTTATCACACCAACTATTAAATAAAAATGGTAAATAATATCTAAAAATCTAAATACCTAAAAAACAAAAGCCTAATTAGTTATTACATACATTAAAAAATCATTTAAGTTGTTTTTGAATTGGGAGAGACTGTCTGCGCACACAATTTGTGAAGGAAGTGAATTCCATTCCTTGCTTGCCGCTGACCGGGATAAATGGCGTGCTCACCCTCCCTCTACGCCCGCGATGGCAGAAATTTTTTGGGGGATCACTTGCCATGGGCAGCAATCTGATTGGCTAACCCTAACCCCCCGCCTAACGAGTTTTCTAAAGTACCATTGAGGTACTAAATTAATAGACTAGTGAACGAGACTATGAATGTGGGATTACTGCACATGCGCAGTCAAGTGATCCCAAACATTTTTTTTGCCCCGCGATGTAACGTTACCCAATATTTCCTCTACCATTAATCATGATTCATAACGGATGCATGCATGTATACTTACATGGATAATGGTGGATGGATGTATAATAGCTGGGGGACTAATAATTATATTTTCACTCAAATATTTATTTTTTATGTGTAGTGTATCTGTTTCCTGTCCTCAGCGGAGTGGCGTTGATTTAAGAGAAGATATAATGACCTTAATCAAGTTTTGGCAAGCTATATTTCAAGACAAGAAATCATTAACGGCATTTCTGAACACTCGCTCCAACCCGCCAAGATCAACATCAGTGTCGTCGGATTTAGCAGCTTATTCAGTAAGTTTTTCTTAAGTTAGTTCATTCTCAAAGTTTTAATATATATGATAACTTAGCGCGAAACTATCTTGTTGTTCAGCCCCGTTCTTATAATCTTATTATCTCACATTTCTATGTAACTCAAATGTCAGCAGACACATATACGCATTGCGTACCTATTTTTCACACCTATCTGGATTCATGAACACATAACATCATTTTGTTTTTGAAACTTCTGTCAAAATTTACAGCTTGGTATTTATGTTTGTCTGTTTTTTCTTTTCAAAAAGCAAAAATGGATGAATACCTTGCCAATATCCCCAGTTCAAAGACAAAGCTTTTCAGCGATTGGATCACGTGACCATCATGTGGACACACTTGATTCGCTTGTTAAAAATCTCCTGAAAAGGAGAAACCTGATATTGGCCCTCGTGAAAAGAGAAGTTGATTATCTCTCGACTTGGCATAATACGATGGCAAACACTGACTTCAAGTTTTCTGGAGAGGAACAGTTGACGAAATGGTCAACTCAATCAGTCTTTAAGGAACGAGTTTGGCGAGATTTGGTCAAATTAGCTTGGCATATTTCGCCACATCTTGCTGTTCATTTATGCGCAAGGTTAGTTACTCAGCCTTGTAACCAGCTTTCTTTACTCCTATGGGAACCGGAGGAGCGAATAAAGGAGCCTGGTTATGTGTTTGAGTTGGTCAATATGCCCTGTGGCTTATATTTGTTCAAAGGACGTTTTGGTGAGCTTATATTTGGAGGGCTTATTTTCGGGTGGGTTTCGAGGGAACTTGGGGTTTCAAAATAGGCTTATTATTGGATGGTATTTTGCGTCTAAAATATGGTGCAGATAAGGATATAGCTCATAGTAAGTTGTTATAATGAAAATTAAAACACAATGTAGAACACAACACATCAACACAAACTTTATTGCAACAGTGACAATATGAAATGTAAACGAAATACACAATCCACTGTTCTTAACATCTACTGTGCATAATAATGCTTCACTTGTGTGTTTGAGGTTTATTCCTTAGTTTAATCATATGGGTTTATATTTAGTGGTCTTATTATTGAAAGGAAAAGTTATGGTAAATTACGAGTATCGAATGTACTTTCGAGACCCAACCAGGACCAGTTGCGAAAAATGCAACTTCTTTGCGAAAAATACCAAAAAGTCCTTCCGGCTGGGAATTGCAACCGCGACCCTGTATCTCTAGACCAGCGGTCTGACCAACTGAGCTCGAGTGCGACTTCAAGGCCTTCGCAACCGAAAGGCCTTGAAGTTGCATTTTTCGCAACTCATGGTCCATGTTGGGTCTCTAAAGTATATGATTCGACACTCGTAATTTACCATAACTTTTCCTGTTATCTTATTCCGGATTCATGTAAACAGCCCCTTATTCTCATGAGAAACTACCGTCTCTTAAGGCCCGTTCACACGGGCGATTTTTGCTGCGATTTTATTGCGATTTTAGTTGCGACTTTTGTTGCGCTCGCGCTGCGATTTCAAACACGTGCGTTTTTTTCAATAAAAATTCTGGAGGGGTGTAAGTAATAATTAACAATTAAACACGAATCTTGCGCAGCTGATTGTGCGATCAAAGGACCAACTTTTGCCTCTACCCCAATACTCCATCACGTACAACAAAGCATCCAGATTAAACATCTAGGTGTTAATCTGGTTGTACATTACAAAAACATTAATTTGAAATAACAGTAAGTTATAACTTCTTAGTCCCCTCGCCCGGCCTGAGGGCGAGGGTGCTAATATCGACCGGCGTTTAGTCCCTTATCACGGGAGATGCTGGCGGGTCCTGATCTCGGTCGTATATATATATATATATATATATGCATCAACGGCCGTCCGCGCGACATCGGAAAATTTGGTCCTGGTAACCAGATACTCAGCATTTGAATTAATATTTAAATTGAAACCGTCACATGATTGCGAATGAAAGAAAAAGTGAGAGAAAAAGTGCGGGTGGGGGCACGTGCCACCCCCCCCCCCCCCGCACTTCCGCTGTCCCTGAAAATGACATAGAAACAAGCATAGCAACCATTTCTGTCGAGCATTTTTATTTTTGTCGAGCATTTTTATCATGAGCCATTGGCTCGGGTGATTGAGTAACCACACCCTATGTAATCGACATGAAATAAATTATTATTAATAAATTATTATTATGACCAGTTTCGAAACTATCAACTCGACAAACTTCTGTCTGTAACTTCTGTCCTGTAACATTGACTGCACACGTTTTTCTCGTTTGCTTGTGTGATTTTGCCTATCAGGTTCTGTTAACGAACTAGTTTCTACTGTCCAGGATGACACGTTTACATCACTCATGACATAGACGATACATGACGATAGTCAATTCAAATCCTCAGAAGAAAATTAATTCCGAACAGGGATCGAACCTGTAATTACTTTCTGATCGCCAGTGAGACTCTCTAACTATTGAGCTACCGAGACTCAGATGGAGAGCTAGCACATTCACAACAGCAATGTATATTTATAACACACCCAAGTAATTATATAGTGACTGCCCAATAGACAGTGCATATATCAATCGAGTACATCATTGTATCTCTTTGCTCACCGGAAATCAGAAGGTTACAGGTTCGATGCATGTCCGAAACGTATTCTGAGGATATGAGCTTGGCGATTGTCCATGTATCGTTTGTCTACTCTAAGCTCCCACATTCACTACATCAAAACATGAGCCGCCGATGTTTATGGGCAATTACAAATTTATAGCCATCATCGGCCGCGAATATTTTAACGAACTTGTAAAATGAATAGAATGTATGATGCATACTTTGTTTGGAAGTTTTAGAGACGGTACAAACAAATTATTTGAGCTCCGAAAAAGCTCAATTTGAGCAAGTTAACTTTGATAAAACATTGATATTTTATTAATCAATGTTTTATCATGAGTTAAAGATGCTGATTAAATATTAATTTCTTTTCAATTTTCTTTATGAATTATTAATGAATTTTACAAATATATAGAGAGCATACTCATTACCTAGTTAACTATGTAATTAATTAAAGGACCCCACTGAAAAACATTGATGTGGCTATGCAGAATAATTATCATTATATTATTAACTCTATACATTTCACTATTTCCAATAACTCGGTTACCACCGCAACTTTTCCTTAAACTTTTTCATTCCCCTTTTGTGATATCTCTTAGATTTAAAGAGAATACCTCCATTCCGAAAGAAATCTCGTTGTTAGTGAAGAGACATCCATCAACCGTTGCTGATATTCCAGAGGCTGTAAACGTGAGTATAGATTAATAATAAACTGGACTACAATAATATCATCAATATCGAAAACTCTAAAAGGTTGGTGTACTACCGAAATGGTGTGTAGGAGGTGTATTACGTTTGAAGAGAAGGTCCTTCATTAGGGAGTGAAACGTAAAAGTGACGAAGGGCCTTCGCTCGAAACGTTTGACCTCCTACACACTATTTCAGAGTTTTCGATTTGTACCGTATTTCCTCAAATAAACGCCTCCCTCTAATAAACGCCTCCCTCTAATAAACGCCTCCCCTTTTCATACAAGAATGCCAATAAACGCCTCCCTCTAATAAACACACATCAGAGCGGCGTTTATTAGCAAAAATACAGAAAGTGCAAGAAAAAGGATGCTAAAATTGACAGATCTATTTATTTTTATGTGGCAACAATTGAACCAAAACAAGGAATCTTTTTAATTTCTTCTTCCACAGACGTTGACTGGCTTCATTGTCGAAGTGATGTAAACAACTCAGTTTAAACTAGCCATTGTTAAAGTTAAATAAAGTAAAATAATGATAAAAGTAAAAACGAAAAAAGTACTCGACCAATATCCTTCTTATCCGGACCTCGCGCTCGAGGCATTTATTAAACAATATGTTATTGACCCCTCTAATAAACGCCACATCAAATTGTTTCAAAATTTAATAAATGCCGGAGGCGTTTATTGGAGGAAATACTGTATGTCTATTTTTGTTCAGTCACCTCTATTGATAAATGTCCGAACAACTGGGAGAAAATTGTCAATATGCGAAGTAAAAACTGCGTAATAGACGTTTTCAAACATTTAAATAGCTTGTCCCCTCGTTGCTATGATAGATACCTCCAAAACCTTCCCCGTGTATCCAAAAGCTTTCCAACAACAACAAATTGCTGTTGCCTAAAGTTAAAAGTGAAACTGCACGCAAAAGATTTGGATTCCATGGAGCCGTAGTATATAACAAACTTCCAGACAGTTTTATGTTAAAGTGTCTATGAAGTGAAAAAATCGCTAGCATTTTTTTTGCTCTAACGAACAAAGTAGCACGGCAGGAGCGTTCACTGAAAATGTTAAGTGAATCTGCTGCATAGTCTTCCAGATATCAACTCTCAAAGTTTGTCCATTGGTATAGTTTAACGTTACAAAATAGGGAAAGACTGGGATTGAATATATGTGGTATATGACGTTGCAGGTGGATCATTAATGTTCAAATCCATTGTTCTTATGCATAGTAAGTACACCTGCATACGTCACAAGACAATGAACCGCGCGTTTCAGATTTCACCAAAAACATTTAGCCATGCCAAACTTTGAGAGTTGATAACTCGAAGACTATGAGGCAGATTCACTTGAAATTTTCAGTGCGCTCTTGCCGTGCTACTTTGTCCGTTAAAGCAAAAAACATGCTAGCGAATTTTTCACTTCATAGACACTTTAAAGAGTGAGTGTCAGGGTAGTGCTTTGCGCGCTTGTTTTCTTCTTGGCGGCCATTTTATGGGACGCCTATTTCAGTTCACAAACGAATCCGTCGATATTTGATCAATCCTTCTTATAAATTATCCATTTTCAAGTTTTCTAAGAAGTAAATATACCTGAGTGATCAATTATTGTGATATTTTTCGCAAAATTGATAATTTACTATAGTAATCTTTTCGATACATAGAAGCTGCTACGAGCGCTTCGCCTCCGAAGCGTGGAAGGCCGGGTTATGCTGCTGAAACAGCGCGAATAAGTTTGCGAATGGAATTGTTTGATGCGTGACTAGTAAAGAAATATATTTTGTTTCTTCTGATGTTTTGTTCATTTAAATTCGCAAAGATTCAGGAACTAAAGCCATCCGGGCCAGCTTGTTCGTCAGAAACGGCGTTGCGCGCGGCCCGCAGTGGTTCACAAACAAGCGAACCGCAACTGTTCAAATCGTCTTGAATATTAACTTCATAATGCCCCGAAGTCAGGATCGGACTCCAATTTCAACATTTCCAAATAAATCTAGAGTTCACATGCAAATTATAGTTCTAACGATGCAATGCACTGCAATCAGTTCGTATGAAAACAAAAACACAAGCGCGCAAAGCACTACCCTGACACTCACTCTTTAAGATAACTCGTGTTTAATAATTTATTTATAATTTATTGTTAATAATTTATAGTTAATAATTAATAGTTTCATATTTTTATAAATTGTAAATAGATCATCTGTAGTTATAATAATAATAATAATAATAATAAAATAATAATAATAATAATAATAATAATAATAATAATAATAATAATTTTTTTTTATTAATTTTATAATAAATTTTAAAATAATAATAATATAATAATAATAATAATAATAATAATTATTATTATTATTATTATTATAATAGATTCAATTAGTTCATGTTGTTTTTAGTTTTTAATCACAGCATCGAATATCGAGAAGAATATACCTGAACTTTCTGCCATATTGTGTTGGTCACCCGTTGCTCCTGTGACAGCATTAAGTTACTTTTCCTGCTTGTACCCTTCGCATCCTCTTACATCCCAATATGCCACACGTGTCCTGCGTTCTTTTCCACCGGATGCAATCATATTCTACATACCTCAACTGGTTCAAGCCATGCGCTACGACAAACTAGGCTACGTAGCGCAGTACATATTATGGGCAGCTGAGAAATCTCAACTGATTGCTCATCAGGTATGTAGCTTATGAACGATAGTCGTGTGTAACACAATAAAATGTTTCCGACGTACTGTCTAAAGAATTATTCATAACCCTATGAACAAAACATCCTAGTTTCAGTTACAAAGCATCATCACCATCATTACCATTATCATCAACATAATTAGCATTATCACCATCATTATCATCAACATAATTACCATCATCACCATCATTACCATTGTCATCAACATAATTAACAATTACCATCATCACCATCATTATCATCATCGACAATACATGGACGATCGTCAAGCTCATATCCTCAGAAAAAATTATTCTGAGTCCTGGACAGGAATTGAACCTGTAATCTTCTCAACTAACCATTGAGCCATCGAGACTCAGATGGAGAGAGAAGGTTACAATGATGTACTAGTTTGAATTGAAGGCTGAATTACCTAATTTACACATGTAGTTTGATGTTTTTGTTTTGTATTACAATTTAGCTAATATGGAATATGCAGACGAACATTTACACCGACGATGAGGGAAAAAACAAAGATATCGGAGTCGCAGATCGTCTCGAATATCTCATAACAAAAATAACCGACTCCTTATCTGGTCCAGCTTTAGACTTCTACAAAAGAGAATTTAATTTCTTTGAAAAAGTTACAGGAATTTCTGGGGAATTAAAGTAAGTGTTAAACAAGAGCCAGCTGCAAAATATGATATTTCCTTACAATTGTCATCTTCACCAATCCCATTGAGTGAGCAGAGTCATTAAACGGCGTATTTACAACCACTGACCTCTATATATAACTGGACTACTGGGTCCCTATCACTCACAAAAAGTGTCGTAAAAAGGATGGCGTCAGCTGGAGTCCATTATTACATAGTAGCGACTACTAGTCATTGGATTGTTGGCGCAAGTTTGTCCAACGACCGGCCCCTCAAATGTGTTTGACACGATAACTATGGCGTCAGCTGGAGTCCTTTTATTCATGATAGCGACTACTGGTCATTAGATTGTTGGCGCATGTTTGTTCAACGACGAATCAAATTTGTTTGATACGATAAGTACAGTAGTACTATGGCGTCAGCTGGAGTTTTTCTCGTGTCGTGATACAGCCGAAGCAACACAGTGCGGGATTTTCCTCTTCAAATACGAAACTCGATAAAAAAACCTCGAAACAAACTGTAGCATGTTATTTATGACCAGAAATCTTTCCACTAATTTGTAAAAGCCTTCGATACTAACACTCGGAAGACGTAAAAAATTATTTTCGGTTGTATGATATTTAATCTCTTATCCTCGTGTAGGTGAGATATAAAATGCGAACTTGTTACTTTTGTTATATGAAGGTTTATTATCTATATTAGAAACTTTTTACAGAAAAGAGAATGCTGAATAGATATAGATACGTGTTTACTGTTTTTTTTGGCCGAAGAGCGGTCAAGAGTGCAGGCTGTAGCATGATAAGGCGTCACCCACTAAACATTAAAAATTATGCCAGAAATTGCAAATTTCAAACTCGCTTATTTTGTATTGATAATACCAAGTGTCATCTGTTCAAAAAAGGTTGCTTTAAAAACCATCTAAAAGCATAAAACGAGAAAAATACTGTATATTTGTATTTAATTTTTCAAAGTTTTAATTTTTTTGCCGCCTAAGAATTCGCCAATACTGTTGTGTTGACTGTTAGTGGTCGCTACCATGAGAAAATGGACTCCAGCTGACGCCAATGTTTTTACGCCACTTTTTGGCGAGACACCGCAGTCCAGTTATATATAGAGGTCAGTGGTTACAACATTGGCGAGCGAATCATGAGCAAGAAATGTGCCGCGCGGAAACAATTGCAACACCAGAATGACATTAGAAAGAAAACAATTGTCACTGCAGCAAATGAAGCCGCATATTTTGACATGATGTCTCCCTTAAAGGACATTGGCAAAAAAATACGTACTTCTTAGATCAAAGTATACGCTACTTAAATAACCGTCATACTGGCAATAGGTTTATTGAACAAAATAATATTCCAGTGCTTGATATTTGGTTTGTCACTTATCACTCACCCAAGAGTAAACAGTATTCCAAACTTCACTAAAATAAAACCAAGATAGTACCAGGCTTTCTTTCGACGCGGTCGTTGTTCAAATAAGTTTAGCAAAAGGGCTGAAAACTCGATCTTTAACAGATCATAAAAGCGGAACCGAGTAACCAATTTCAATTATTTCTTCGATTTTGAATTGAACTTTTCGAATTCTAACGAAAAATAGAATAACCTCAAAAAGTATAGTTGACCTTTAAGCTTCTTCTCAATGTTGTCTTTGTAATCTCTATTACAACCTCAACTGGGCAATACATGGCTGCACCATAGGTACCACAACAGTAAGAAATACAACACTTACCAGCACATGACGTCACGGTCATATTCAAAATGGCGGCGTTTTTATATGGATTATTTATGAGCATTTTCATAACGCCAAACTACTATAGTTATTTTTTGTTGCCAATGTCCTTGCTTTAACCATGGATGGTAGAAAGACTGGATAGGAAACTAATATCACGTGTGACGTTTCCAGCGTGCTGATTGGTTAAGGCACCAGTTGATCGCGTGAAAACCTAGTTGAAAATTGTGACGTCATAAAATCTCCATAAATCGCAACTTTTAGCAATAATACAGCTAAAATGATAGCCAAACTACCAAAAAGTATGACAATGCCACTTTACGATGGAATATCCGACTACCATTACTCGTTTTAGGCGAAAAGTTCAACAAAAATTCCAACTAAAACAACGGTAGTTGAAAGAAAACAGCTGAAACTAAGACGAACAACATTTACCTCGAACACTTAGTCGTGGCTTAGACAGCTTTGTGAGACGATGAAACTTTTTGCAATCTCAATATAGCTACCTGAATACGAAAATATGGAGAAGTCAAAGAGAAACTCGGCAAAATCTGCATACTCGTGACATCTTCGTGATATCACGATTTTCAACTGGGTTTTCACGCTGATGTCAGCTAGTTTCCTATCCAGTCTTTTTATTATCCATGCTTTAACCTATCCACTAGAAGAGACGAGAATTGTAAATAAATTCTCTCATTGGGCCGCTGTTTACATTGCAGCTGTTCTTTGTCCCAGGTTTATATAACTTTTTCAGGCCGAACAATTTTACTCGGGACGTTTCTTGCACGAAAAAGCAGCGAGAAATGTTCAAAATGGCGGCTTAGAATGTTTTTTAATTATTTTGATAAGAAAATCCTTTTTTGAATTTAAAATTTATTACCAGCTTAATTGAATTAAATTATATGTTAATTTTCCAGTTGAAAATAAAGCAATATCAATATAAAAAAGATTTAAGCAATTAGGATTCCATGACCGTTGCCAATCATATTTCAGAAATGCATATAGGATTTCTCCTTCATCTAATTCTCTTGGCGTCGCTAACCTTGCATTTCTTGGTTTATTTTTTTGCAGACCTCTTCCAAAACCCGAGCGAAAGCAAGCGTGTCTTGATGCTTTGAGAAAGATCAAGGTTACATCAGGAGTATACCTTCCCAGCAACCCCGAGTGCATGGTTCTTGATATCGACTACAACTCGGGAACACCGATGCAAAGCGCCGCTAAGGCGCCATTTTTGGCTCGCTTTAAGGTGAAAAGATGTGGAATTGAAGAACTAGAGCGTGTTAATGTGGGTACGTGTTGCTGCTGTTTTTAATGATAATGCGGAAACATCTTATTACTTTGCTTTGCAATATGTAGTCTTCGCGATCATGCGCATACGCTTTTTTTCGGACCTTAACGTCTGTTATGTAGTTATCGCGAGAACGTGCTCGGTGCAAGTGGGTCCACATTAGATGTCATCCCCCAAAGCTCCAAAATCGAATGGCATGAGAACGAAGTTTACAGAAGGCCTCTGTTGATTTTGGAGCCAAGACAGATGGGATCTAATACTGATCCACTCGCAGTGAGCAAGTTCTGCAATGACTGGATAAGCGGCTCAAGGGGTGTTCACATGAGGCCGGCCCGATTTAAGTTGGACGCCTGCCTGGACTTATCCACCTGAACACTTCAGACCAGCCTGATTCTGGACAGATTTTCCATGTGAACAAGAACTAAGTCCTATCCGGGTTCTATTAACAGGAATCTCGATATCGTCCATGTATCGTATGAAATATTAACATGAATTAACGAGAAAACTAACCAGAGATGAAATGAACAAATGCAGTCCGATTTAAGGACGGCGTTATGTGAACAAGAGGTGAAATGAGCAAATGCATGCAGGTTGGTCTGCGGTTAGGCCTGAGGTTAGGCCGGCCTTATGTAAACAGCCCCTAACTGGCACTTGCGAGCAACACAGTAAATCAATATGGCAGATATTTTCTGTACACTACCATCTAATTCACATTATATTGGGTTAAGTGTTTCAGAATCATCCGCCATATTAACTACATTGCCCACCAGCGACTGCTAGCCTCGTTTTCATTCCGGAAGAATGCGTGTGCGCATAATGATGTAAATGGTCCACTTCATTCCCCCATAACGACAAACTTTAAAATCAATATGTCAACTCGTAAGAATCCCTCAAAGGGGAACTGTAGTAAAAAACCCAAATAATATTTAAATCGAGTATTATGTTTACAAATCTTAATAATTTGACAATATCTGCTCTTGTACTCCAGAAATAATGTTTTCATTCTCGTAGTTTTGCTTCTGGACGCCGCCATTTTAGAGTTTGCTCGACTTCTCAAACTCGATGTACCACTGGATTTTCTTTTCAATTTTGACGTCATTGAGTGCAAGAAACAAAAGACAAGCACTCGATGACGTCACAATTGAATAGAAGACCGCTGATGTATATCAACTTTGAGCCGTCCAGCAAACTCTAAAATGCGAGAGTGAAAACGTTATTTCTCGAGTACAAGAGCAGATACCGTCAAACTATTAACATTTCTAAACATTATACTTAAAGACGTTTTTTTTAAAGTCATTAATTTTTTTATTGCAGTTCCCCTTTAATTAAGAGTTGAAATTATCCTCCATTCTTGCTAATTATTGCTCACCGCTCTCTAGTGCTCTTACATAACCAGCATATTCTCGTGTGGAGAATTGGAAAGGCTCCATATGTGAGAGCACTTGCATGTAGTGAAAAGATTTTATGAAAACGAACTTGCATGAATTACCCCCTCATTTCATGATGGCATAAAATATTTTCATTATTCTATTAACTACTTGTAGTTTTCTATTTCTAGTCTTTTACCTCTTTTTCCGATTAGAGAGCTACTTCAACTTTTTGAGCCCATGCAGGGTCCGGTTACAGAAAGGGATCCAAACTATTGTTAACTATTGTTAACAATATCTATAGTTTTAAAATAATACTTACGGGTCCTCCTATCTTAAGGGGGCTTTATGCAACAGGCCCCAGGCATTGTTCAAACCCTACATGTGAAATCTACTTCTCAAATTGGACGCCCTCTTTCAAAATTCTGGCTGTAAGCCTGTTCCATCCTCTATCCAAAAAGTATTCGAGTGGTGGAATACTACATTAGACGTGTCCACATGTTTTCAGCAATTAATATATCCGGTCAGTGAATTGCCATCGGTAAAAACCACTGATCTCGAAATAAAGACTCATGGATCGAGCAACTATTGTTTGGATACTGCGAAAAAAGGAAGCCAGGAATATTTCGCGGTGGGCGTCAGAGGCTATATCTGTCTCTGATCTATTAAGATGCTAAAATGAATCAGTTCTCGAAGGTTTTCCCGTAGTTTAGAACACAAATTACGGCTCCGTTACAGTAACTATGAAGACGAGAATATTTTGCGTCGGCCATATTGGAGTGACCACTGTCATCACTCCAATATGACCGCCACGGAGCCGTAGTTTGTGTTCTATATTATGGGAGAATCGTGTACAACTGATTCAGTATAGCATCTTAAAAGATCAGAGACAGATAGTATCTGTCGCCCATAGTAAAACTATATAACGTGGTTCCATCAAGATGGCCGCCACGATCTACTTCCGGCTTAATTTTCTGAACAATAGTTGCTCGATCCAGTCTTTATTTAGAGATCAGTGGTAAAAACGTCCGTCATTATTTAGATCAAGAAGCTCTATCTCTTTCATCACGTCGCGAGGATTTTGCATCTAAATCACGTTGTCATCGTAACATCACGCGAACAAACAGTAGACTTACTGACAACAAGATTTTGTGGCAAGGAGCAATCTTTAAAGTTGGTGACGACGTAAGACAGGTGAGAAATATTTGAGAGACCATAGAGATGCCACTGGAAACCCCTGCCTCCTCCACGTGCCCTCGTGGCATCATGCGAAGGCTGTACTACTACTTGATAGAAGGCCTGACAGATCTTGTAGAAAACTTGGCACAGAATCATTATCTACATCCCAAGGTTTGCAAGTTCATGAGTTTGAACAAAAAACAGTAGATTCCGCCGAAAACAATTGTTTTTATAGATGCGTTAATATAGACAATGTTGTAGTGAATGTGGGAGAGCTCGGAGTAGACAGACGATACATGGACGATCGTCAAGCTCATATCCTCAGAAAAATGATTCTGAGTCCCGTATAGGATATGAGCTTGACGATCGTCCACGTATCGTCTGTCTACTCCGAGTTCTCCCACATTCACTACAGCAATGTGTATATTGACGCATCCAAACCTTACCGATATATAGTGACTGCCGCATAGGCAGTACATATATCAATCGAACCAATACATCATTGTAACCTTCGCTCTCCATCTGAGTCTCGTTAGCTCAATGGTTAGAGCGTCTCACCGGCAATCAGAAGGTTACAGGTTCGATTCCTGTACGGGACTCAGAATCATTTTTCTGAGGATATGAGCTTGACGATCATCCACGTATCGTCTGTTTTTATAGAGATGTATCGTAAATAACTCATATGTATTTTGAGTCGCCCAAAGGCCTTCAAAATACAACACTAGTCTATCCAACAAGGTATTCTTTGTGCATGATGGGATCGGACGCCATTTTCTTTTCAAGATTTGACAGGCTCCTCGAACTTTACTTTTAACGATCCCCATCACTGATCTCTAAATAAAGACTGAATTGAGCAACTATTGTTCAGAAAATGAAGCCGGAAGTAGCTCGTGGCGGCCATATTGTTGGTACCACGTTATATAGTTTTACTATAGGCCACAGTCTGACAGAGACTATCTGTCTCTGATCTTTTAAGGGTGTTCGGACGTATTCCGTTGCTAGACAACCGGTTGCTAAGGACAGGTCATTAATCGCCCAATATACTTCGTGTGTGGACAATAAATTCAAAATATAACCAATATATTTTATGAGTGGAATATGTAGGCAAACTTCTTTCGTCTGGTGACGTAATTCGATGACGTCACATTGACGTCATCGACAAACACAAAAACTCTATAATTTTACATTTTGCTACATTTCTGAGTGTCGTATAAACCTAAATTACTTCCTACAAAAAAGTACGTATAGATTTATTGATAAATTAAATAAAAATTAAAGGTGCCGTCCAGTCCGTTCTGCGCATGTCCACGTTTCTGTTTACATCGTTTGTTTACATTGCATTATATAAACATTGAACATGAAGTATTGCGGATTTTTTTCACACGCTTGAGCTTTTCCGCCGAAAAAGCGTGTCATAATAAGCTGTTTGGTTCCTAAATGTTGTTAATATATCAAACTACCACTCGTGCCTTCGCCACCTTTAACGAATACTCGCTTTCGAACTGTCGCAAATCTATTCCGTTAAAGTTTGTGTGTCCTCAACGTTTGAAATATCACACATGCGCAGAACAGACTGGACTGCACCTTTAAGTTATCAATATTTTATTGTGTTTTTCGGTATTACCTTAAAAATTCGATATCCTGGCTACTTTTTTGAAGATAAAATTTTCATTTTTCGGTGACATGACGACGTCATCATATGACATTACCAAACGAAAGAGTTTTGTCCACATATACTACGTACAAACAGTCTTGATAGATTCTTAAATCTGTGAAATTCTATGGCAAATTTTGTCAATTCTAAGCTTCCTTAGTAACTGATATAAGGTCTGCAAATCTAAATACGTCTGAACACCCTTAAGATGTTAAAATGAATCAGTTGTCCAATATTTTCCTATAACATAGAACACAAACTACGGCTCCATAACAATAACCACGAAGCCGGAATTAGCGCGTTGCGGCCATGTCGATCCATCGGGAAACCCTTCGACAACTGATTTATTTTAGCATCATAAAAGTTCAGAGACAGATAGTCTCTGTCGCCTATAGTAAAGATGGCGGCGGCTTCATTTTTTTCGCAGCATCTAAACAACAGTTGCTCGATCCAGTCTTTATTTAGAGATCAGTGGTTCCCCATCTATAAATTCCTTTTTGAAGCTTTTGGCAAGTCGCTTGCTTGAGGTCTGTGGTTGCTAAAGCTAGTTACCGGTTAATCATTGATGCTTTAATATGCTACAAAGTTTTAGTCAATA
Organism: Chrysogorgia sp. JL179-B06; assembly: GCA_035772405.1. Taxonomy (NCBI): domain Eukaryota; kingdom Metazoa; phylum Cnidaria; class Anthozoa; order Scleralcyonacea; family Chrysogorgiidae; genus Chrysogorgia; species Chrysogorgia sp. JL179-B06. Next base: position 4,020,476 of record JAYKKM010000035.1, on the reverse strand, counting down.
TGCCTATAACCGCAAATACGATATTACTGATATATATATATATATATACGGAAACATCACAGCAGAAAAAAAAGAAAAATTCAGGTCACAAATTAAAAACGCACGCGCTGATTGGCTGAAAGCCGTGTTTCTCATTGGCTGAAAGCCGATGGAAAACATGGATTAAAATGAACTGTAAGACGAACCTTTGCTCACAAACAGCTAAAATGTCGATAAATATGTTCTGTGACAGCCAACAAGAAGAAAAACGAGAAGATTGGATGCTTTTCTTCACAGTTAAGAGCGTTTATGTTCATTTGCGCAGCCGACGACGCTGTCTAGCGTGAGTAAGGAGAATGTATATTTTCATAATTTTAATAAAAGAGTCTTATTACTTATTTCCTCAGTGTTATTTTATAAAAGAAATAGAAAACATCTTTCCGTGTTTACATACAGTTATAGAAACACTCGTAAAAGTTTGGGAGAACTCGAAATAGCGTGGAAACACTCCCCCTGCGGGCTCGTGTTCCCGCTGCCATTTCTCGTTCTCCCAAACTTCCACTCGTGTTTCTGTTTAACAATTAGACAACGAGTCCGAGTTGTCTATGAGCGAATAGTCAACGAAGGCGAAGCCCGAGTTGACTATTCGCTCATAGACAATGAGGACGAGTTGTCTAATTGTTTTAGTAGAAACAAATTAGTGGACTATTACAAATCATGCATTCTCCAAAAAATTATCCAAAAACTCATCTGAAACCTCCCCAAAACGAGAGTTTTCTGCCATTGTTTTGAGCGCGTTTCGCCATCATGGTCTATTACGAATAGACAACGGTTGAGTAGTCAATCAGAATGCAGCATTTGTAATGGACCATGGTCACTTTCTACTAAAATTCTATGGAAACACGGAAAATGTTTTCTATTTCTAACTAGAACATTTTGAGACTTTTTGGCATTCCACTATTCACTTCATGCAGAACTATATCAGTAATATCGTATTTGGAGTTATAGGTACTTTAAAAGTTAGTTTAAAAGTTTCATTCCCATTCTCGTCGAAAATGAGGCTAATACAGGTCCATATAATAATAAAGAGATCAACTTTTACCATAGTGTTTCTAATGGTGCATGATTTTCGTTGATTTAGGACATGCTAGCACTCCAAGTGATTTCTTTGTTCAAGAATATCTTTGAGCATGTTGGCTTAGATTTGTTTCTAATGCCTTATAGAGTTGTAGCTACTGCTCCTGGGGTAAGTTGCAAAATAATAAACCCATATATAAGCTCTTCTATTTCGTCAGTATACCAACAATTTTTATAAAATAACAAATTAAAAACACATGCGCTGATGGGCTGAAAGCCGTGTTTCTATTAATCTACAACTCGTTGGAAAACATGGATTTTTCCCGCCATTTTTATAAAATGGACTGTAAGACGAACCTTTGCTCACAAACAGCTAAAATATCGATAAATATGTTCTGTGATAGCCAGCAAGAAGAAAAACGAGAAGATTGGATGCTTTTCTTCCATGTTAAGTGCGTTTATGTTCATTTTAGCGACGCTGTCTAGAGTGAGTAAGGAGAATGTATATTTTCGTCATTTTAATAAAAGAGTCTAAGTTATTACTTATTTCCTCAGTGTTATTTTATAAAAGAAATAGAAAACATCTTTCCGTGTTTACATACAGTTATAGAAACTCTCATAAAAGTTTGGGAGAACTCGAAATAGCGTGGAAACACTCGCCCTGTGGGCTCGTGTTCCCACTAATTTCTCGTTCTCCCAAACTTCCACTCGTGTTTCTATAACTGTATGTAAACACAGAAAATGTTTTCTATTTCTTTAATATAAGCTCTTTGCTATTTCGTCATTACACCAACAATTTATAGTATAACAATTTATAGTTTTTGATTCGTATTTTAGCACTGCCTACGCTGCAGTACAACACTTTTATATCATAATGAACTACCGTAAACTTCTGAAAATTATTCGGAGGGCGGCTTATTTTCGAGGATGCTTATTATTGGATGGAATTTTGCGTTCTTAAATGTATATTAGTATACCGTAAACATCCGAAAATAAGCACCCCGAAAATTAGCCCGACCACATCTTAGACACACAAATCCTTCAAATAAGAAGCCCCCCAAATATAAACACACGAGCTTAAGAGAATTCTCCGGCTTCTTGCGCCATTGTTGCCTGGTGTATTCGAGCTAGCGTGGAATGCAAGCTCGAATATCATGCCAGGCCAAGGTATTCGAGAAACTCGGCTATCTACAGAGTAGTTTCATCAAGTTTACAACGGGTGTGACGTCACCAACTTCCCAGTTAATTAGGGTCGGCAGATATGTACAAATGTGCGGCAGTTAGCTTACAGTACAGCAGACAACTTTGGTAGGTCCGTTCTTTAAAAAAACCCGCTTTAAATTTCGGTTTTATTCAGAAACTTAAGCGGGCTTTTTAAAAGAACGAGGTAATACATAGCATATCTATATTTCTTCGAACACCCGTTCCTCACGTTGTAAGCCACAAACTACTGGAATTGTTAAAACATTGTAAGCAGTAAATTATTAGGGAGTTAGGGTTAGGATCTTTGTTGTTTTGGGGTTGATTACAATCCAATAATTTACTGCTTACAATGCTTTAACAATTCCCAGGTTGTCCTCTCACCTGAGATTCACTATTATCCTTAATTTTAAAATGTTAAAACCCAACCCCAACACAACCGAATTGGAGGGGGACCTACGGTTTAACGTCCATTCCGAAAGACGAACGGTTCCGCCGAAGCGGCCGTGGACCTACGGCTTTACGCGCTATCCGAGAAGGCGAACGTTTCAAGTTAACGTCGAGAAGACGAACGTCTTTTCCCGTAAAGGTACTAAGATACAACTTCACCTTTCCCCAATGGGTACTAAGCTGCAAGTTTCACGTTTCCCCAAAGGGTACTCCGCGCCAAGTTTTACGTCCAAGGGACGACACGTTTAACGTCCAAAACACGGATCACTTCCCGAACCAATTAGCCCGTATTCGTCTGCACACACTAGAGACGTGCGGTTTCTACCCAAATGGGCCTTAGCCAAAAGGTCGAGTTGGCCTGATCGCAGGTTAAGCCAAACGCTCCCCTACTTGAGGTGCTAGATTAATAGACTAGTGAGAGATACTTGCGCGACTCTCACGATCGTCCTGCCAAAGTTGTCCGCGCGTTCGTGGTATGAATAGTTCGCCATACACCCGTGCGATTTTGCCTTAATTCTTCTCGAACCGCGTTATTCCCTAAACGTTGATATTTCATATTCTATTTAGTGTAGTCTATCCGCGCTGACTAATTTAATAATTTTGAACTTCTAGTGTGGTGTTATCGAGTGTGTCCCAAATGCCAAGTCACGTGATCAGCTTGGACGTCAAACGGAAGTGGACTTGCTTGAGTACTTTATTACAACATACGGCGAGGAGAGCACTGCCGGATTTCAAAAGGTACAATGTATGTATGGGTACTAGCGAGCTAGCATTAATATATTTATAATCTTTGGCACGTTCTGATAAAAACTGCTTAATATTATCAGCTAAAGTTTCGTCTTGATGTCTTTTTCCCTTGCTAAAGTTGGTTAACCATTCACAAGAAGTGACGTCAGCTTAGGGACACGCGAACATGTTGCACTGTTATTCAAAAATAAAATACGAAGAAAATTTTTTCTTTTAATGAGTGAAAATTCTCTACCCTGCATCTGACGTCAGAGACCTGTATGTAAATGATATGTAAATGATACATATCAAACAAACTGAAATATTTCAAAAACGAAGTAAAGTACGGAAAAGTTGTAAAAGGTGTTACTCTATCATTTTGCGAGTTCTTTCATATTAGACAAAATTAATTTTTGATGCCAATATCCTTTAACTCTTTCCTTACGGCTGAAAAACATCAAAAATTGAACGACCACGTTGTTCTATTGATATCTCTTGAAATAACCATAACTGTTGCGAAAGCTATACATTTTCTGGAAACCCAATAAACCGGCTTTTACTTGTGCTTTTAAATTTCCCCAACAAAACACATTATGTTAATATAAATTAGCATTAATTATCATAAATCAGGTTGAAAAATTTACATTTTTCTAGAAAAGGCCATCTTGCACGCCTGCGTAGCGTCTTGAAAACTCAAAATGCCACCAATCGCAGAGTTGTTTATGAAATCAAATCAAACTTGGCGTGTGCGTGCATTTCAAGTTCCTGGCGCTTGTCGAATTTCAATTTTTAATCTTGCGTTACCGTGTGCCGTGTTTTTCGATTGACGACTTTGCGGGTCTTCAGTGACCCATTTTAACTGCGCCCGTAGGGAAAGAGTTAATATACAATGGTCGATATTTTTTCGCATCGATCAATTTTATATTTTCGCCTGAATTTTTCATCATCGTTATAAGTCGGCTAAACAACACACATATCAAATTTTTAACAAATTTGGTGAATTATTTCCTACATTTCTAAACACGGTGAATTTTGACCTTTTTGACCCACATGCATAGAACGTATTGTCTTTGTAGTGTATAGATAGCTTGCGTATATATTTAAAAGTATGAGCTCCCGTGCGGGTGGACCGGTGCGGGTGGGATCTCTGCAGAGACTCTGCTTCGAGTTCGGGTAACCCTTACATAATTCCTCTCATTGAGGGGGGTAGGGGGGAGCAGAGAAGGGGGTTCATTTTTTGTCACTGACCATTTTTTTGCTTTGTTAAACTGTATTTACTTTGATTATTTTCAATTCAACAGATAATAAACTGCTTTTCCTTTCACGCTTTTTCTTCGATTATTTTCAATTTACCTATTATTGCTTATTAACTCTTTCCTTACGGCTGAAAAACATCAAAAATTGAACGACCACGTTGTTCTATTGATATCTCTTGAAATAACCATAACTGTTGCGAAAGCTATACATTTTCTGGAAGCCCAATAAACCGGCTTTTACTTGTGCTTTTAAATTTCCCCAACAAAACACATTATGTTAATATAAATTAGCATTAATTATCATAAATCAGGTTGAAAAATTTACATTTTTCTAGAAAAGGCCATCTTGCACGCCTGCGTAGCGTCTTGAAAACTCAAAATGCCACCAATCGCAGAGTTGTTTATGAAATCAAATCAAACTTGGCGTGTGCGTGCATTTCAAGTTCCTGGCGCTTGTCGAATTTCAATTTTTAATCTTGCGTTACCGTGTGCCGTGTTTTTCGATTGACGACTTTGCGGGTCTTCAGTGACCCATTTTAACTGCGCCCGTAGGGAAAGAGTTAAGGTGGCTCCCTATGGTTTTCTACATAACGCATAACTATATATTGGACTAAAGTGCTTAAGAAAGCCTAGTTTTCTTCCCTTGTGACTTATGTTCATGAAATTCCACATTCTCGCAATTACTTTTGCCGGTTTTGTTATTTACCTTTTCAAGATCATTGCTATATATGGTAACAACGAGTCTAAAATATAACAGTTTTTTTTAAAATGTTATACATTTTATTCACGAAATACATTTTTTCTACACGTTTTCTGCACGCTTCAAACTATGACATAATTGTAGTTAAATGTTTTAATAATGAAATTATAAATGTTTAACCCTGACAACCAACTGGTGTGACCAGTGATAGTATAGGGCTAAATTAATGCTTTCTGCGTCCAGTAGGATCATTTCCCAGGCGGGCAGATTGTTTTTGACTACCGCCATGAGTGTGTAATAATTGCATGGCGCACCTTGACCTCGGTCGTCAGCTCCTGCCAGCCGTTCATTGCACTTTTCACCGTGAGCATCATTATCCTCTTGTAGGACGCTCTCAGCATCACTGTCCACTGGCGGTTGGATTTCTACATCTCCACACCCAGGAACTTCGGCGCTGAGTTGAGCTCCTCTGGCGAGTGGAACTGGTATTGGGTCCTTTTCTTTTAGGTCGCTCTCGAGGATGGGGTTCGAATGCCTGTTAACATTGGCCTGGGTATCTCTTTGCAAGTCTTGATGTTGATGGGTAGGAATACCACAAGGCCTGAGGAGGTGATTACAATGAAGCGTTTGCGATCTTCTTCCACCATCTTTTTGAACCACGTAGACCGTCAAGTCTCCCGCCAGACCTCCGGAGGACTGTATAGGGCACATTCTCCCAACGATCACGTAGTTTGTTTTTTCCACGGCTGCTTTCTTTGCTAGGACTCGATTTCCTCACTGTAGTGCCACCTGACCGCATTATTGTGTTCTGATCTTCTGGAGGAACGTTTGTAGGCATGTTCAAGGTGTGATCTCAGGTCGTCCGCATAGACTGCGTCGTGCGTTGTCAGCATCTAGAGTGCCTAGCATGCCAAGCAATGTACGGTTAAAGCTCGCGTTTTGGCCATTAACTTGCGGGTGGTATAGGGTGTGGTTCTTGTCTTTTCTATCCCTGCCATCTAAAAGATGTCTTTAATGAGCTAAGAATCAAAGTCATGTCCTTAGTCCGAATGAAGTCTTTGAACCCAAAGTTCACCAGCACCTTCTGCCAAAGGACTTTAACAATTATTGTTGCCTTCTGATTTCTGGTCGATTACGCCCATGCTGTATATGCGTACTTTATGAAACTATCTGTGATAACAAGGATGTCCTCAAACCCGCCTTTATCTTTCTCGAGGCTTAGCTAGTCGATAGCAAGCAGTTCTATCGGTTCTGTAGTCACAATGGATACACTTCCTCTTGATCACAATTCTTGATGTATGTTTGATATTTCCACTACTGACGACAGGCCAGGCCAGTAGAATCGTTGCAGTACTATAGGTCAACCGTCTTGCCCTTACCAAGATGGTCCACGTCGTCGTGGAGTCCTGTCAAGGCCACTTGATGCATTGACTTTGGCAACACAACCTAGGGTTTTTCTTTATCGGCCAAACGATTGCTCTATACTCTCAATCGTTCTTACTAGGCGGTCCTTGACATTCACTTAATCATCGTTTGATGCCAAAAGAGTTTTTGATGACCATATCCTCTCGCGGTAACTTGGCCCAATCCTTGGAAGAAATCATCGTCAGGTTTACCTGTGCTTGACAGGGTTGATGATGGGACACGTGTTTTAGACCGCGGTATACTGGGCATATCCTTGCTGTTATAAGGCATGGCACACCGCTTGGTAGTAACAGATCGCCTGAAACACTTGTCTTTGTACAAAGCTCTGTAGCGTCTTGGTCCATCGTGTGAAGTTTGGCAAGGAATGGCTCGACACAGTCAAGGTCCGAGGTGGTAGATTCCCTTTCACTGGGTTCCTCTTGTGGCATCCTCGAAAGACTATCGGCATCACAGCTCGACATTCCACGTCGGTACGTTATGGTGAAATCGAAGGACGATAAATCAGAGAGCCAGCGATGATCGATTGCGCTAAGCTTAGCGGATGATAAAAGATAAGTTAGCGCGTTGCTGTCCGTTACCACATGAAACGTACGTCCATCATAAGGTATTGATTGAACTTTTCAGTGACGGACCATTTCAAGACGAGAAATTCTCGGTGGTAATTCTCGGCTTTCATATAGGCTATCACTCTCGGCTTGTCGTGCTGAACTTGGTACAGCGCATCACCGAGTCCATCTGTATACAGAATAAATGGAAGCGTGAAATCTAGAAACGCCAAGATTGGGTACGATAACAATCTCCTGATTAACGTCTCGAATGCCGCTTGGCATTCCTGTGACTACTAGAACGACTGTACATGGCGTTTCTGACTGCAGCTTTTGAGCTCCGATCCTCTGACTGATAGTTGGCCAAGGGTTAGGTTTAGAGTTGAAAGTAAATCCTATGAAGAACTCAAGCAAGAGAAATAGCAAGGAAAATTCCTGAAACAAAGATGGGAAGATGAAAATTTAGATAATGATTTTTTTCAATGGATGACCGATTGGAAGACTGCGCCGACACACACAATCGCGGGATTTCATGAGCTATACCAACAGCTCCTTCCAACTATAGGGTTTATCAGAGGTAGACTGGAATTAATACCACCACAGATCTTACCTTTTGGATGTGTGGGTAGGTGTCATAGACGTTGAACATGTGATGGCAGGCTACAGGCTCATGCACAAACTAAATGTTTTTTATAGCAAATAGGACTGCACAAACTAAATGTCCTACTAGCAAATATTTTTATATTGGTGATGGATATGCGTCAATTTTACACACTAGACTAAGATTGAATAACTGCGGGTTGAACTATTACTTTTCTTAAGGTGGTTCGATAGTCTAAATCATGAGAAATTGCATTTTTCCAAATAAAAACGGTTTACCTGAGTGGAGAAATCGTGTTTCCAATAAATCCAGAAAACTAATTTGCATAAAATCTGCCGCTAATCATAAACACAATTTCTCTAGATATATAAATGCTACAAGTGTGAAACGTTCCAATAATCAAGACCACCGCTAGAGCTATGTAATTAATGCTATTTAGCTATGCAGATCTGCATTACAAATTTTTTGGGGGAAATGCAATTTCTCATGATTTAGACTATCACGCCACCTTAAAGTGTTTTTCCTCAAATTCTGGAATTTGAAGGCCATGGGATGCTATTTTTGTGATATTATCAAAAATATTTGACCTATATGCATGAAATTTTCACCATGAGTTCATACAGGTATTATCTGTGCAATTACGAATTGATTTGTTGTTAGACTGCTCCAAAAAATATCTAGGGCCTTTGCAAGAGATGTAATTGGACATTTTTCTCCGTCATTTTTGGGAAAGGCTAAAATATATGAAGGCATTGCATATCTGTAAAATAATTCGTCATTGCACAGCTCTGGTATTGCATGTACGGTACCACATATAAAATTTCAGGCCCTTAGCACTTACCTGTTTGGAGAAATCACTATTGGCGCGTCCTACTGTTTCGTTTAGCACTTACCTGTTTGGAGAAATCACTATTGGCGCGTCCTACAGTTTCGTGCCTTTGAAAATGTTGTGTTCGCGGAAGAGTGTGACTGCTAAGCAATTAAAGATATGGACCCAAATATTTTTCTTTGTAAATGCTATTGGACTATGTTAACCACTTATGTAAAAAAATATAACTATATAAAATTTGTAATTTGATAAATCGTGCTTTCAAAATGACTCCATTTTGACTATCGAGCCACCTTAATGAATTGTGTTGATTCTCCCGCATGTGATTGTGGTGCACCCAAAGAAGATGTGTTTCATTATCTTCTTATATCTCCTCGTTTTTCTGCTCTGCGTGCCATAATGATTGCCTCCATCGTGTAGCCCATATGTGTACAGGCCATATGTGTGAAATAGAATAAATTCATTAGAACAAATTAATATCTTATTGAACGGCTTGTCGACCCTAAATTCTGATGCTAATGATAATATTTTCTTGCCGTTCAAGCTTTTATACGCGGTGTCATTTGGTCGTTTGATTAATAATTTTAAATCATTTACAAATATCACTGCAGCTTTATTTATTATTTTCTCTTTTTTTCGTGTTTGTACTTGTATGAGTGTTTTTGTTGTTGGTTTTTTATTTCTTCGCTTCTTCGTGGTTATAATATTTTGTAATTGTAAGTTTACGTAAGCCCTTTCGATGAGCTTGTAGATCTTACGGTAAATGTAAAGAATAAATAAAAAAATAATAATAATAAAAATTTAAATAAAAAAATTTATTTGGCAAGACACAATGCGGCTATCAAAATCGTGTACTTCGAGCTAAATTATTCAACCTCGTACCCAGGGCATTTTGCCTCCAGAGAGGAAGGTCGGCGAAAATGGCCCTGGGATCTGCTGGTCCATTCTATAATGCGATTGGCTTGTCATAAAACTGAATTAATTCAGCCGAGTATAATTTATTCATCTAAATCTGAATGCTGTCTTCAAATTTACAGCAAATTTTAAGTGATAGCTTTCGCTAAATTGGATATATGCTTCTTCATACCTTTTGTAAGAGATAACCATGGATGTATGGTGGATTATTAAGCTTGTTGGCTGCTTTTATGCTGACGAATGCTGACATGAACAACTCTGAAGAGCATTGAATATTTCGCAATACTCAGCTCAACAAAGTAGACAAAGGCAATGGAGCAAAGACCACAACAATTATTATATCTAAACACTCAGAAATTCTGGGCAAATGCCCTGGGAACGAGGTTGAATATTATTAATATTATTAACATTATTACTACTATTACTACTACTACTATTAGTATTCTCAGTAGCCCACATTAATAATATTATTAACAATAATAATATTAAAACTGGTTTACCATTCAACAGGCTCGTGCGAACTTTATTAAAAGTATGGCTGCATATTCCATCGTGAGCTTTTTACTTCAAATCAAAGATCGTCACAATGGAAATATCATGATTAGCGACGAAGGACATGTTATTCATATTGGTAAGATAATAAAATATTATTCGTTTTTGGCGTGCGGATAAATCATATATAAGATAAGAAAGTGTTATAAAAGTGGTGTATCAGTCTGTCAATAAAATTACGACATTGCCAAATTAATTATATGCAGTCGAACCAGTGGCAGCACTACGTGGGTGTGGGCCCCGGTGCGAGAAAATATTTAGGCCTCCCACAAAGTGACTACATATGTAGGGGTCCGGGGGATTTTCCTCTGGGGGATTTTCCTCCAGAAAATTTTATAATTTATAATATGGCATTTCCTGCATTTTGAGAGTACTTTGGAGTAAAATCTAAAGACCACAAATAACTTTTTTGTACACTACATTATTTTTAAGAAAATACTATTAATAATACCACCATTAATAAAAAGAGGCAGTTTGCTGGATCGGCTGATGGCCCCCCTAGGCCCATGGGCCCCGGTGCGGCGCACCGTTTGCACACCCGTAGTGCCGCCACTGAGTCGAACCCCTATTAAGCGGCCACCCCCTGTTAAGCGGCCAGGCATCAAAGTCCAGAAAATATTGTCAGTATAATACTGTAAATGAAACCCCTATTAAGTGGCCACCTCTATTAAGCGGCCGCGGCCACTTTTTGGCCGTCCCGATGAGAGTTCTACTATTGTTTTTACCCCTATTAAGCGGTCACCAAACATTAAATACACACAGTTTTAAAACAAAACAAAGGTTTTGAAAAAGTGATGTCAGATAGAATTCAGAAATAGAAGGTGATTAAAAACGATAAAACATCCTTAGATGTGCGAGTCACCAACGATAGTCTCTCAAGACTACAACAACCTGGACGATCAACTTCCCACATCTAATGATACTTCTAGGTTCCAACCGTTTACTTGATAAAAAATACGTTGTCACTAGCTAAATGTTGAGTTAAAGTGACGTTTCCACAAATTCCTATTAAGCGGCCAACCCCTATTAAGCAGCCACTTACCAGTCCCCCCGAGGGTCACCGCTTAATAGGGGTTCGACTGTAATTTATAGTAATGACTGCCTTGTACGCGCGCATATTGGCAAGGCGGAGGAGCGGGGCAAGCGAGGCGCGAAGGGGCTGCTGGGAAGGTGGAGGAGCGGGAAACAATTTTCTCAAGCGTCTCAATTTTCTCTTCCCGCCTTCCCAGCAGCCCCTTCGCGCCTCGCTCGCTCCGCTCCTCCGCCTTGCCAGGGTACGAGGCAGTTAGTAATGATATTTATTATATGGCTGAGCTCGTTTTCAGGTCTGTACGCCAAATAACGCACACTGATTGGTTACTGAGAGGTCCGTAATATACGATATGGAGCTCCCAGCCTATAGGCTGCGGAAATTTCTGAACGAACAACCACACAATCTACACGCGGCTCATGGGTCAAACTGAGGAAAAGCAAGTAAATGTTGTATCCCAACGTAGTTTACTCGCCAGCGGCCATGCAGTGAACGGTTTTTTAATTTGTTTGTTTTGATCTTTATTAAAAATATCTCTACACTATTTCAGCAGTTTCTTTATTCTTGTTTTAACAATGTCTATACGCTGCATGACTCACCTTTTATATGATATCTTAGCCAAAGCTTTTCTAACTGTACTTTTTAATTAGATTTTGGATTTATGTTTGAGTCGTCTCCTGGTGGAAATATGGGTTTTGAACCAGATATGAAATTGAGTCACGAAATGGTTTTAATCATGGGCGGAACAATGGAGTCTCATTCCTTTAGGTAAACTGTGTTTTTTAAAAGTTTACGGATTAGGAAAGGTCTGGGACAATACATGGATGGCAAGAATGTTCTTTCCCAAACATTTAGGCCCGAATCCTGCGTACTGGCCAGCTTTAGTCCCTAAAATCATCCTGCTCGTTTCCAAATTGACTGTCTAACTGTACAAATGGAAGGAACGTTTTGAGAATTTTAAAATGGTATTGTCGTTTAGATTTAGATTTTTCGTATACTTATTAGGGAAAACTAATTACGTCGTCTTATTCTTCAGATGGTTCAACGAACTGTGTGTAAGAGCGTACCTTGCTGTAAGGTATGTATTATAAGAATAAATAAGAACGTACCTTGCTAGTAAGATCGTATACATATATATATATATATATATATACACCGAGCTTTCAAAATTTATTTGGAAACTAAAAACAGCAAAGCGTGACTTTGACATCAAGTGGTCGTTAATTAAGACAGTTCCAGCATACAAAGTTGGATCCAGGAGATGCAACTTATGCCTCGAAGAAAAACTCATTTTGATGAAAGGAAGAAAGAAAAACTTTTTGAATAGACGCTCCGAACTTTTTAGTAAATGCCGACATGTCACCAAAAACCGCCTAAATTAATGACACTAATAATAACATGACACCCATTGTAAATAGAGAATAGTTGTATCCGATCTCTAACCGCGTGAAACTCAGAGTTGATTTCACTCGATTAAACTACATGTTCTAAGGATTTATGGTGAAGGAAAATTTCGAGAGTTGGAATATATACATTTTAAGACCAAACCGGGGCCAAACTCGTGACTAGGCTCTCGGCAACGGCTTCCGTAGCTCAGTGGTCAGAGCACTCCACTAGCTTCGCAGGGTCGCGGGTTCAATTCCAGCCGGTCCCACATTTCATCCCCAAACACACGTATATATATACAATATTATTTCTAAACATTTCAAAATGTTACAAGATTCTCTTACTGACAACATTTTTTCTTCACGTAAACCGGTATTATCATTTAGACGAGATCAGACCCAAATTTAAAGGAACACTCCATCCCAAAAATAAGTGTTGCTTAAATGAAAGTTCTTTGTCGCCTTACATGAGAATGGGTAAATGTAAATTGAAGGCCGCCATTTTTGTTCTGGTTGCGGGCGAATGCGGTCGCTCCCATTAATTTTTGACGTCATTGAGTGATAGAAACACTTTGAAAAGAAATCCTTCACAATAGCGTGAATAGAAATCCTGCACAATGGACTAAGACCACGTTATTGTCATACTATTGTGAAGGGTTTCTTTGTGTAGTGTATCTATCACTCAATGACCTCAAAAATTAATTTCAGCAAAAACAGCATTCTCCCGCAATCAGAACAAAAATGGCGGTCTTCAATTTCCCAAAAATACGATAAACAAAGCCAAATTTCTCTAAAACTAAAACGATTAGAAGAAAACTAATACCCAATCTCATGTAAGGCGTCAAAGAACTTTCATTTAAGGTAATTCGTTCCGAAATGAAAATTTGCTGAAACTTCCCAGTATTAAAGTTATTGACAAATACTTATAATAAAACCAAAAAAAAAGTTGGGGTCACCGACCTTGTTTAGAAGATATCAATTTACGAGTTGAGTAAAAACCGCATTGCACAATTTTTCTTGAACCTTTTAACAAAGATATTTTTGTATTTTTCGCAACTAGTAATTTTATACAAGAAAACATGGTATTTTAGTGAAAAAGAAACAGCTAACAGGATTTATTATAATAAAGAAAGGTCGTTTCCCATATTCTTTGACATGTTACTTGAAGAAACATTCATCAAAAATGTAAAATATTGTAAGTTGTAGAAATGATTTTTCTCTATGTTTCTGTTATAACACGTAAAAGTGGTAGAATAAAAAAATTATTAAGGAAAAAATTATGGTCACCGACCTTCTTTAAGAACTATGGCCTTAAACCGGCATTATCAAGTAGTTTACAAACCTACTTGCACAGGAAGCCCTAGCTAGACTTGTGTAACTGTTCTCGGAAAAAATTGATTTAATCCCTTAATAACTCTTCCCTACCAGTACATAAGCGGCCATTGTTAGATTTGGCACTAAATTGTCCTAAAATGGACGGAATTTTTTGAAAGTGTTACATAATGGCTATAAAAACACTGATTATTGGATGTGCGCAATGCAAAAGTGACGAATCACCTTAAGCAACACTTTTTGGGGGGTGGAGTGTTCGGGCTTTAAAGGACCTGCTTTTTTATAGATCTATTCGATCCAACCATACCAAAACTTGTGATGATCCCGGTACTTTTCATTTTTTCATTGCAATAGAACTCGTTGCAAGACATGTCACGGGGCCTTCAAGTAATTTACGCAACACATCTTACTTTTTTCCTGATTAAATGTCATTTTAACTGTACCATTAGTAATTTAGTTTATTGCATAATTTTTGTACAATGATATTTATTACATAATTTGTAAACAACTTAGGCGATCGTTTTCGATTATATCTGCGTTCATTTAGACAATACATTTTCGGTACAACACAGTGAACTCTATAAAGACTGGAACGATAACTCGGGGTTGAATTTTGAAGCCATCATGGAGGCTGACATGTAGGTATGCCCTAGTCCTTTTTAAGTTGACCGTGTGATAAAGAAATTATATTTGATGAAATATAGGTTGTAAAAAACAACATTTTGGCCAAAAAATGAAATATCACACTATTTCAAGTTTAGATTTATTGCTAGTTCACAGTATGTAATTTCAATGGTGAAATAGCCAGTAAAAGCAAGAAATATAAGAAAGATTAACCCACAAACAAATGTAAATAATGCAAGGTCACAACTTATTTTTTGATCAAGAATAACTTGAGGAAAAACATCGAGATTCACATTATTTGACACATTTTCAAACTGAAAGACATTTTAGAGGAACAATAACAGAAGAGCAACTATCTGTTGCGAAAAATTCAGAGAAAATGTATTTTACATAAACTGAGGTTTTCAGGTAGTTACTGGAGGTACTGAGTTATTTTTCGTGTCGTAAAATATTGGATTTAGCAGTAACACACACAAAAAGTAACCTTAAATTGTGTTTTGACGTTTATCTTAATAAATCATTGTCATAAAAGTCTTCAAAAGTTCAAAAGACAGCAAAGAAAATCAAGAGAAACCTGTATTTTTTTCAAATTTCGGTGCATATTTCCCTTTTGTTTGACGGATATTTTATTTGTTAAGCCACATCCATCGCTAGAAATTCTTGAAAAGAAAGCTCAACCAACGTATTGCATTTTGCCCTTTTAAAAAGCAACTGGGAAACAGCCTAGCTCCAAAAAAGTTGAAAATTTTCCGTTCAGCAATCCTATCGTTCCTACGATTATTTCCTGGCCACTGCCGTTTCGTGCACTACACGCAAATTAACACGCGTGTTTTATACCTACAACGTCGTCGAGTGGCTGTTTCGTACACTACACGCGGTCAACACGCGTGTTTTATACCTACATGTCAGCCCCCATGGCGGGAATTTTGGCTTCATCCAATCATACGGCCGGGTTAATGGAGTTAGCGTTCCAGTCTTTATAGAGTTCACTGGTACAACACCTCACATTTATTTTGACATCATTACGTCACCCTCACTATATATATCGCTACTCGATATATCTATCGACAGTTAAATAGCGCGTAGCATAGCCAATCAATTTACAGCAATTGCATTATTCACTGTGTACATTCCATGATTAATCAGCACTTATATTAAAGAGTGAGTGTCAGGGTAGTGCTTTGCGCGCTTGTGTTTTTGTTTTCATACGAATTCATTGCAGTGCATCGCATCGTTAGAACTATAATTTGCATGTGAACTCTATAGATTTATTTGGAAATGTTGAAATTGGAGTCCGATCCTGACTTCGGGGCGTTATGAAGTTAATGTTCAAGACGATTTGAACAGTTGCGGTTCGCTTGTTTGTGAACCACTGCGGGCCGCGCGCAACGCCGTTTCTGACGAACAAGCTGGCCCGGATGGCTTTAGTTCCTGAATCTTTGCAAATTCAAATTAACAAAACATCAGAAGAAACAAAATATATTTCTTAACTAGTCACTCATCAAACACTTCCATTCGCAAACTTATTCGCGCTGTTTCAGCAGTATAACCCGGCCTTCCACGCTTCGGAGGCGAAGTGCTCGTAGCAGCTTCTATGTATCGAAAAGATTACTATAGTAAATGATCAATTTTACGAAAAATATCACAATAATTGATCACTCAGGTATATTTACTTCTTAGAAAACTTGAAAATGGATAATTTATAAGAAGGATTGATCAAATATCGACGGATTCGTTTGTGAATTGAAATAGGCGTCCCATAAAATGGCCGCCAAGAAGAAAACAAGCGCGCAAAGCACTACCCTGACACTCACTCTTTAATATATCTGTCGTCTTTAGACCCTACCAAGAAGAAATTGTCGCATTGGTGGCCCTGATGCTTGATACGGGATTGCCTTGTTTTAGAGGGGATACATTGAAACGACTCAGGTAACACATGTCAATCCATGTTAAAGCCATTTTAGGGGGTATATTGTAAGTGATGTAGTTATACTAAGACTGGCTGATCGAAGCACGGATAGCTTTAGGGGTGCACCGGATAGTGCTTTTTACTATCCGGCCGGATACCGGATTTGCCGGATAGTTGAAAAATATCCCGCCGGATACCGGATATTTTCGTATATAAGCCTCAGTCTTTTGTGTGTGAGCTATATTTATAAGTAATACAATGGTTTTTAAGAATATAGTGATTAAATCTCCCGCAAACCGAGGAATGTTTGTGAAAGTCCCGAGGGAAAGCATGAGGGCGAAGCCCGAAGGCGTCCCGAGGGACTTTCACAAACATTCCGCGGTTTGCGGGAGATTTGATCACTATATTCTTAAAAACCATTGTATTAGTTTGTAATACCATGATGACCGAGGTGAAACTAGTGTTTTCATTGTACAAAACTAATTGATAGTAGGAGTATTGTGTAATACAATGCATGATCAGTGATGTATTCAACAATTTTCCATTGTAGGAAATTAATATAATTGTGTGAAATGTTTAGTGAAAAGTGAATATTAATAAGTCGAGTAATTAACACTTTATCTTACTGTCGTTAACATTGTAGTGTAATTATTTTGTTTGTTGTGTAAAACGTATTAACAAAACTCTTTGTCGTGTCTTTGAATTTTGGCTCATGAATTTTAATCAGGGAGAAATTAGAAATCTGCCCGGCTTTGCCGGGAGATTTAGAGATCTCCCCGCTAATGCCGGGAATATCGTGATTAAACCACCCGGCGAGAACAAAAGAACCCGAGGTCATCATGGTATTATGTTACTAAATTTCATTACTGAACTTATTTTTTTTGCAAGTTGATATATTTTGTCTGTTTAGTAAGATAGTTAACCATAACCAACAATACTGGAACAGTAAAGAAGCTCAATATTGCTATTTTGTTGTATTGAAGTCTATTTTTATTATATTTGAATTAACACAATTTAATACGCCTTGGAAAACTGCCAAAATCAAATTATCCGGTATCTCGCCGGATAGCAGAAAATATCCGGCTGGATTACCGGATAGTAAGATTATCCACTATCCGGCCGGATACTAAATCCGGTGCACCCCTAGATAGCTTATCCGGTGGATAAGTCTTATCCAGTAGATTCATGTTCTGCCCATTCAATAGTTTTCTGAGAAAGAATAACATGTGAATATGTTGTTGAAAACATGGATAGTGGTCTTCACTCACTATTTTTCTCAGATGGCCATTCAGTGGATAGAAAATATATTCACTGGATAGGATTTATCCACTGGATAAGCTATCCAGGCTTTGAACAAATGACTCCTGTAGTATTTTAAGTGCCATTCAATATGTTATACAATATATTTTTCAATGCTTATGACACTAAACAAACTTGAAATCTCAAGGCACGCTACGATCTTTCTTCACGGTTGTCATAAGGGCACAATTCTTGCTTATCATTCCCTGATAAATATGTTAATATATACACTGCAGATAGTGAATGTGTAAAGCGTTTCTCAGACAGCTTCGTAGCATCTGCTACACGTGTATATAATTCAACCTATAATTTGTCATCTATACTGTTTTTCAAAATACTGAACATACTTATAATTAGTTTTAATCTTAATACTCTACCTTTTCCATTTTATTCTAGTTGTATATTTAATATTTTAATATTCTTATTGTGATGTAATTCCATGTAATTCAGTTTTAACTGCTATTTGGAAATATCAATCAATGAATCAGACAGACGATACATGGACTCTTCAAGCTCATATCACAGAAATCTAACCTGTAATCTTCTGATTGCTACATGGTGAGACGTTCTAACCATTGAACTACCGAGACCTTTTTGTGAGGATATGAGCTTGACTATCGTCCTCCATGTATCGTCTCGCTATGTTTCCAAACGTCTTTTACACTGTTGTGAGGGAATAACATCAAGTCGTCAAAATATCAATCGTAAGGAAAGATCATAGGTGTACCAGGCGGTCCAGTGGGGAAATCCCCCCCCCCCCCGCCAACGTTGTAAAAATAAAAATTTCTGGCACAATTTCTGGCACACAAAATTTTGGGTAAACTCGGGTAATATTGCTGTTAAATATTCATGATACATTTATATTTTGAACTGCTATAATATTAAAGTAATATGTTTTAATATTAACATAATATAATAGAGTTGTTTTGCGGTTGCCCGGTCTAAAATTATGCTAAGGGCTATATAACATACGATAGATGAAGTACTCCCCTATTTCGGTGAGGAAACCGCTGAGAAATCTAGTCACATATGAAGTTGCGCCTGCCACACTGCATCCGCTGATCAACAGTTGACTCTTAATTTTTCGGGCAAAAATGGTTTGCCCCCAAACATAACTGGTCAGATACGCCTATGGGGATGATCGAAGCTTGTAGATGGCCCGGCCACGATTGTTCTTATCTCTTGTCATCTTCCGTCGTGACTGAGTGTAAAATGAAAATCACATGTTTGGCAAAATATTCATAATATCACGAGTATAGCACAAGTAGTATTATGGATATTTATATTTGGTATTTTTTCCTAAATACCCATAGTAGATAAAATGTTAAGTTTAATACTAACAGAGTTGCAAAAACGCTGGTTTACTAGTGAGGAAGGTTTGAAGTGAAAACAACGCGTAAAAACAATGTATTGAAAAAATGCAGTAAGTAGCTGTCAGCCGTAGTCAGTACTGTAACAGTATGCAGGCAAAAGTAAAAATCACCGCGCTATTTATAAATGTCACGAAAGCCAAAATTCATGCTATTTTGAGGAAGTATGTGAAAATTTGAAATCCTTCCCAGATGAAGGATGAACACTTTTTGAACAAGTACATGCAATTGATGAAATGTTATTATAAGCAAGAATTTTGAAACGTACAAATAATCGTATACACCAAAATGACAATGAAATATCGTATTGTGTATACCATCGAGAAGTTACTGTATAGTTATCTTTAGAGTAATCTTAAAAGTTGTTTTTTAACTTTATTTTAGAGCTCGTTTTTCGCCATTACAGACAGAGAGAGACGCTGCAAATTACATGTTGAGAGTGATTCGAGATTCATTCTTAAATGTGAGGTAAGAAGCGAATCCAAAATGCCTCCCAAGGTATATTAGGTAAAATCTTTTAGCTGTGTTTCCGAGTCATGCCGGAGGTCAGGGCCGTCAATGGTTATGAAGACGACATTTGCATTATTCTCGCTGTTGAAACGTTTTTCTGAGAGTGTTGAAATACCCATCCACGCCATTCCTCACCATTGTCATCTTGAGCGTAAAGGACGTTTTGCAACATATCATGATAAAGAAACGTAATTTCTCCGGAGGGTAAGGTACTTACCTGATTCGAACTCCTTTCAAGATACGGTTCCCTGCAGAACCAGCATATCCTCCCACCTAGAATTACCAATAATCAGTAAGTGTGCAATGGCCAATTATTACCAATAGTTATAAATTGTATGATTCTAGAACCCACGATGGAAAGCCTCAGTAAATTGTAATACTATAGAGGTCTTGTCATTATGTTCGGCCAACATGTCCTCAGCTGGGGGGTTAGGGTTACAATGAAGTGGAAAACGGGGGGTTAGAGTTAGGAAGACACTTAAGGCGGGGGGTTAGGATTGGTGTTGTGTTGGGGTTCACAGCTATACTAGTATTCGCATGAGACCTCAGCAACGGCACTCATTCAAAGGATGAATACCTATGCGTTAGCTTTTTTCAGTCGGATGATTGATGATGATTAAGCAACATCCTGTTTAGATGGAAGACAACATTTAGATTACTCTTGGGACTAAAAATGAAACTTAGGCCCAGGTCAAACGTCGAACTTTTCATGAGTCGAACTCAATGCAAATGAACTTAAACAAAAGAGTTTCCTAATTTACATTGAGTTCGACTCATGAAAAGTTCGACGTTTGACCCGGGCCTAAGCTAAAAAAATGTCGGTTAAGCTGGATTTCGATTAAGCGAAAATAGTGCGACTTTCTCCTTTTGTTTTACGAGCGCTCGTGTTCAACCAAGTAGAAAACCATTCAATTTAACAATAGCAAAGTCATTCGCGCGACTGTATTCGCTTAATCTGAATTCAGCTTTACGCTCGGAGCGTGAAACTCCGAGGTGTATAAAATCATGTTTTTTGCGCATCCGTGGCTCAGAGGTGTCTAGGGCTGTAAAACTGCCACAATAGGTTATTTTAAAGAATACTAATTAAATATTATATATACATAAACATATACATACATATATACATATATATTAATTACTTGGGCCATCTGTGGCACAAGTATTAGAATGGCGTTTTTATTTTTTTTTGCGTCGCGAGATTTTTCCGAATCACGAGATTTTCCCGCGAGATTTTTTGAGGCTAGTATTAAAACATGCAGCTCTGAGTCTGTTTACGGTTTATATTACCTGTATAATATTACCTGAAGGAACGTGTGTTATGTACTTGAACTCGGTAATTCCAAATCTGTTTTCAGAATTGAAATCGAGTAAATATTTACCGCGAGATAACGATAAATCAAAAATCTACGACGAAGCGATCGACTTCCGATTGTCGATCATCAACAGGTTTTTACGACGGGTATTCACGTTCGTAATATAATAGACAAGTATGTTATGTATTTGGACTCGGTAATTCCAAATCTGTTTCCACAATTGAAATCGGTTAAATATTGACCGAGATAACGTACAAAATCTACGATGAACATCCTTTTCAGAGTTGTGAACATGGCGTGCGAGGTCTGGGGACCATGTGACAACTGACAAGTGCGTGCATGCGTGCTTCTTTCTTTCTTTCGGCGATTCGAAGCGAAGACTGTGTTCTTACCTCCTTGCTTGGAAGTACTTGAGATCAGTTATTCAGTATACCATCTCCACAGGCAATATGCGCGCCATGTCCCAGTAAAAGTAGGCCCAAGTTAACGCCTAGCGGGCGTCTTGTTCTTAATGAATTGCAAACGATTTTATTACTATCGGAAAAGGCTAAAGAGATATTTTCGAGTGGTCTTCCAATGGTTTCATTTAAGAAGCCTATAGGAGTCTTAAATATATTTTAGTAAGAGCGAGATTACCCAAAGTTAACAAGGATATTGTTAGAGTTAATGAATGAATGCATAAATGTGGTAAATCCAGGTGTAAGATTTGTGAGCTGGTGAAATGTGGACAAACGTTTATGGACAGAACGGAAAAGGACTCTTATATTATAAACTATTCTTTTGACTGTGATTCGGCTGGGATAGTTTACTTGTTATTGTGTAAGAAATGTGCAATGCAATACGTGGGAAGTACGATTAACACCTTTAGGATTAGATTTAACAATCATAGGAGCTCCCTTACACGATATGGGAAGGGTAAACGGGGTATGATAACCCAACCTGAGCTTGAATATTTTATTTCTCACAGAAACTCATGTTGATTTTTTATTCTTTTTTCAGAACAAGAATGTATGACCTTATCCAGTTAGCACAAAATCAAATTCCTTGTTAATCCATGTTATATATTTTAAGTCTAAAAGAATGATTATCAAGTTTATATAGTACGTACGATTAACGGGACAATAAATGTATTTATATTGTACAAAATTATATAACCTATGTAATGGACAATGGAATGGAGAAAGAATGGACAAATGAACAATGACATGGACAATGAATAAAGAATGGAGAATGAACAATGACATGGACAATGAATGGAGAAAGAATGGAGAAATGAACAATGATAATAATTAATGAAAAATCTTTATGAACGTTTATCAACATTATTTATTAAAATCAACATTTGTTATTTAGCATATTTAATTTCCCAATAAATCTCTCTGTATTGCAAACATGCATCTATCATGCACCCAGGCCAGGGATCATTAGTTTTATAGTTGCCTATTAAACACATTAGCTTTATAGTTGCCTATTAAACACATTAGCTTTATAGTTGCCTATTAAACACATTAGCTTTATAGTGTGGTTGCCTATAAACTAGCACATTAATAAACTAACATATTAACTTTATAGTTGTCTACCTTGGGAGAATTTAGATTTGCCTTGCGTTTCGCAACAATTCCGGGCTAAATTATAATGAAACTAACCGAAATTTGCTTAATTTTTATCACTATTTATCAATATCCACCACAATTCACTTCCACTTCGGTGAACAATTGTTAACTATAAACTAGTTACTAGTTATTATATATTATTAATATTAAACTTACACATTAGCTTTATAAGTGCTCTCTGCCGTAAGTACTAAGTTCTCTTATTTCTCCTTTTCATATTATGCCAATACATAAAGCAAGTAGAAAAGCTGTAGTAGCCAACTATAGAGGTATTTCCCTGTTGGATCAGCTGTCCAAATTGTTGGAAAGGGGTGTTTTTGGTGAAACGTTTAGCTTTATTTCGCACAATCTCACTAATTGGCAACACGGCTTTTTCCCTGGACGTTCTTGTGTTACACAACTTACTCATTTTATTCACTTACTCGCTCAAGCATTGGATAACAAACAACAAGTTGACCTAGTATATCTTGACTTCTCTAAGGCCTTTGATCGTGTGCCCCATTCTAAACTTCTTTATAAGCTCAACGTTATGGGTATTCGGGACCCATTACTAATTCTTGGTTCCGTAGCTACCTTTCTAAGAGGCGCCACCGTGTTGTTCTTGATGGATTTTCTTCTGAATGGCTGCCTGTAACATCTGGTGTTCCTCAAGGTTCGGTCCTCGGACCGCTTCTGTTCCTTATATACATCAACGATATGGCTGATGCAATCACTCAGGGTCGCACTTACCCTTATTCGCTGATGACTCGAAGTGTTTTCAAGTTATTTTCAGCAATACTGACCAAGATAAACTCCAGGAAGATCTTAATGCTCTGTACAATTGGTCTATCACCTGGGGCATGGAGTTTAATGTCGATAAGTGTAAGGTGCTGAGAGTTGTTAGAACTCGTACAATTTATGATCGTCAGTACTATTTGGGTTCTAAACAGCTGTCTGTTGTTCAGAGTGAGAAAGATCTTGGAGTGTGGCTTACTACCACTCTCAACTGGAACACCCATACTGATCATGTAGTTGCTAAGGCCCAAAGGATGCTTGGTCTATTGTATCGGACTTCGAGCGACATTGATGATCACACCGTAAAGCGTTTACACTATTCCACGTTGCGCTGCTATGGGGGCTGGGGGCCAAATTCGCTGCATGACGTCACGGATCTTGACGAATTCTCTGGAAAAAAACGAAAATCAAAATAGAAGGCCTAGTGTCTAGGCTGGGTCAGGTCAACACTTGAATATGCTAGTCCAGTATGGTCTCCATACAAGAAACGTAATATGAACAAAATTGAGCAGGTGCAGCGCCGCGCCTCTCGATCGGCTTATTTTAGGTCATGAAGTAGATTAAACAGTGTCTACGATAGACTGGGATATTCTATTTACGAAAAAACTGGCAGATATTGACATTATAAGCAAATTATTGCTAGAAATGCAGTGCTGTCGAGAAAAAATAGTGAAAAAAAAAATAATTTAAAAAAAATAATAAAAACAGGATAAGCTGTGTGTATGTTGTAAATAGATAATTTAACTTTAAAAGAATATATTCTATAGCTTTGTGAGAGGGTTAGGACCTTTGTTGTTTTGGGGTCGGTTACAATCCAATTAACTTGGTACGAGGGCAATGTATTTGCTCTTCCCAGTCCCCGTCCGATATGACCTTATATGGAATACGTACTATAAGTTCTATCGAAAATTTCGCTATTTCCATTTTCGCCGACCTTCCAACCGTGCAGGCAAAACGCCCTGGGAACGAGGTTGGAATATGTAAAACCCCCAAACCCCGGATAGGCACTTAAAAGGCTGGGTGTTATCAGGAAAGGGCAGAGTGAGAAAACGAGGCATGGCTGAACAACTCTGGATATTATGTTACTATATCAATGATAACGATAAGCATTCGATAATATGATAACTATCATTATAAAATATATATCTACGATTTACAAAATACACTTGAATGATGTAAAAATAGGAATACAAAAAATACACAATTTCTTAAAATAATGTCATAATCTAATGTAAAGTTAAAATCCCTTCTGGACTAAGATATAAAATTATGCATGGCTGTATATGTACCACACTCGTTAACAAATATTTAGTTATCAAAATTTTAGCATCGAGCAAACACTTAGGGTAAGCAGTTTTACTGAAGTGAAAGTATGTTAATCGTGTCATCATCTAATTGACCGTGTTCAACGATCTTGCCGTCGTCAGTAGTTTTATTGTTAACTACCTATTTCTCCATTATGCTCAATCAACGGATTGTTTTGACCACAACGCTCGCATATCTTGTCGTTCTTCTGTTTGTGGTTGCACTTTTGACACACTATCTCCGTTTCCTCTCTCTGTGGGCTGGGAGAAGGTGTCATGTCCAAACTGTTGTATTCTTGTTTGTAATTAGTTGGCGTTGGCATGTCTTCGTCTAGTGGACGTTGATCACTTTGGTTGTCATTGTTTAACTGAATTGCAGTCGACGTTGGCGTGTAGTTGGGGAAATATGGACGAAAGTAACTCAAGCCAGGCGAACCAGGGAAAAGGTAAGGTGGAGGTGGCATTATTCCTGGGTAAAGGTAGCGATACGCGTTGTTCACCAACCCTCCGTAGTTAACCGATGATGGAGGTTTACTAGTGGCTGGTGGTTGACTAGAGGTTGTGAGTGGTGGCGGAGATGGTGCTGTTACGTCAGAGGAACTGCTGGACAATGACGACGATTTCGTGATTACTTGAATGGCATGAAGAATGTTACCATAGCAACCTTGGAGAACCATTTCCAGCAAGTAACGGTGCTGATTAGGAAAAATCCTTGTCAGCAACTCCATGTCTGATGGAGTCTCCACTCTACTCGTTAGACAACTCAGTGGGATATCAATGGGCACTCGGATTTTCTTGGACTCTATTTGGTCGACATCACCGTTTAATTCTGCTTTTCTCTTCCCGTGATCTAACAAAAGTAAATCAACGTTATTAAAAAAAGCAGAAAGGATTTCCTAGTTTTTGCCTTACATGTTCAATTTCAATGAGCTAATTCCTGCTATAACGCTACTCGATCACTTGAACTGTTATGAGGATTAACTATACATTATTTATATATATATTGAGTCAAATCCCGAGGGTTCACTTGGAATTACCTTTCTGTTTTTGTCTGGTCTTTATTTTTCGTTAGGTTAGGGTTAGAGCTACGGTTAGGGATAGGTTTAAGGTTAGGATTGAGATTAGGGTTAGGATTAGCAGTTTTAGAAAATATGAAGGTCCTTTTGAGTCATCCCTTTTAGCCTTCACCTACACAAGTGCAAGGAAAACGAAAACCTCGTACCCAGGGTCTTATCTCGGCTTCCAGTCCGCGGCTAGACGACATTTGTTGTCAGTGGCGGTCGATAGGAGTATTTAGAATTGCTTTTATGATCAAGGACGTTTGTAATTAAGGGAATTAGTAGAAAAATATTTACTAAAACAATTAGACCACTCGAATGAACTTGGGCTAGTAGGGTAATGCAAATATGCTGCAATCTGATTGGCTACACTACCCGCAACTTGAATGGCTGATAGATATCGAGTAGCGTACGCCCCATTTTTCCAAATAATGAACATTATTTATGTTAGTTTTTCCTAAAACAATATTAGATTATTATCGCTGTCAATTTCTGAGGCAATAGTTAAGACCTGGTTTATACGTCACATGATCGCCGCATTTACTTCAGACGAATTTAATTCAATCAATTAAATTAAATTCAGACAATTGCATGCGAAAACAGGGTGATAAAACAGGGTGATAAAACAAGGTGATAAAACAGGGCGATAAAACAGGGCGATAAAACAGGGTGATAAAAAAGGGCGATAAAACATGGCGATATAAATCAGGGTGATATAAATCAGGGTGATATAAAACAGGGTGATATAAAACAGGGTGATATAAAACAGGGTGATATAAAACAGGGGATATAAAACAGGGTGATATAAAACAGGGTGATATAAAACAGGGTGATATAAAACAGGGTGATTAATCAGGGTGATAAAACAGGGTGATAAATCAGGGTGATAAATCAGGGTGATAAAACAGGGTGATAAAACAGGGTGATAAATCAGGGTGATAAATCAAGGTGATAAAACAGGGTGATAAAACAGGGTGATAAAACAGGGTGATAAAACAGGGTGATAAATCAGGGTGATAAATCAGGGTGATAAATCAGGGTGATAAATTAGGGTGATAAATTAGGGTGATAAATCAGGGTGATCGCTACAAAGTATACTTGAAAGTAAGATTTCAGCGGAAAGACTGAAAACTAGTTGTTCGAGGGTTAGACGAAGGTTAGTGGTCGTGGCTAGATGGAATACTCGCAGTTGAGGTGACCGTGAGGTACTAGGTCTGAGTCGTATGATAGCATCATAGCAGTACAATCTCTCATTTTCGTCCAACCTCTCGCGGATACTAAAAAAGATCGTCCAGAAGACGAGTCAGACCTAGTACCTCACGGTCACCTCAACTGCGAGTATTCCATCTAGTCACGACCAAGGTTAGTATGAGGGTGGGGATTAGTATAAAGGTTTGATAAATAACCCAAAATCCAACCCTTACACTAATCCTCGCCCTAATATTAACCTTCCTACTAACCATCGAACAACTAGTTTTCAGTCTTTCCGCGGAAACCTTATTTTAAAGTATACTTTCTAGCGATCAACCAAAACAGCCCCAACAAGGCTTGTCAACTACAGCACAGAAATGTCGAGTTTACAATCTAATTGCCGAGTATAATTTTCATTAATATCGCTAGGGTTATTTTTATTCGATTTCGACGTTTCAACTATTCTATAGTCTATCTTGCCTAGAAAATAAGATTTGTTTATAAGCGTCGAAACCAGTCGATAAATGTTCCCATGTTTTGTATTTTATCAAATCACGCAGTGGTACACGCGAAACATGTCAACACTAGCAAGCCAGGAGCCTAATTTTATTGTCAGTTGGCACATTCCCATATAGCGGTTCCCTTAGCTCAACGACAAACGCAAAGCAGGTTTACTGGTCTCGGAAGAAGTTTAGAACTGGTACACGTGAAACTTCAGATTTGATCAACTTTTATATATATCTCAATATATTATACCTCAACTGTAAATTGTGACCAGTCAATTTATCATAGAATTACCCAAACCCCCCCCCCCCCCCACTTCGTCGTATTCGAGCTCGAACAGCACGCTAGCTACAATATCCAAGCGGGGAATATTTTAGTGAGAACCCCACTGTTGAGGGGAATTCGACGCGCGAAAACCAAATACAATACACAACAATGGACGCTCCGAAAAGGGGGTTAACATTTTAGTCATCATCAGGACACTGCAAGTTATGATGATGACTACAAGTTAGTCGAAACGTTGAATAAGACGATAACCTTTTCGGAGCGACCATTGTTTTGTATTTTATTAATTTACTCAGTGGTAACCATAAAATGCCACGCGCGAACGACGAGCCTGAGTGTCAACAATGGAGGAACAAGAAGACGTTTCAAGACAGTATTCAAGATTGTTTCGGCGGGTCTGCTCGGGTAATTCGTCGAAATATTACCCCTCAGGATGATATAGGCTTCTTATTTAACGAATTTCCCAACACGTGCTCCTAAGCACGTGTTAATCTCACGCATGTTATTAGTAACAGATTAGAAGCGAAACCCTAGCACAAAGTAAAACATAAACCCCATAGGATCTGACCGGATTAAATGGCTGGACATGCAGCTCGTACTGCAAGCATAAGAACGAAGGTCGTTTATGTGGGCATAGTCATGTTGGTGAAAAAGTGAGGCAGCTATAATACAGCACCTCGCATGGTTTAGAATAAAGATTCCATCTATGAATCCTATACGAGGAAGACGGCCGACACGAAATTTCAAAACGTAATGGTTACTTTCTATATATCTGCAATTTTGAATGTCATTTATGTATAGAAGAAAGAGAAGTGGTCCTAAAATTGATCCCTGAGGAACACCACTTGTTATTATCATTTCTTTCGATTTTACTTGGTTGTATTTTACAATTTGTTTTCTATTTTCTAGATAGCTTTTAAAAGTATAAACGCGTGTTTCACTCTAAGTGTCGTAGGCCCGGATTTAGCCTGGTTGCCGGTGTTGATATCTGAGATTGTATATATACCGTGCCGAGAGCCTGAGATTGTCCTGGACACGCGCACTGACAGTGACCGTTTGAGCCTGTACTGAATAAATATACCCGTGCCAAGCCAAGATTGCTCAAATTTGCATACATCGTGCTTTTGAAGAAGATATAATTAATATGTCGGTAGATATAATCTAGGAAAGCTTTCTGGATATTTTGTTCATTAGATAAACTTGTATATTGTTTGTTAAGTCTACAAGTTATCAACTTCCATGTTCACAATGTTCTACAACCAGTTTCACATTTGCATGTGGTGTTTATAAAAGTAACTTTGTAATCGATATTATATTGTTCAGGTTGAGAGTTCGCATAGTAATGACTGAATGATGTTGAGGCATCAGCTATTTTTATTCCAGTCAATGATAATTTGTAGTTGATGAAGGAATTTTCGCATATATCAAGATGCTTTGTAGTGCTCATTCCTTTCGATAAGGCGCAATCGGAATTTGGCAAAAGGTTTGAGATAACAACATATAGGATTTTAGATTCAACTCATTCTAAATTTCTCCCTGGGAAATTATCCACAAACTGAAAATATCATGAATCAATTGTTTCAAGGCAAAAGGTTTTATTGAACTGATCATTAACATTGATTATACAATTCGAGATACAATTCAAGAACAGTGACAATCTCAGACCTTTCTTGCGCGTGCTGGGATTGCAACCACTTTTCGAACATGCGCACTAAGTGAATATACAATAACAACATAGTAACAATCTCTGCAGACCACCACTTCTTCCAGTTCCTGTATTTGAAGCCAGGCCAAATAATCTTAACGAAACAAATCATCGGGCCAGCTCGCCTCCATGTAGTTCTGGTTCTCATATATAGCAAAGTGAAAAGGTGGTAAACTGCCAAGATTTTTAGTAACGAAATACTGACGTTTCGAGCGGAGCCCTTAATCCAAAACACTGTCGACGCAGTACTCTACTTTTTTATTACTGGTTCTCATATAATCGTCCGATAGTCCGAGTCGTTTCAAAACGTGCGCAGACTGATCGGGAAGATTATATGCATATTATCATCCTGATTGTCTGCATACTTTTTGAAACGATTCGAACGATGATCGCGAGGCTGATATGGCTAAAAGGGATGACTCAAAAGGACCTTTCTGTTTTTGTTTGCTCTTTATTTTTAGTTAGGTTAGGGTTAGCTAAGGTTTAATTCGTTAGGGTTAGGTTTAAGGTTAGGGTCAAGGTTAGGATTATTATTGGGATTAGGGTTACACTAGTTCTTGAAAATGGGAAGGCAGTCCTTTTGACGGCACCCTTTTAGCCTTCAGCGATCGAGGCGATTATAGGGACCCATGCGCAGCTTTAGATCTTCTATTTTGGCAGTACACCAACCATTTAGAGTTTTATTTTACCCATGGGACTAATTAATTATATTCTGTGCATGAATTAAATTTCCTTGACATGTCATTTTTTCTCGATTGGATGCGTTCATCGACGACGACTCACAATTTTTAAAACTTCCTATAACCTTCCTAACCCTACACTCGCCAATTGCAAGAATTAAAAAATGAATAGCTCCCTTCACTTTATAATGAAACACACCACTTAGATTAGAAAGCTTTATTACTCGTGCACTCCACGGAAAAAATACCCCGGCTTTTTTTACCCAAACTAACCAAAGTTATTTCTCACCATTCCCGTAAATGATTATGATATAAACTATTGTTTATTAAAAATAATGTTTTGAGAATCCCTGTTGAAGTAATGTTTCACAAAGCAAAAAGATTTAGATTTGTTCATTTACATACAACTACAAAGTAAAAAGTTAATACAAAGAAAAATGTCTCTTCAAGAGAGCGAGTCCATTGTGTGAAAATACGCATAAATGCGCATATAAAAGTAAGTGTTTTGAACATTATTGGAATTCGATACAATTTTATCACAATTGAATTGTGCTAAATAGCAATTCATTGAGTAGAATACAAATCAAGAGTCCAAACGAATGTCGAAAATATTAAGTGCATCGGCATGCATGTTTACATGCACCCTGCGTGCAAGTAATTCAACGCGACGCCGTGTCTTCATCGCGTCACTCGCGAAATCATACTAACAGCCAGTATCGATCACCGTTTGATTTCGAAACAGGCTGTTTGAAAAACAACCAAAATTCATCGTTTTCGAAGTACTATTGGTAGTTTCGTACGTTCAATAAAGTAATAAAATTACCGATAATTAAGAAGCAATTACGGCAGCTTTAGCGGCAAACATATGCTTCCTTTCTCAGTACTATCTCATTCGCAACTAGTTGACAAAATGTCTTTCCCGTAACATTGTTATCACTATAGAAGTGTTGTGCTGCTAGGCAGCGTTGTAATACAAATAAAATTCTCCAACTGCCGAAATAAATGTGTTGGAGGTCTAACGTTTTGAGCGAAGGCCCTTCGACAGAGAGTGAAATGTGTCACTCTTTGACAAAGGACCTTCGGCTCGAAAAGTTGGACCTAGTTCTACACATTATTTCGACAGTACACCACCTTTTAGAGTTTTCAATTATGAGCACTATAGTCTGTTGTTGGAATCACAGGGCAGAAACCAAATAGTTTATCATGAATTAGTAGTCTTAATATACGCGTTGTCACTCATGGGATGATGGGAACCGTACGATCGCATCAAATTTCAACTCGATCAGTTTCTTATCCATCGAAATTTCGATTGAAATTACTTTATAATACAGGTAACATATCCCTCGTTCTTTAAAAAACCACGGTTTTGTGTTTCCTTTTTGAAAACCAGGGAGAATGTTTCGCGGTTGTGCATATATCGAGAAAGCGCCGATACTAATATTCCGGCAGAAAATAATGGAAAAGATATGAATGGAGGGGACAGAAGTCAGTGATTTGTTTTCAACCGATATTGACGATAACTTTCTATGATTATTTACGGTTGAATTCAATCGGATAATTTCTGGTAGTTAAGATGACGAATTGCCGAAATAAAGGAAAGTCGAAAGATTGAAAATTCAACGTTTCGAGACTACAAAACGCTCCAGATTGAGTCTTTCTTCTGGTAGTGTATGTTGGTAAGTGCTGAAATGTACTTAACACAAAATTTATAAAATAAGACTTGATTTACTTGTTAGGACAAACGTCTTGGTCCTGTCAACACGTGCGCCATCAACGAGCCATAGTTTGTTTGACCTCAACCGCGAATATATTACCCGATATGGCACTTGCTGCTATCTCTATAATTTATTGCAATATTCTATCAAGAACATTGGCAGGCACTATACTCTACCTAATTACTTAAACGACAAACATCAACTCAATTGCTTACTGTAGCACGGTTGTACCCGTAACGGGCCAACGTTTTAAAAACGTACCTGATCTTTCGTATAATTTCCACGGATCATATTCGTTGGCATCGCTTGGTTGCGCTCGGCCTTCTTCTGGCATTCTATGCAGGCTACCATTCATCATGACCGGTTCTTCAATCTTCAGCTGTCTGTAGAGGGCGATGCGAGCTGCAGTGATGCGCTGTCTTTCCGAGACGAGTTCACATTTCGAACAAGAACAGTCTCTCCAAACACACTGATGTTTGTGACCACGAAGATCAGAAAGCACACCATGATTTCGACATCTTGTGCACTTCGGTGTGCGAGTGGCTTGAGCCATTTGTGCCGCTTCGAAGTCACTCATGGCGGATGGTTTACCAGGTTGAGCGATCAATACTGTCAATGTGTAAAACAAGTACACGACCTCTGTCCAGGTGAACGCTTTTTGCTTGTTTGTTGAAAACCTTCCGTACTTAATGTTCAAATA
Organism: Chrysogorgia sp. JL179-B06; assembly: GCA_035772405.1. Classification (NCBI taxonomy): domain Eukaryota; kingdom Metazoa; phylum Cnidaria; class Anthozoa; order Scleralcyonacea; family Chrysogorgiidae; genus Chrysogorgia; species Chrysogorgia sp. JL179-B06. The sequence goes on along the minus strand of JAYKKM010000035.1, from coordinate 3,987,920 downwards.
CCGCGCGAAACAAAAGATGACGACATCTCATGATGTCAATAAAATTTTTCTTTGTTTAAAAGGCTTAAAATTTGAATAAAAAGGAGCAGTGTCACTTCAGCCAAAGCTTGACGAGTGTCAGGTTGAACTGAGGTGAGAGCCGAAAATGACACTTCGTGCTGATATCCGGATTCACGCTTCCCTCTATCACCATTTCAAATATATACTAAAATATTGTGCAGCCGAAATAGTGCAGGATATAGTAGGTTTAAGCTTAACTGAGAAATGCTGTAATTAGTTTGGGCTATTTTGTACTAGTCATAAAATATTATCATGAATTCCCAATGGCGATCAGTTCAACCGAATTGTTTCTGATCACCGCAGTGGCATACCACAGAGTAAGCTTTTGTTTATAAAAACGCCGATTTCGACAAAACTGATCCATCTGCGATCAAAATTTTACATGATTTGTTTCAGTGCCTTGGTTCTGTAAGTTGTTCTCGTGTAATAAACGTATATATTATATACGTAAATAAGTATATGTATGCTGTTTATAACTGTTTGATCATCAGCGCGCCTCAAAGCTATCGAATTGCTTTACAGGAAACATATTTGGAATGTTTTAATCAAAGCTATATAGCAAACTACAGGCCTGCGTTTCTGTGACTGTACAGATTATACCCAATAACATTTTTTCAAGCTATTATACAACCATGAATAACTATTAGAATGCCGTGGTGTCAATTGCTAAACCTTGTTTTTCAGTTGTAACGGCACCGTTCAAAAAATGCCAGGATTACCAAGTGTCAAATATGAGGTGCGCCCACCCACATATGACGCACGATGAGTCATAGAAGCGAACCGACTTCCTGAAGATACTCGCCATTTTCCCCGTTGACTCTCAGCTGCAGAGTAATCAAAACAACTTATTTTTATGTCACCCTAAGATTGATTCTAAAATAGAATAAAAACACAGCACATCTCCACATGCTAAATTTGGTGGCGGCCGGCATGCGGTACCAGCTGAAGCCGGTGCAAGTGATTCGCGAGTTATGTTTGCGCGATTGACTCTAAAGCCTGGTTTTCACTTGAACATAATGCATAAGGACAAAATAAAAGGAAAAACAAAGGAACGCGAGGTGAAACCAGCGACGTAAGGTCGACATAAAGCTGGCGACACACTATTCGCCGCCGAATTTATTCGCGCGACGCTGTGGACAGACAAGGCGAATGCCAGTTTGTGTAGATGAGCTATTCGTCTATGAAAAAAAAATGGCGGTGTCGAGAAACAAGCGAAAAATAGCAGTAATGTTGCAGTGAGTGTTTTGTTGGTGCTACGACGAAGGCGCGAACGTAGAAAGCGCTGGGAAAATAGGAAGGACTGCGTAAAACCATGCATGGGTACGACGACGACCGACCCATGGAATATCATAACCTCCTTCGAGAGTTAGCCGAGGAAGACACGGAAGGTTACAAGACGTATCAGAGGATGACACCAGGCCGCCATTTTCTTTGTTTCAGGCCGCCATTTTATGGCCGCCATTTTCTTTTTCTGTCATATGTCGCTTCAAAGGGGTGCGCACTACTAGATAGTAGTCGCCAGAACCATGTTGAGCCCGCCAACACCACTAACCCAGCGGTAACATGTTCGTCGTAAATATTACGAACCATTTCGCCAAACGGTCGGAACTCGGAAAGCGAAATTAGGTGTACTGCCGAAATAGTGAAATAGTTAGACTTGCTTCAAGTCTGCCTCTTTGATTGTTTTGGGTTTGTTTAAAGATGGGTTTGTTTCGAGAAGACGTGTTTGTTTCGAGAGTGATTTGGTTTCAAAGACGAGTTTGTTTCGAGAGGACGGGTTGTATTCTCGAACCCTTTATTACCCAGGAGGTCTCCAATTGACGAGTAAAATCGTCTGGCGTTGGCCAGAGTAAAATACTAAATCACTCTTGGGCATGAAAGTGTTAAACAAACCCGAAACAATCGAGAGGCAGATTTGGAGCAAGTCTATGAAATAGTGTGGAAGTTGTCTAACGTTTCGAGCGAAGGCCCTTCGTCAGAGAGTGAAACGTAAACTGTGAAATAATAACTGAGTGATTATTTCACTTTACGTTTCTCTCTCTCTGACGAAGGTCCTTCGCTCGAAACGTTAGACTACTTACACGCTATTTCTGCCGTACCCCATCTTTTTACTGAAATATTTTATTTGTATTTTTACACTGCCTACGCAGCACAACACGTTTTATCACTTATTTAAAAGCATCTATGACCATAGTAATGCAATGCGCATAAATAGTTTCAGTCGACAAATATATTTTGACAGTCCACTTTTGAAACCTCGCAGCATACGTCGTTGTTGCGATTGATATTTCGAAATCCCGAATAACGTCGTTTGCCTTTTGGAAAGTGTCTAGCTACATATCCGTTGGCTATCGATGCCGGACAAAATCAAATTTACTGGTCTAGGATTGAGAGTTTGTCATGTATTAATTGTCTGCATGAACGCTCTTCTCCACGTGCGCGTATAAAGATACTAAATATTTACATATTTTGAAATAATGTGTGGTAGATTTACGAGCGTTTTGCGACTGTTTTACGACGAACATGTCACCGCTGGGTTAGTGGTGTTGGCGGGCTCAACATGGTTCTGACGCGCACCCTTCAGAGGCATGCATGATTCGCTAATAAATTGTGTGTCTTGCGATACACTTCGCCCGGGTGGGCACACTCACCTAATTTCTCGCTGGCGATAAATATTCGGCCGATAAATATCAAACATGCTTGATATTGACGAATTGACTCGGCTGATGATCGGCCGAATGCATAAACGTCAGCGAAATTCGCTGGCGATCGGTTCGCCAGAACGATTCGCCGTGAAAATTCGCCTAGTGTGTCCCGGGCATAAGCATAAGAACATAGTCCAAGCATAAGCCAAAGGAACAAAAGACGAAACAAAGAAAAATTCTCGTTGTTTTGCCTTCGCAGTCCCAGAGGAAGTCGGTCATGCCAAATTTTCGCATTAGTCTAGCTTGTGCTTATGCTTATGTCGCTAGTTAAATCCAAGCTTTATAGTGCACGTAATAATACAGGTAATATTTGCGGGCATTTCACTCGATTAAACTGCATGTTCTAAGGATTTATGTATGGTGAAGGAAAATTTAGAGTGTTGGAATATATACATTTTCCGTTGGCCGAAATACTATATTACCAGATGTAGCGGTCTGAGCAATTCTGAGCTAGATCAGTATCTCGAATTGTATAATCGAATGTCAATGATCATATCAGTTCAAGCAAACCTTTTGGCTTGAAATGATTGATTCATGATATTTTTAGTTTGTGGATAATTTAACAAGACGAAATCTAGAAATTAGTTGAATCTGAAATATCCTTTCATATGTACGAAAATTCCTTCATCGACTACAAATTATCATTGACTGAAAGTAAAAATAGCTGAAACCTCAACATCACTGCTATTCGGACTCTCAACCGGAACAAAATGCAAAACTGGTTGTAGAAAATTGTGAACATAGAAGTTGAGAACTTGTAGACTTAATAAATATTAACAAGTTTATCTATAATGAACAAAATTATCCGAGAAAGCTTTCCTGGATAATTCTACCGACATTTTATATCTTCTTCAAAAGCACGATGTATGCAAATGATCTCAGCACGGTTCTTGCGCGTTAAGTGAATATACAATTTCAGCATATAGTGACAATCTCAGACCGCCATATACCTGGCTACTGTGGTAGCGCGAGTCTAGGTTTCGGCTGCGTAGTTTCTGGGACAGCCAAGGTTGCGCGGGCAGCCCGGGGCCCCTCTCCACCAATTTGAGACTTTCACCATGAGCACAAGGGAAATTGGACTTTGCTAAGAAGAAAGATATATAGGATTAAATTATCTTCCATTTTTTCTCGCTGTTTTAAAAATTCCCCTGCTTAAAAAGTCCCCGGTAAGTGCGGACTTTGTAAGGGACGGACCCTGCGTTCATCGGGCCCCAGCTGGGCCCACGTGCTTTCTAGACTAGAACGCGTGAAATTAAAATTGCGCAACGAGAAGGCGCGGGACGGCATATGCCGCTTCTGTCATAGGGTTAATTGGTTTTTGGATTTTGGAGCAGGTATAACGAGAACCACAATTGTGTCCGGTAATCTGTATATGTAAATGTAGAAAACTGGTTTCTGTGTTATTTTCCGACGTGTCAGAAATCCTCTGCAAAATAGCGCAATATTTCCCATAAGGCTAAGCAAAACTTGTATGCTCGATCATGCGAGCCACGCGCGTGGTATGAAATTGCCCCAGGTCTTTTCTTTTCCTCGAATATGGATGAACCAAAATCTTCTCTTTCTTCGCTTTTATGTACTTTGTTGCTTTTGTAGAATTGCTTCGTAACCGTTACAATAAGTAGGAGAAACTGTCCGTGTAGTCTGTAGAAGCATCCGTGATCCGTCCGTTCAACGCCGTCATTCGGGAACTTTGGCGCGAATAAAAATCGGAGATTCTTACTGAACGCGTCACGACTAGCGTGAACGTGGCTGTCGTAAGAATCACCGACAATCGGGGATGGAACTGTCCCGATTCTTACGACAAGTGAGAACCAGGCTTAAATAATCCAACAATAATCCAATATGCATAATTTTGTACACTGTTAGTAGTTGGGGCAGGGCTTATTTCAAACAAAATTTACCTTGAACCCAGTACCCCAACCCCGAACCCAGCGCATTTTCCCTATATACTAGTATATAGAGATACTAGAAAATAACCTGCTCATTTTATAGCACAGAAAAATATACCCTCAATTTCACAGTAGCCCGAGTTAACGCAACGATAAGGCGTCTTATTCATTTTAGGATTGGATTGGCTTTTTGAACAACCGACTCCGTAGTGTAGAAGTTCATGAATTTAATTCACCCGCTAATAATATACCAACTTTCCTTGAAGACTTGAGAAACAGGTAGTACCGGAATAGGATCTCACTCCTCCCCGTACTAAGATCAAAATATTCCCATGATTGTGCTTGGCCACAAAGTTTCTCTCAGATTTTCCCGATTGACACACTCTCCTCCGCAGAGGCTTCGTGCGCTTTTATTTGTAGTAATAATGTAATATACTATAGGTGGGCTATTCGCTTGTATTAGGCTCACAGGGTGTTTTGGGGACGCGTGGAGAGAATGGCGCGCGCCCTCCCAGCCCGTGCTGCCCAAACTATTTGCCCGAACTCTAAAAAAGCGCGCGCAAGAAGCCTCTGCGGAGGAGAGTGCGATTGACATAAAATATATTCGGCTGACGTTTATCCCGAATTTAAAACATAGACCTAACCCCAACCCTAACCCTACACATAATACTACTCACCCGAATCTCAATCCTAACCTTGATCCTAAACTTAAAACTAACCCTAACCGTAGCTATAGGTGTCTAACCTAACGAAAAATAAAGATCAGACAAAAACAGAAAGGTCCTTTAGCCACATCCCCATTTTGCGCGTGTTTCAGCTCTGACGTAAAATTTGCCATTCCTTTCGTAACCTATCTCTTTAAGACCCCACAACAATGAAACATTGGATATCCATCTCAGTATCTCACATGTCAAGCTCACATATGTATGCCAAAATATTTGAACTGACGTATACACCTCTACCGCGTAAACTCATCAATAACGTAATGTCATATGATTGATTGCGTATCTTTTCATTAACACCACATTTATTTTTAACTGGAGAGGGTAACTTTGTACAGTGGAGTACCAACATTTAACAGTCATATAAGGCGAGCGAGCCCGGATACCCGAGCTAGGCTTTGCCGCGAGATGATTTTTATTGCGTTTATAAGGGCTCGCTCGCCTACCGGGCTGGCTTGCTTGTTGTGTTGCGTAATTTATCAGCTCTGGTAAGACATGAAGTCTCATTGTTTTAAATATGAACAGTTGAACAAGCAGAAATTAAACAAATTTTGTCGCGCGGTCAATCGTGTTTACAATGGGAAAAAACCCAGCCCCGGCAAAGCGGGCTAGCCCGGCACCCACGGCATTATAATTTTTTAAGCATCCAGGTGCGTGTATTTTGGGGCGTGCGATTGCATATATGGGAACTTTCCATCATCGTATTAGATTTGATTCGAATCATCTATCCAGATTCACATAAAACGCATTAAAATAACTTCGAATTTTTTTTAAATCGAAGTACCCTAGTCTGGATAGGGCTTATACGTATTCATTTGCTTCGATGCGGCGATATTGAAACGCGCAACCGCGGGCCCTGTCAACCAAAGGTCCACTGAGCCAGAACTCTCTCCTCCGCAGAGGCTTAGTTATATTTTTTATTAGAAAAAGCCCTCTGCGGAGGAGCCAGAACGCTGAAAGCAAAAAGTTGGACATTTAAACTTACGATCGTTAACTGATCGATAAATCTGTCTCTCATGTTGTCAGAACTTGATATTCTTGGCTATGGTCTTCACAGACAAGATCGTTTAGATGCTAAAGGTGGTAGGGGCGTGGAAGCTTTATAAAGTTGGGGGGGACCTATCAGTGGCGAACTAATAATCCGAGCGCCGTAGGCACGAGGCTTTCTAGGAGGGTCCGGGGGTATGCCCCCCGAAAAATTTTGAAATCTAGATTCCCGCAACTTGCATTTCCTGCATTCTGAGCGGTGATTTTTCAGTTCAGAAGTTTATAAAATTTCATATTTTGAACTGTTTCGCTCTACTGTATATCAGAGCTCATCAGCATGGGAACCACTGACAACATTAATGGTAATATATGTAGTAGGCAATAGTGGTAATATATGTAGTAGGCTTTATCTTATAATGAAACTGTAATAAGTTTTATCAGTAAATTTAAGAATATATTGTTGTAAGAGCATTGAGACTATTGTATAATGCTCCTAATACGTCTATTATTATTATTATTATTATTACTGCAAAAGTCAGCGAGTCCGATATGGACGTTTTTTTTCAACTGGAGCTACCTTTTAGCCTCAATCATTCCGCGATTTCCGCCCTTCTGCTTAGTTAAAATAGAACGCCTACTAGAGTAGAGCCATGTAAACTGGAGAAATATTAGTACTTTAGTTTAGTAAAATACTTGGGTTAACATGCAAAGATATTGTGATTACTTCTATCATCTATGACAGTTTACAGAACATTTATAGGAAGATGTTGTTTTCCAACTTGTCGGTAATATCATACATTCATACTATTCGATTATTAGTAGAAACTGACCATGGTCTATTACAAATGCTGCATTCTGATTGGCTACTCAACCGTTGTCTATTCGTGATAGACAACGTTTGGGAAACGCGCTCAAAACAATGGCAGAAAACTCTCGTTTTGGGGAGGTTTCACATGAGTTTTTAGATAATTTTTTGGAGAATTCATGATTTGTAATAGTCCACTAATTTGTTTCTACTAAAACAATTAGACAACTCGTCCTCGTTGTCTATGAGCGAATAGTCAACTCAGGCTTCGCCTTCGTTGACTATTCGCTCATAGACAACTCGGACTCGTTGTATTGTTAAATATACGATTTCAAATACTTGGCTTTCGAATTCAATTTTTTGCTGCAATTTTTCTTTCAAATTCAATTATTTTTTGCGGGGCCGAAAGCTATTCCGGCCCGGGTACGGCGGCATGCTCCCCCGGAAAATTGTCATCATTTCCCGCATTGTGATGCGAATTTATAAAAGTAAAGGCCATAAATCGCAAAAGTTTGTTATTACTACTAAATCAGAACATGGCACAATACACGTCAAGATATGTTGAGAATTGAGATTTATTGATAAACAACTCTAAATCGAAACATTTCATAGAATCCGATAGACCCTTTGTACAGAATATTTTAATCAGTTAATTTTTCCATGAAAGAAATTTTGTTTCTCTTGTTTTGGGTGACTCCTAACGCAAAGTGAGTCATAGAGAGTAAGTCTGTAAGATGGACTTGATCAACTACATGCAGACAAAGATTGAAAGATAGAAAATATCCCTTCTTCATAGTAATATAGATATGTTCAATAATGCTGTAATGATCATGCATCTAAACTAAATTCATTTTTCTTGGAGCCATATCCACAAATGCTTGAACGAGATTTTCCGAATCAAGCTCTTCCCGCAATAAATGAGCTTCCACGGACATCAGGATAAGACTTTCAAGCCTTTTGCCGCTCGTAAGACTTCAAGCCTTGAAGGAGCAGGAGCTTCTGCCATTTTACATACTTGATACTTGGTTACGTTTAGCAGCTGACAAACACATTTTGAATTTTTTGACATTCTATGTGGTTGGTTGTCAGCGGGATGCTCTTGCTTTAAATTTCAGTCTATGCCGAAGCCCACGCGAATTATCAGATACATTTCGTGAGAAATGGATGCCTGCGAGATTATCGCCCTCGCTTGTGAGGGGAAAAGTCGTTTTGGGTGATCCGTTGAAATCGGACAATATTTGGGAAACAACGCGAACGGCCATTGGCGATTTGTGATCTGACGAACTACATAAACAGGTTTTTACGAAGGGTATAACACGGGTGCGTAATATAATAGGTAAGTATGTTATATATTTGGACTCGCTAATTCCTGCAAATCTGTTTTCAGAATTGAAAACGGTTAGCGTTAGGGATTGGTTAGGGTTAGCATTTGGGTTATATATCGCTGTGACTATATGATAAAACATAAATAGTCACGGCGTACGCGGTCTTTGGTCTAAAATATATAGTCACTTTCGGTCTAAAATATATAGTCACGGCGTACGCGGTCTTTGGGCCGTGGAGGGGGGGGGGGTTAGATGAGGGGGCTAGGGGTTATTGCGGGATTCTAGTAATAATAATTGCTGCGAGCCATCCTGTCTTGCCTGAATGCCGCCTGATAATAATTAACAATTAATAATTATTATCGCAAGTTAAAGTTCAACCTCGTACCCAGGGGGGGGGGGGGGGGGGGGGAGAGCGGAGATAAGACCCTAATTTCGAGTAATTATGCCGCGGCGCCGGTAAGCATTAATTTTTCTCACATATCCCGTCATGCTTATAGCCCTTCGTTCCAACGTGTTCGTTCTTTTTATTCCGCCATATTGAGAAATGGACAAGCCAGTGAAACTTGCAAAGGTATTGAGATTTTTTACAAAGTTTCTGGACATTTTTACGACTTGATTATGTTATAAAGAAGTTAAAATTTCCATTTAACACTAAGGTGCCATTGTGAGTGCTAGCAACACTGAATTTGACCTGCAATAGACCGCTCATGTAAAATCATCATCCATTTATATTGTTAATAAACCAAGAGCAATCGCTTACAAGGTTAATACAAGATCCCGTAGTTTGTATTTGTCGCCCTATTAAACAAAGCTTATTGTGAATATTGAGACTAAAACGTTTGCTTCAATTGTATGAGGTATATTATTGTTATATGATTGGAAACGTACTTTTCAATAAACCCCATGCACTTATTTCCGGTCCTACTAAACACCGTCCGCGAACGTCCGTGGCTGTCCGTGGAGTTATTTTAACCGCCCGTGGCCAATACTGTTCTAGTTTAGCTGTTTACTTATCTTTACTGACTTAGTTTTCTACTAAATACGACATATACTTCACTTTTACGCCATTCGTAAACACGAAATGAAACGCCATTTTGTCCCCTCGCCGGAGGCATGGGGGCCAGTGTGCTAATAAATAATATTATTTTTTATCTCTATGTTCATGTCAGTGCATGTAAAACTTTATTATTTTAAACACGCAGGCCTCATGCTCGTTTCCACGAGAGGCATCACACTTATCCCCTTATTAGTTTCTGTTTTTGTCTAGCAAGGGTGGACATAAACAGTGACTTCTCACCACATCCATTCATTGTTTTTGTTAATCCCACTCATTCACTTCACACCACCGCCTCGTTTGCTGATCGACTTTATAGCAAATGACTTACCCATAAGATAATATTATTTATAATCTAACGCCGGCCGGGATTAGCACACTGGCCCCCATGCCTCTGGCGAGGGGACAAAATGGCGTTTCATTTCGTGTTTACGAATGGCGTAAAAGTGAAGTATATGTCGTATTTAGTAGAAAACTAAGTCAGTAAAGATAAGTAAACAGCTAAACTAGAATAGTATTGGCCACGGGCGGTTAAAATAACTTCACGGACAGCCACGGACGTCCACGGACGTTCGCGGACGTTCGCGGACGTCCGCGGACGTTCGCGGACGGTGTTTAGTAGGACCCCTTATTTCATATTATATTGGAGGGCGAATGCTTATAAACTGTATTTTTATTCATTATTTGTTCCTTTGAACTTCAGAACTTTGTAGTTGTCCTCCAAAACAGTTTCTTTGACATCATTATGTGCAAAGGGTCTTACATGCTCATAGCTGGGTTGTTTTAAAGGGGATTATTTTTGTGCTCTGTTTCTAGAGAATTATTCTAAAGGCTGGTTCTATATAATCATCCAAGTTGTTTCTAATAGTGCATGTTCAGTCTGATCATCTGCACACTTTTTGAAACAACTTGGATGTCTGGACGATTATATGAGAACTAGCCTTCTATATTTCTCTCTAATAAACTGTTACTGTGCTGCATAAAGCACAATGGTGGTAACACATGACAATGGTGGTAACACATGAAAATATATCCTCGTGTCTGTATAAGTCTGAAACTTGAATTTTGTGAAATCCCATTTTCAATTGAACTACGACATTTTAAATTTCCACAGAAACTCTGCCACCCATAGAGTAGTTTCATGAGGTTTACCTGATCAGTTGTGACATCACCAACTTACCAGTTATTACAACAAGATGGTGGATAACAATTATTGTCTTTGGTCAAAATTAGTGCTGTTGGTTTGTACACTGAGTAGTTTTGTTTACTTGGATTACCTTCATAAGCCTGTTTGTTAATCATAAAGTCACTGCACAAGCAATGCATGAATACTTAGTATTTAGACGGCGATAGAAAGAACAATCGTTCTCCATAGAGGCAGAAGACTGCTGCTATGTACCATGAGGTAGCGCATGCTAATGAGTAATGCTTTCGGGGTTTGAGGTGTGAGACATCCGTTTTTTCCCAAAGGTGGTGGTAACACATGACATAAAATGTAAACAAACACCATGTTTGCAGATACACAATCTCAGGCCTCAAATTTAGCGGCGGCCACTGGCTGTCGATGCCCTGCTTGTTGGCCGCTATGCCCTCAAAATATACTGAAATCCACGGCAGTAGTGGCCTGCCCTCAACCACAGTAATTAAGCTTTGTAATACAAAGTGTATGATTAGTAAAACTGACAATAAAACCTAAAATTCTGCTGAAATATCCACAGTATTTAAATTCACCTGCTCTGTCAGTCTTTCAGTTGAATATTCTAACAGTAATCGGGTTAATTAATAAATTCAACAATCTCGCATTGTTATCAGAGTCTGCAATCCTTTTGGGTAGCGCAAAGCACAGCCTGTACTTCAAGTAACCTCGAACATTCTGTAGGATGCTCGCAGGCTCCGAAAACGAGATTGCTCAGTACATTGTTGTTAATTGTATTATATTATTATAATTAGGTGATTACGATGCATGTAATTACACATAGTTTCGGTTTGCAGAGTTTTTATAATATTATTAATGTTAATGAACACTAATATGAAAACTCAAAAGGTATTTGACAATTGACCATACCAATCCGTGCTTCAAATACCAACTGAATGAAAGTTTCAAAGTTGAAATTGGCCTTGATGCCTTGAATAACATTGAAACATTCAAGGCCAAACTCTGCAATCTTAATTCCACTAATCATCATTTACTGTATTTCATAGAGTAAATGTTGTTTACTCTACATCATTGAAATAATAGTAATAATGTACAGCTTATAAAGCATTATTTCCTAAAGTCCAATAGGCATAGTGCTTTACAATAGAATAATATACTAACTAATATACAATTGTAATGTTGTTTAAAATACAGTAGTTACATAATAAATAAGGTAAAATTACTAAAAGAAATGTTACAAACTAAAAGCCTGCTTGAAAAGGTACGTTTTAACACTAGATTTAAAAAAATTCAAGGAAGTAATAGACCTAATTTTGTCTTTCAAAAATAAATAGCCAATATTTTGGGGCCCCACTGATGGCAGCACATGCCCCTAGTTCCCTTCTTCGACTATGTTTTGTGGATTTGAGAGGTCTGTCACTATTTCCTAATTCAGAGTAAATGCAGATTTTTTCCTCTTCTAGGAATATAGCAGTTTGATGTTGTAGAAATGCTTGTAAAGCATTTTAATTGCACTGTCAAAGTTGCTAACCTGAATCATTGTCTGCCATCCTGGATGTGTTTTCAATATGTGTATGATATCACACCCAGGTAAAGCAAAATTTCTATCCAGCCATCCTCGTGTCTGTATAAGTCTGAAACTTGAATTTTGTGAAATCCCATTTTCAATTGAACTACGACATTTTAAATTTCCACAGAAACTCTGCCACCCATAGAGTAGTTTCATGAGGTTTACCTGATCAGTTGTGACATCACCAACTTACCAGTTATTACAACAAGATGGTGGATAACAATTATTGTCTTTGGTCAAAATTAGTGCTGTTGGTTTGTACACTGAGTAGTTTTGTTTACTTGGATTACCTTCATAAGCCTGTTTGTTAATCATAAAGTCACTGCACAAGCAATGCATGAATACTTAGTATTTAGACGGCGATAGAAAGAACAATCGTTCTCCATAGAGGCAGAAGACTGCTGCTATGTACCATGAGGTAGCGCATGCTAATGAGTAATGCTTTCGGGGTTTGAGGTGTGAGACATCCGTTTTTTCCCAAACTAAATGTCTGCAATGATTATAAAAGCAAGATTTTCTGAAACAAAAAGCTCAATCTCACTTGCCTTTTTTGTAAGTAAATGGACGACAGGTAGGCGACAATATTTGTCAACAAACTGGATAATTTTGTCGCTCAATGACTGGTGACCAGCACTAATTTTGAGGTCTGGTCTTTTACAAACATAGCCAAACATGGCCTTTAATAGTGGAGCTTTGCATGTTGTCCAATTTTTTCATTTGCCTTGTTAAATATTTATAAAGAAATAGTTTCTTTTGTTTTAAACTTGGTGAATATTGTTTAGGTAAAGAATGCCAATATGGCACTATTGCAACTTGCAAACACATTATAACTGTTGCTCTATCATCTGAGTCTGGCTGATTCCCATCAGGGACTCAGAACTTTCTCTGAGTTCATGTAATGTTTGATGAACATGTACATTCATACCTATAAAATATATATATACTAGTGCAACAGATTATTTTTCTCTATTTATGGTTGCTAGTATTTTGTCAAGTTTTTACTTCTACAGTACATTGAATGAGAATGTGGTTGTTGCATATTTAGCTATCCTGTCATTTAGTTCCAATCCCGGATTTGGTAATACTGATAAACAGAATATAATACCAAGGGTTAAGTTGACTCACTGTGATGCAATAAGGACATTGGCAACGTAAATCACAATTTCAAATTTTTGACTTTATGATTAAAAAACAGGTTTACGAAGGTAATCCAAGTAAACAAAACTACTCTTGTACAAAACAGTAGCACTAATTTTGACCAAAGACAATCCTCTCATCCACCATCTTGTTGTAATACTTTGCCTAATTAACTGGGAAATTGGTGACGTCACACCCAGCGTTAACTTGAGTTAGTTTCTGTCGAAAGCTTTTTAAAATGGTGTGGTTCAATTGAAAAAGGAAGCCATTCACGAAAATCGAGTTTAAACTTATAAAGACATGACGAAGGCTAGATAAAAATTTCGCTTTACCCCGTTGTAATGTCACACGCATGTTGAAAATACATCCAAGATGGCAGACAGTGATTCATGTTAGCAACTTTGACAGTCAATTAATATGTTTTACAAGCATTTTTACATCCTCAAACTACTATATTTCAGCTATTTAAATTACATACTTTGATCGAAAAGGTACTTATTTTTTATTTCCAATGTCCTTTAAATGTGCTTAAAAATGGTTGTTCAGAAGGTTATTAATAGCTTAATCAAACATGAAAAATTTTGGGAAAGAAATAGACCTTACCCATTATGATGTACAAATCTATTAGTGACTACTGTACTAGCATGATGATTCCTAGCAAGATTTCCTTTCTTATGTTAATGTTAAATTCCTTCTGGGAGACATAAAATAATTGCTCGACTTATCATCACAAAAAGATATACTGAAAAGAATTCTGGTAGTGGTAGTCATTGATATATTCATGCATCATAATAATATAATATAAATAAAATTTATATTCATATTCATCTCCATAATAAACCTTAGTTTATTATGGAGATGAATATGAATATAAATTTTATTTGTCGTAGGAAGTCAAACTGAGAATACCAAACAAATGAGCCAATTAGATTTTAATGCAGGATTAGTGATCATTACTGTTTGAACAGCTGCACCCAGATTTATTTAAAGACGTAATTTCCTAGAAATAAAATGCTTTGTCAGTAAACAAGAATTGTAATATTACGGTAATACACCAGTATCATGGTGAATTCTCTTTTTATTTATATTTTTTCACTTTACATTTCACTCTGTGATAAATGGTGCTCAATTGAAATGTTAGACCCCCTACACACGATTTCGGCAGTTCACCAACCTTTTAGAGTATTCAATATGTATTTCTACACTGTCTATTATGCAGCACAACATGTTTATTATGGTAATACACCAGTATCATGGTGAATTCTCTCACCTTGCAGATATCTTCATTAAAACATCCTGGCTGCTTATTTTAAATTTCACATGATGAGTACTTTTTTAGGGAGGTGCTTACTATTAAAACTGAAAGTTAATTTGTTTAGACAAATCATCAATTTTAATTTAGTAAATCTGCCATATTTTTTATTTATATTTTTTTACTTTACGTTTCACTCTGTACCTACACACTATTTGGCAGTTCACCATCCTTTTAGTGTATTCAATTTGTACACTGCCTTGAACATGTTGCAGCACAACATGTTTATATCAATGATAACAATATACTTTTGACAAAAGCATGTCATTATTCTGTAAAAATATTCACCGTGCGTAACTGATTTTTTTTTTACTTGGCCCTGTGAAAATCATACATTTTTATTTTCTGCTGTTTTCTACTGTATAAAATAATTTGAGTAAATCTGCTTACCAGCATGTCTTTACATGTCTTTAGGTCATTAAAGTTTTAGGAAGAACAGGATCCCAAGGTCAAGCCACTCAGGTATGTTTTTCAATATATACCGTATATATATATATATATATTCGAGATGAGCCGATTAATCGGAAACTAATCGGCAAAGCCGATTAATCGGCCAATTTAAAATAATCGGTAATAGGCCGATTATTGCATAATAATCGGCAAAATAATCGGTGCATTAAAGTTCGCGAACGACATGCAGCGAGTCCGTAAATTCATAAGCATGAACACAATAGTCTTTATTTCACAATGAAATTCGACAGTCCAGCTCGTCCCAATCATAAATGTTTACGATTTTTAATCCACATACATGTCAAGTTTTGTCAGACTGGATGATTTTTCGTGTGACATTAAAAATCGTATTTTTCGTGTTCGTTAAAAATCGTTTTCAAGCCCCGTGTTCTCACAGGATCTTCGAATGACGTAGTCACGACGGAGAAAATCTCCACCTAGAAAAAGAGTCGCAGCGCTGGACCTCATCAAGATCTATGATCTTGCTTCAATAAGATTGTTGGGTCAAGCGACATCACTTCAAAAGGCAGCCGATACAATATTCGCCCTATATATATATATCTATATATAATTGAAGATATATATATATATTATAATTGAAGAAGTGGTTTACAATAGACTATAGAGTGCTCAATACCTTGAAGGTAGAGCGAGATATATTTATCAGATGATTAACGTTGCTACTTGGAGTTTCACGCGTTCAAGCGATCATCAGGCAACTGAGGAAGTCTCGCTTCGGTTTATGTTTATGTTACGCGTGAGATCATTGTTCGAGGGGGTGTTCCAACAGGTGTCACTTTATTCTTAGTGCGGCGAAGGTTCTTGACATAAAATTTGTTTTCGTGCCGACAAAAGAACTGAGATAATTTCCAAATGTCGGCACGAAAACAAATTTTATGTCAAGAACCTTTGCCGCACTAAGAATAAAGTGACACAAAAGTGATGGGTGGTGGGGAAAAGCAGGGGGGAAAACCATCGAAGCAAAAATGTTTAAAATCAACAAATTATAATACACTCGACAACCAAACTAAGGCTCGAAAGAAAGTGTTTCAGTGCTTTTCCAATTATTGTTATTATTTTTCCAATTGGACTATTTCCTTTTTTCTGCATTGTGTTTCCTTGAAATTGCACTGCTCGCAGCCAAACAGAATTTAAACAATTTTGCAAACTTCTGCAGCAGTTTTTGTGTTATAAAGTTTTGCAAAGTGTCTGAGTATAATAATGTTATATATTACTCAGAATATTGTAACAAAGTTCTTCAAATAAATTTTGAATTTCTTAATTTGTTTTTCGGTATAACTTGAGAGTGTGAATGTTACATGCGTACTTTATATCTTCTGCAGCATTAAATTTAACCAGTGATGTATATAATATATATAATTTTGAACATACTATATCTTACAGTTATCATTCATTCTTTCATCAGGCAGTAGATACATGTATGCCTAAGCGTACCTATTTTTAATAGTGGCTATAGACTAGCCAGCAATTTAAAATTTGCCATTTTTGTTACCCTACCCAATTAACCTAAGCTTGGCTTCACATTAATGTAATGGCAATTCGTTATTCACTTTTATGATTTGATTTCGCTATTCAACTACTGAAAAATCGCTATACGGTGGTGCGCATAATCTGTTGATTTCTTTGGATAAGTATAAGTTATCATATGAGGGATGAGGTGATATCAGTTTTATCACTCGAAGCGAACAGGATAAAACTGATATCACCGAGTTGTGAGTGTGATACACTTAGTTATCGAATCTTGTATGTATGTGAAATTGTGGACACCTACGTCACAACCGAACACGTTACGGAAGACAGCGAAAGTTTGCCGAGATTGTTTGTTGCATGGCCGCCATACATAACAGGTGCTACCATTGAACCTTGTTGTTTAGCGGAACCATTTGCAAATGATCGACTTCACCGACAGTCTAACATTGTTTTGGTCAGGCGTGCTACTTTCACTCGATCAGCTCATGTTGTTTAATAGTGGTACTACCAAGGTAATTTTTCCCAAGGTAATGGACAAATATTCCCGCATTGTGCTCGTTAAAATCAAACGAAACGAAGCCATTGTGCTCGTTTAAAACAAATACTAACTGTCGACAAACATACTGAACAGACTGCAGAAAGCCTTTGCACTTGTCAAAATTATAAACATCTAGACAGTTCATTGTCCTTAAATGTGGGAATTACAATTGAGCAATACAGAGCCAGAATTGGTTGCAAACAATAACTTAAAACCAAGGTATCTTTTGGAGTACATTTTAAAAATTCATTTTACATTGTAACAATGTTGATGTTATTTTATATAAGTGTATTTTATCTGCCAACATTACAACAGCTCACAGAACAATATAAAAGTTGGAATCAAGTAATAGTGTGGTTTGCTCAAATACCGGCATTGTGCTATAACGTATTTGTTCCACTGTTATTGAGAATCGCAAATGTGTTGAAGAAAATCCAGCACCTTATCATATGTGCTGATTTTAGCCAAGGTGATTTTAACCAAGGAATTTAGACTAAATGTCTTTGACTGCAATAATCAAATAAAATATATTACTTCATGGGATCCTCCATTCATGCCTAAATACAATTTGTCTGCCGGAAATAGCCTTTATACTTACATAAGCCATTTCTGATTAAAAAATATTTTTTGTTATTTGACTCGTGTTTTTTTACGCGTTTCTCAAATCTCGTAACATCCCGTGTGTTTGGATCAACACGGATATTCTGTAAAGTAATGGCAAATTATGTAGCTAGTAGCCTCGATAATATATAATATATAATACGCTGTTATCCTGATAATATATTTATTTACAATAGTCGTGCTTCTATTTTTGTTTCATATTTTACGTTGCATTGTTCAATTAATTGTCTCACCTTACAGTATGTCTCATGTCATCAGACACATGTACGCGTTGCGTACCTATTTTTATCACATACTAGTGCCTTTATCCCTAGATACATATCGTTTTTATCACCCGCAGTTATCAACCTGTTAAAGGTACTAGCATGTGATAACACAGACTACGCAATGGCCTGTAATCAGACTATAAACCAGCACTCTACAAAGCATTCTAATCCACTGGCTAATGTTGTACAGTTTGTAACGTATAGAAGCAACCTGAAAAGACGCCATCTTGTCTGGTGTGCATGTGATCACGAATGCAATTCCGCCGCATTCTACATACATGTTAACTCTTTCCTGACCGGCCCAGTCAAAACGGGTCTTTGAAGACCCGCAAAGTCGTCAATCGAAAAACACGGCACACGGTAACGCAAGATTAAAAATTGAAATTCGACAAGCGCCAGGAACATGAGATCCACGCACACGCCAAGTTTGATTTGATTTCATAAACAACTATGCGATTGGTGGCATTTTGAGTTTTCAAGATGCTACGCGGGCGTGCAAGATGGCCTTTTCAAGAAAAATGTAAATTTTTCAACCTGATTTATGATAATTATGCTAATTCATATTAACATAACGTGTTTTGTTTGGGAAATTTAAAAGCACAAGTAAAAGCCGGTTTATTGTGCTTTCAGAAAATGTATAGCTTTCGCAACAGTTATGGTTATTTCAAGAGATATCAATAGAACAAAGAGGTGGTTCAATTTTGGATGTTTTTCAGCCTGTCAGGAAAGAGTTAATGTCAAACGTGCTCTAACACCTCCTGATGGAAATTCTATTGACAACTCCTGTTGAAAAAACAAAGTGACATCTTAACACCTTTGGCCATTTGTAAATGAAAATTAAATACTTTTTTACACAATGATTGACAACAGTCTTCTTTCTGTTGGTCTTTTGACAATCTTTATGATATTTTAGGTCCGTGTGGAGTTTCTTGATGACTCAAACCGATCGATCATCCGTAATGTCAAAGGGCCTGTTAGGGAAGGAGATATTTTGACTTTACTTGAGTCTGAAAGAGAAGCAAGAAGACTTCGATAGGTAACGTACATTATGAGTTATGTAAAAGTGTTGTGCTGCGTCATAAATACATATAAAGGGATATTACACGGTGGTGAGAAGATATGGATTTTAGTATTTTATGTTCGAGTGACAAGAACAATATGCCACGAGCAAGCGCCCGCCCAGCGGGTAGCGGAGATAAGGCCCTGGGAACGAGGTTGGTGAGCGCAACGAACGAGTCAGAACATAAAATCCATATCTTTGAGCTGACCCTGTAATGTTCTATTAATATAGACAATAAATACACTTGGGCCAACACAAACTTCTTTACCATCGACTAAAGCTCACACGGCGGAATCTCTTTCGTTACTGTAATAACTTGAAAGAAACTCCTTGAAAATACTCGGGTATACAGCGTTTTTTCTTCGCAGTTTCATTCTCTTGCTGTCAGAATTGATTTACTTCCTCGTCACTTATGTTTACAAAACGGTGGCCATGTTTTGGCGGCAATTTTGAATATGCCACTCACGATCGTTACGTACGAGAAATACGCCACTCGGTTCCCGGATGTAGTGAAATACGGATTCTACGAGTGTTTTAGTCCCTAGTAAAACACCCTTCATATAATATTGAATATTCTAAAAGGTTGGTATTCCGGTACTGATACAAATATTTAGGAGTGCATGTAGATAATGTTCTTTTATGGAGTAACCATCTAGACCATTTATGGAAAAAGGTCTACCCAAAACTAAAGCTGTCGGTTTAGGATTTCAGGCTTCTTGACAGGGGATATTCTTCTGGTAATCTACAGTATAAATGAACTAGTTTAGTGGATTAACGAATGGTGGATTGTGGTTGCATGGTTTGGCTAGACTGCCCAAAGAAAATGTCAATCAAACTTGAGCGCCTACAAAATCAGGCAATGTGCTAAATACTTAGGGCAAACAGGCAGTCAAATCACACCCAAACTATGCGGAATAAACTTGGTCTTCTCACTTTATAATATAATTATAGATGCTTCCTTCGTTTTATATTGGTTTTTAAAATTATACATAATTTAGAATGTCCAGAACAATTGGAAGGTTACTTCCAACTTAGATCAAATATGCATAGTAGGAGTTTCCGTGACAATACCCTATTGCATCTTCCTAAAGTCAGGACATCTACAGGCCATAGCATGTTTTAATACTCAGCAGCTGTGGATTGGAACAGTTTGGATATCTATTGATATCTATCAATTTGAATGTAAAGGGTGAGGCGAGGGGTCTTGGAAAAAGACTGTTTTTCGTCGCAGGCCAAATGAACGTAGGCTCTGGCCCTGGGAACGAGATCGTGTTTTTAAATGTGCCGTGCGTGATGTTGAAATTAAATCGAGTATAAAGTGGTTTCTATAATATTGTTCAGTTGACATTATTCAAGAAAGAAAGAAAACAGACACACAATAGAATTTTATTTACTCTGATGAATGGTTCCTCTCGAATTTTAAATTATTTTTAAATAACACTTTAGAACTTTCAAAATTTTGTAAAATCTCCCCTCAAAATACAGGAAATAGCATTTCAGAGACTCTAGATTTCAATATTTTGCAGGGGAGCATGTTCCTGACCCCCTAGAGGGTTCTCGCACCTTCGGCGCTTGACTCTATAGTGTCTACGGCACTAGACTAATAATAATAATAATAATAAATATGTATTGGGAGCATTATTCAATAGTCTCAATGCTCTTACAACAATATATTCTTAAAGTTACTTATAAAACTAATTACAGTTTCATTATGAGATAAAGCCTACTACATATATTACCACTATGAACCAAAAACTATTAATTTTAAAAAAGAAAAGTCTGAAGTGCTGACTAAAGACTACTTAAAATATCAATGCTTCTAATTTCCTGTGGTAATGAATTCCACAGTTTTGGTGTGGCAACTGAGAATGTCCTGTCTCCATGAGTCACCGTTTTGGCCACCTGTTGTCTCATTTTTATGGTTTGGTGAACAGTTTTTATCTTACTTACCTACTATAAATCCATATTCAATTATATTCCTTGTCTGCTTGTCAGTACCTGTATTTAAAGTGCTACTGCTATGAAAATTCTGTTTTGAAAAATTAAATTTGCCACTAATAATAATAATAATAGACGTATTAGGAGCATTATTCAATAGTCTCAATGCTCTTACAACAATATATTCTTAAAGTTACTTATAAAACTAATTACAGTTTCATTATAAGATAAAGCCTACTACATATATTACCACTATGAACAAAAAACTATTAATTTAAAAAAAGAAAAGTCTTAAGTGCTGACATAAGACTACTTAAAATATCAATGCTTTTAATTTCCTGTGGTAATGAATTCCACAGTTTTGGTGCGGCAACTGAGAACGTTCTATCTCCATGAGTCACCGTTTTGGATTTTGGCTCAAGTAGCAGATTTCGGTTAGATGATCTTAAAGTACGAGTAGGTTTATATTTAGTAAATCAGTAATATAAATATAAATATAAATATTGAGCCACCTGTTGTCTCATTTTTATGGTTTGGTGAACAGTTTTTATCTTATTTACCAACTTTAAATCCATATTCAATTATATTCCTTGTCAGTACCTGTATTTAAAGTGCTACTGTTATGTGACGAAAATTCTGTTTTGAAAAATTAAATTTGCCACTTGAAATAAACCTATACTATTTAAATGTTCTAAATTCGAAAACATTTTGAAAATTGAATGAAGTAATGTGGAGAAATTTTCATGAGATAAGAGACCAAAATGTCCATCGCCATTATTAAGTTGTCGCTTGATCGGCCCGCAAATTCTAACCAGCGGTCTGCTTTCGTGACGTCATCCAATCAACCTTGTTCTTGTTGCATGTTGCATGCATGCTAGCTGAATTTGCATCGCTTTCTTGACCTTTGTACACTGCAAGACTTATAAATGTCATCAAGTGACAGTGATAATATCTACAATATCTAAAACCGTATCTAGAATTCTCCTTGTTGGTTGGATGGCGTGAGAACGCCTATTCGACCCATTACTTTCCGAGTACTAGCTGGCGACGAGTGCTCAACGGCAAACGTAGAAAGAATTGCAAAAATGTAGTACTACCAATTCGAATTGGGAAAAATCTTTTGAGTATGTACTTAGGAATTAAAATTAGAAAGTTACAACTCTTTTCAAGTTTTCACGAATTTTCATGGCAGTAGCACTTTACATTTTCTCTCATGTTTATTTGGGTCCAGGATTTGTCTTAGTTAATTATTTATTTAAGTATTTATTTCTTTTTTTGTCTCAGTTGAAGGAGAATACCCAAAGAATCTGAATATAATGGATGCATTATGACCGGATGCATTATGACCGGATGCTTGGTTGTAAAACATTTATTCTAAAATAAAAATGTCTTGATGGATTCATCAAATGTTAGTGTAGTTTTTGTGTAACAGACAGACGATGGAGAAAGATTACGTCATCGTCACACCAAGGTTGTGAGTTTTAAAGTCTTAAGGTGCCAAATACGTGTAAATGGGCTAACATTTAGCCGATATGTTTAAAAACAATACATGGGTACAATACACAATTTATTGGCTATATATTGTATTACATGAAAGCTACATTCATGTAGACTATGTCTATGAGAAAACATGAATTGATAGCAGAGTGTAAACCAATTAGCTGCTAGTTAATAATTTAATCCCCTCGCCCGGCGCGAAGCGCCGGCCGAAGGGCGAGGGTGCTAATATCGACCGGCGTTTAGTCCCTTATCACGCGAGATCCAAGCGGATCCTGATCTCGGATTGGCTTTATAGGTATATATATATATATATATATATATATATATATATATATATATATATATATATATATATATATATATATATATATATATATATATATATATATATATATATATATATATATATATATTATATATATATATATATGATCAACCGTCCTCATGCGCGGCATCGGAAAATGTGGCACTGGTAACTAGATGCTCAGATTAAATTGAACCGTCACAAGAGACATAGGTTTTTGAGGAAATAGAAATCCAAGTCCGAGTATGTATTTTGACTCGCTAATTCCAAATCTGTTTTCAGAATTGAAAACGGTTATATATTGATCGAGATTATCATAGCCGACCAAGCCCGGACTAATTTCTAAGTACATAAACCATTTTTACGAAGGGTATTCACGTTCTCGTAATATAGTAGACACATATGTTATGTATTTTGACTCGCTAATTCCAAATCTGTTTTCAGAATTGAAAACGGTTATATATTGATCGAGATATTCAACATAATATTCGACGAAGTGACCGGCTATAAATCATTATTTAGCCGACTAAATTTCTAAGTACATAAACCGTTTTTACGAAGGGTACTCACGTTCTCGTAATATAGTAAACGCGTATGTTATGTATGTTGACTCGCTAATTCCAAATGTGTTTTCAGAGTTTAAATCGGTTAAATATTGGCCGAGATAACGTTCAAACATTTCTTCGACGAAACGGGCTTTTGGAAATTGTGAATTTTTGCAAAACAGAAATAATACACGGCCACGGCGTGCGAGGTCTGGGCACCATGGATGGAGAAATTCCCGTAGGGGGGGGGGGGGCGGGGTAGAAAAGGCGGGCGAGGGGATTATTGCGAATTCGTATTTCTAGTAGCTTACATAATGAGTACATATAATCAGGTACCGATGGGAAAACAGTGATATATCAACCAAAACTAGTTCTAATGATACGAAACTTGGTAAAACATCTAACCAAAGACAGATCTGTGTTCTGTAGTAAAATCATAAACTTATTCCAGGGTAAGTACCGATGCCTATGGACAATAAGCATTTATGAATTGTGGCGACGAAAATATATATTATTATTATTACTATATACCAAGTGATTTTACTCTGTCTGACGGTTAATTTACTTCGATTACTCGTTGTTTTTGTCTTTCGAAGAGGTGGAATGTATGTCCTTTGAAGGCGGTCGCTGCGCCCAACGAGTTGAAAACCTTTTGGCAATGTAACGCACAAAAGACGGTCGCTGCGCCCACCGAGTTGAAAACCTTTTGTCAATATAACGCACATTCATACAACATGGGAAGTTTCGCGAATATTGCAGCCTCCCGTGCAAAGATCTTCACAAAACTCACTCACATTTGTTTCGAAGTATGTATTTACAACACTTTCACAGTCACAGTCGAAGCGAAAAACGATCACAAAAAAACATGAAATTGACAACCTCATGGCAAGTTGCCATGTGACATGGCTAGTTCTGATTGGCTCGTATAATTTATACTAATTAACTCCGTTTCCAACAAGGAAATATAAACAGTCACACTACTGCACACATTACTCGTCAGCGGTTACACCAAAAAGTTAACAGAACCACACACGATAGCAATATATCTACGCGTTGCGCAGGATGCAAAAACCCTACCAGATTCAGTACTGTCTGTTAACACAAACAGTACAAATCCCCAAGAGTGTAACTTGTAATGAAAGTAGCAATGAACCAATCAAAATGTTGCACAAAATGTTGCAAAATCGTAAATTAGCAAGAATAATTAAATTGTATTACCATGATCTCCATAGCAAGAGCAAAGCCTGTCGTGATTTACTCGACAGTGTCAAATTGACCAATTATATTTCTTTGACCCCACTACTGCAACCCAAATTTACTATATGAGACCTAGTACTTTGTCAAAATCCTAGAATATTGTCCTAAATTTAGAACAACTTACTTCGACTACAATGTGTAATTGTCTTTTCTATGTGAGATGTGCAGCGAGTTTCATCCACGCTATAAAAATAGCGTGGAGAACATGGCCAAGACTGAAACGCTGCATATATCCCAAATTTTGCACAGAAAAGATAAGATGCATTATTTGTAGTAGAGGTAAGTGAACTTTATTACGCGGGCTATACGTATTTACTATTGTGGTAGCCGAGTCTAGGTTTCGCGATTATTTTTGGACATTATTTTGCGAAACTGAGGTTTTCGATCGAGTGGTTCGAACTGAAGTGTTTTTGCTAGCTGCTTGCTTGGAAGTGTTTGAAGTCAGTTATGTGGCTGGGAAGTATCTTGTTCTTAAATACGCTCACGATGGTTACAATAGACCTACACTAAAATACGACTAGCGATTTCGAAACGGGTTGGTCTGCGATCATTTTTATATGAAAGCCTATATGAATGCCAATCTTATTATGAATGGTACTTGGACTCGGTAATTGCAAATCTGTTTTCAAAATTGAAATCGACTAAATATTGACCGAGATAACGATCAAAAATCTACGACGAAGCAGGCTTCCGATTGCCGATTAATTTCTAAGTACATAGGTTTTTACGAAGGGTATGCACGTTCTCGTAATATAATAGGCACGTATGTAATGTATTTAGACTCGGTAACTCCAAATCTATTTTCAGAATTGAAATCGGTTAAATATTGACCGAGATAACGTTGAAAATCTAAGATGAAACATCCTTTTTCGATTTGTGATGAACAAACACATGGAAATGCCGCAGATAGTTTAAATAAATCATACGGAATCGCCAGTTAAAGTGTTTATGAAACGAAATTTTCGACCCCTGTTTTATTTGATATTCTTATAGTTTTTGACGCGCTGAATAACGTGGTGTGATTCATTTTTTTCTCCGGGTTTTAGAAAGTAGTTTATTTTTCGTCTGAAAGTGAGCATTTTGAGTAACAAGACGTCCGGGGTCTGGAACCGAATTAGTTGCGGTTTGACGTCACTGGTTCGATTCGTCATAATAAGGTTGAAACTGCGTTTTTTGGATGCGAATAGTCGTTCATGCACGTTCAGTAATCATACAGTTTGTATGCTTTGTTTAATATGCTACTTGTCGTATTTCAAACATTGAGAGGCATAAGAGCAACTCGGACAGACGCAAATGTCGGATGAACTGTGCTTGTGGGCGTTTGAATTTGTTCTTTTCAAAAGCCGGACCTAAGAATAATGAAAGAGAGATTTTGTGATGTGTGTAACGTGGCTTTGTTAGCATGAGATATTGGATATAAATTCCACAGAATACCACCACGGTCTCCTGATTTAAATCTTATAGAAAATATTTTTAAAGTGCCTATCCGGGGTTTCGTGATTTTACATATTTGTGATATTTGGAATCTTTTGAGAAGAATTGTAAAATATTGGGAAAAAGACATGAAGATGAAATTTTCGAACGACAAGATATATTACATTTCTTCTTGGTAGAATCCAAAGATTACGAATATGTAAAATTCCCAAACCCCGGATAGGCACTTTAATATTCTATAAAAGCAATGGAGCGCAAGGCACTACATTGACTTCTCAAATCATTAATAATTCATGAGGAAAACAAAGCCTGAAAATCATAACCGAGACGTTTGTAAATGTGGTAATAAATTTCCATAAATTAAGCCAACTTTTCCTTCAAATTTATCTTAAAATACTGGTTAGTTTGAGAAGCTATATCATAAACTCGAAAGGCGTTTATTATCTGATTTAAAAACACCTCGAAGTTGGTTAAAAAACTTGGCTATCACCTCGTTTTTCAACACACTTCTCGGTGTTTCAAATCAGATAACAAATAGCCTGCGAAACAGGCCCTTTATTTTTCTCGAGCTTTAAAAAATAATTGGGAGAAAAAAAATAAAGCGCCTGCAACCAGCCTACTGCGATTTGAATTCCGCCCACATTCGATGGCGGAAACAACCAACCAATCAGAAACTAGCCGGAAGTATGACCCTTCAAGCGATGGCGGAATCAAAACAAACATGTCAGTTAACTTTTCCGGAGCAATTATAGAATACCCGTCCACTTTTGAAACCGCATTTAAATGCAGAAACACAAACCAGGTTGCTTGAAAATTTAAATATACTGTCGAAGGTTTATATTGTGTATTCTTGTTGATTAGTTATCAAATTAAATTGGGTTTTAAAATAGAACGAAGCAATTGTATATGATGAACTTTTCATAATTTGAATAATTTATTTGATCCTTTTACCAACTGTCAACAGATACAACTAATAGCGAAAGTGGACGGGTATTCTACAATTTAGCGACTTTTCTAGCCTGCGAAACAGGCCCTTTATTTTTTTCGAGCTTTAAGAAAAAAGGCGGAAAAAAATCGAGCTTTAAGAAAAAAGGCGAAAATAAATCGGGAGGGGAAAATATTCGGGAAAAAAAATCGGGAGAGAAAAAATAAAGGGCCCGTTCAGATTCTGAACGGAAAATACTGATTGGTCAGAATTTGTCTTCAAAGCATTCCTGCTTCCGGCGTGTTGATGTCTAGGAAAAGTCGTAGCCTGCGAAACAGGCCTTTTTTTCGCCTTTTTTCTTAAAGCTCGATTTTTTTTCGCCTTTTTTCTTAAAGCTCGAAAAAAATAAAGGGCCTGTTTCGCAGGCTAGATAATAAACGCCTACTCGTGCATGATATATTACATATTACTAATGAATCATTTGAAGATTTTCAAGACAGATTTGTTCGTTGTTTAGACAATGCAGTTTAGATGTTGAGACAATCCATCGCACAATCGTTATAAAGCATGCGCATACGTATCCGTGCAATAAAACTAAAATCCAAAAACAAAAACTAATCAAATTTGGTATATTTTAACATTATTCTCTCTACAAATTAATCTTTCAAATGTTATTACTATGGCGAAATAAAGAAAGAAAGAATACCGGTAAATGTAATTCAGTGTATGTAAATAAAGGGAAATACGCAACGAACATGGCTAAAGAGAACAGTAAAGCGAACATTTTTAGAGTAGAGGATTTTATTTGCCTTACCTTTATTTATAGTCTATCTATTTAGCATGCACCGATATGGTATCTGTTGGTATCTGTTTATATATATCTGTTTGACAATTAGGAACATGAGGTTATTAAACTGAACTAGCCTGCGAACAGGCTCTCGAGGTTTTGGACAGGCCTCGAGAACATGTTGCTTGTACATACTGATTTCATCCTGAAGCAAAATATTCTATTTTCCACCATTCCCTGCAGAGATTTTGATTCGAAGTTGAAGTTTTGTTGGAAATACTACAGAAAATATACCTTACAAGTCAACAGTCGAAAATTGTTATAGATAAGGCAGAACATAAAGAAGTTTATCAAAGGAAGAAAAGAGTCTGGGAACTAATCTGTTACTATGGCAATGAAAAATGGACTTGTGCAAAGTTTCAAGCAATTTCGTTGAATAGTTGTGAAGATATTTTCAGAATCATCGTCAGTGAATACAACGTGTGACGTCATAGGTCATATTACACAACCTTGAATAACTCAACAACGTGATAAGATATGAAAGAACTACAAATACAATTATTTATCGTTTTGGGAGTTATTTCAAATAAATCATAAAAATCATCTCAATTTTCGTTTCATAGGCACTTTAACAAGCTTTGTAAATGGTAGACGACAACCTGTCTAAATTCGGTCCAGCTCTGTTACTATTTTCAAATACCTAAAAATTGGCACTTTTCGACAAGTTTTAGTCAAGAAGTGCTTCTACTTAACCCAAGATATTTCTGATTTCATATCTGTGAGACCCAAAGAACAATTAATGCCAAAAAACTCTTTATTTTACCTATGTTTACTACGTATCATTTCCCTCCAATATTTTTATCTCGTGCTTCCCAAATCAAGTTAGTAATTTAATTATTTTGCTAGATATGTCATGTTTATATTTGAACAGTTTTTCTTTGTCATCTCAAATAAGTTTCTTCACTTTCCATTTTCCATTCAAGCAATTATGTTGTCTGCTATAAAGAATGAGAACTATATTAGTATAATAATAATAATTTATTATTTTTAAATAATAATTTATTGCTTATCATAATAATTTTTAAAATAACAGGCACTAAAAAAATAATATAAAATTATATATTAATAATATATATTTCTATGCATTTAAAATGATTAGTAATAATTTATTTCAAATATAAAAATTACTCTTATAAGAACGGTTAAAAAATACAGTATTTAACGACTGGCAGATGGCAGAGCTCAGGTTCTAATGTGTTCTGGTTTGTGGTGATCTACATGTGTACTGCTCGTCAAGCTAGTATTAATCATAAATTTCTTCTTGTGATCATGCATACTAGTTTCTTCTTAGTTACATTTTAATTTAAACTCTTAAAGCGTTCGACGGCTCGAGGTTTATGCTATAGAATTTTCTTTTCGATTGTTTCTTTTCCTTTTTAATGGCGTGATTGATCATGATGTTTCTGAATGAAATTATTAAATGTAAAGTAGGCGAAAGTGTTTCATCTGAAAAGATAACAATTGAAAAATTAAGAGTTTCTTAAGGGATATGGCAATAAAAATTATTTTTGCCTCTGATAAACAAACGGTCATACGAGGGTAATGTAAGTAAACAAAACGACTCTTGTGCAAAACAACATCCCTAATTTCGATAAAATACATTCCTGTTTTCCACCATGATCCGCCATCTTGGATAATTTTTCGATATGCGTGTGAGACGTCACAAGCAGGGTGAAGTGAAAACTTTAGTCAGCCATTATTTCACGTATATATAGGTATATACATGTTTTTCTTTCTCAATTGAACCACAATACTTTTAAAAGTATACCACATAAATTCAGGTACCAGAAAGGAAAGTTTCATCATGTTTACCCTGCTTATGACGTCATGTTAATTAGGTAAGATATTGAAACAAGATGGCGGATAACAAGATTTTTATTTGTGGAAATTAGTAATGATGTTTTGCACAAGAGTCGTTTTGTTTACTTGGATTACCATCGTATGACCGTTTGTTTATCAGAAAGGCAAAAAATAATTTTTATTGCCATATCCCTTTAACCAACGTCGAGGGGTTTCGATAGATGATGTAACAAATTGAAGAGTGTTCTAAATAGCATTCGAAACATATCAGAGTCTTCAGAGAAATTCGAGCTGAAATTTGTCGAAATTGTATACAATTTAAGATTTTTCATCTAATCATCTCAAATTCATGAATAATTCATGAGTTAATTAACCAATCAGAGTAGGCGAATTAATCAGGTGATTGCGGTTGGATATCCCGGTGAACCATGCCAACACAATACGCGTGACCTGGATATTAGATGAACAACGTTGTTCATCTAATATCTTAATTACGCATGCAAATAATCTTCAAAATTGTAAACTGCAATTTAAATTATAACTAATTACTATTGTGTTCAATTGCGATGCTATATGAACAACTCGAGCTCGTGTCCCACCGGGATATCCAAACACTCGAAAACAATTAACAAAAACACTCGCGCTTCGCGCTCGTGTTTTCATACATTGTTTTCTCGTGTTTGGATATCCCGGTGAAACACTCGCTCTCGTTGTTCATATATAACATCTAACTATGAATTGGCGATACATGGGCGATCGTCAAGCTCATATCCTTAGTCCCAGACAGGAATCGAACCTATAACCTGATTGCCGGTGAGACGCTCTAACCATTGAGCTATCGAGACTCTGTTGGAGAGCGAAGGTTACAATGATGTACTTGTTCGATTGATATATGTACTGCTTATGCGGCAGTCACTATATGTCAGAAATGCTTGGATGTGTTAATATATACATTGCCGTAGTGAATGTGGGAGTAGACAGACGATACATGTACGATCGTCAAACTCATCTCGGAGTCTCAGTAGCTCAATGGTTGGCGCGTCTCACCGGCAATCAGAAGGTTATAGGTTCTGTTCCTGGCTGGGACTCAGAATCATTTTTCTGAGGATATGAGCTTGACGATCGTCCATGTATCGTCTGTCTACTCCAAGCGCTCCCAACACTCGCGATTATCCCTGCAGGCATAAACTCAATCTTGTCCCCCAGAGCCTTCGGTCCTTCTGGTAAAATATACCGTACAATTTTCTTACCTACACTCCCTTGTTTTTCTTCACTCTTTGCAGTTGTTCCTTCGTAACCAGACCCAATCTTCTCAGTACCAGTTTCTTCTATTTTATCTTCCTCGCTACTTATTCCCTTTACTGGCAAAACTCTAGAACCATCATCTTTCGTCGCAGATATAGTTGTTCCTTCGTATCCTGATCCTTTCGAAACTGGGGACCCTGAAAGAGAAGCTCAGGACACTGAAAGGGAAACTAAGTAAAGGGAACTATGGACCCTGAAATGGATACTAAGTAAAGGGAAACTAAGTAGTCTAAAAGGGAAACTAAGTAGTCTGAAAGGGAAACTAAGTAGAATGAAAGGGAAACTAAGTAGCCTGAAAAGGAAACTAAGGACTCTGAAAGGGAAACTAAGGACTCTGAAATGGGAACTAAGGACTCTGAAAGGGAAACTAAGGACTCTGAAAGGGGAACTAAGTAGTCTGTAAGGGAAACTAAGGACTCTGAAAGGGAAACTATAAGGACTCTGAAAGGGAAACTAAGGACTCTGAAAGGGAAACTAAGGACTCTGAAAGGGAAACTAAGGACTCTGAAAGCGAAACTAAGGACTCTCAAAGGGAAACTAAGGACCCTGAAAGGGAAACTAAGGACTCTGAAAGGGAAACTAAGGACCCTGAAAAGGGAAACTAAGGACTCTGAAAGGGAAACTAAGGACTCTGAAAGCTAAAATATACCGTACAATTGTAATATACCTTCACTCTTTGCAGTTGTTCCTTCGTAACCAGACCCAATCTTCTCAGTACCAGTTTCTTCTATTTTATCTTCCTCGCTACTTATTCCCTTTACTGGCATAACTCTAGAACCATCATCTTTCGTCGCAGATATAGTTGGTCCTTCGTATCGTGATCCTTTCGAAACTGGGGACCCTGAAAGAGAAGCTAAGGACACTGAAAGGGAAACTAAGTAAAGGGAACTATGGACCCTGAAATGGATACTAAGTAAAGGGAAACTAAGTAGTCTAAAAGGGAAACTAAGTAGTCTGAAAGGGAAACTAAGTAGTCTGAAAGGGAAACTAAGTAGTCTGACAAGGAAACTAAGGACTCTGAAAGGGAAACTAATGACTCTGAAAGGGAAACTAAGGACTCTGACAAGGAAACTAAGGACTCTGAAAGGGAAACTAAGTAGTCTAAAAGGGAAACTAAGTAGTCTGAAAGGGAAACTAAGTAGTCTGAAAGGGAAACTAAGGACTCTGAAAAGGAAACTAAGGACTCTGAAAGGGAAACTAAGTAGCCTGAAAAGGAAACTAAGGACTCTGAAAGGGAAACTAAGGACTCTGAAAGGGAAACTAAGTAGTCTGAAAGGGAAACTAAGGACTAGTAGTCGGAAAGGGAAACTAAGGACTCTGAAAGGGAAACTAAGGACTCTGAAAGGGAAACTAAGTAGTCAGTAAGGGAACTAAGGACTCTGAAAGGGAAACTAAGGACTCTGAAAGGGAAACTATAAGGACTCTGAAAGGGAAACTAAGGACTCTGAAAGGGAAATTAGTTTCCCTGAAAGGACCCTGAAAGGGAAACTAAGGACTCTGAAAGGGAAACTAAGGACTCTGAAAGGGAAACTAAGGACTCTGAAAGAGAAACTATAAGGACTCTGAAAGGGAAACTAAGCACTCTGAAAGGGACCTAAGTAGTCTGAAAGGGAAACTAAGGACTCTGAAAGGGAAACTAAGGACTCTGAAAGGGAAACTAAGGACTCTGAAAGGGAAACTAAGGACTCTGAAAGGGAAACTATAAGGACTCTGAAAGGGAAACTAAGGACTCTGAAAGGGAGACTAAGGACTCTGAAAGGGAAACTAAGGACTCTGAAAGGGAAACTAAGGACTCTGAAAGGGAAACTAAGGACTCTGAAAGGGGAAACTAAGGACTCTGAAAGGGAACTAAGGACTCTGAAAGGGAAACTAAGGACTCTGAAAGGGAAACTAAGGACTCTGAAAGGGGAAACTAAGGACTCTGAAAGGGAACTAAGGACTCTGAAAGGGAAACTAAGGACTCTGAAAGGGAAACTATAAGGACTCTGAAAGGGAAACTAAGGACTCTGAAAGGGAAACTAAGGACCCTGAAAGGGAAACTAAGGACTCTGAAAGGGAAACTAAGGACTCTCAAAGGGAAACTAAGGACTCTGAAAGGGAAACTATAAGGACTCTGAAAGGGAAACTAAGCACTCTGAAAGGGAATTAAGGACTGTGAAAGGGGACCTAAGTAGTCTGAAAGGGAAACTGAGGACTCTGAAAGGGAAACTAAGGACTCTGAAAGGGAGACTAAGGACTCTGAAAGGGAAACTAAGGACTCTGAAAGGGAAACTAAGGACTCTGAAAGGGAAACTAAGGACTCTGAAAGGGAACTAAGGACTCTGAAAGGGAAACTAAGGACTCTGAAAGGGAAACTATAAGGACTCTGAAAGGGAAACTAAGGACTCTGAAAGGGAAACTCAGGACCCTGAAAGGGAAACTAAGGACTCTGAAAGGGAAACTAAGGACTCTGAAAAGGGAAACTAAGGACTCTGAAAGGGAAACTAAGGACTCTGAAAGCTAAAATATACCGTACTCTGTAATTGTAACCTAAGGACTCTGCAAGAGTAACCAAGGACTCTGAAAGCTAAGGACTCTGAAAGGGTATCTTCTGAAAGGGAAACTAAGGTTTCTGAAAGGGAAACTAAGGACTCTGAAAGGGAAACTAAGGACTCTGAAAGGGAAACTAAGGACTCTGAAAGGGAAACTAAGGACTCTGAAAGGGAAACTAAGGACTCTGAAAGGGAAACTAAGGACTCTGAAAGGGAAACTAACGACTCTGAAAGGGAAACTAAGGACTCTGAAAGGGAAACTAAGTACTCTGAAAGGGAAACTAAGGACTCTGAAAGGGAAACTAAGGACTCTGAAAGGGAAACTAAGGACTCTGAAAGGGAAACTAAGGACTCTGAAAGGGAAACTAAGGACTCTGAAAGGGAAACTAAGGACTCTGAAAGGGAAACTAAGGACTCTGAAAGGGAAACTAAGGACTCTGAAAGGGAAACTAAGGACTCTGAAAGGGAAACTAAGGACTCTGAAAGGGAAACTAAGGACTCTGAAAGGGAAACTAAGGACTCTGAAAGGGAAACTAAGGACTCTGAAAGGGAAACTAAGGACTCTGAAAGGGAAAGGGAAACTAAGGACTCTGAAAGGGAAACCTAAAGGACTCTGAAAGGGGAACTAAGGACTCTGAGTAAGGACTCGAAAGGGAACAAAGGACTCTGAAAGGGAAACTATAAGGACTTGAAAGGGAAACTATAAGGACTCTGAAAGGGAAACTAAGGACTCTGAAAGGGAAACTAAGGACTCTGAAAGGGAAACTAAGGACTCTGAAAGGGAAACAAAGGACTCTGAAAGGGAAACTAAGGACTCTGAAAGGGAAACTAAGGACTCTGAAGGGGAAACTAAAGGACTCTGAAAGGGAAACTAAGGACTCTGAAAGGGAAACTAAGGACTCTGAAAGGGAAACTAAGGACTCTGAAAGGGGAAACTAAGGACTCTGAAAGGGAACTAAGGACTCTGAAAGGGAAACTAAGGACTCTGAAAGGGAAACTATAAGGACTCTGAAAGGGAAACTAAGGACTCTGAAAGGGAAACTAAGGACTCTGAAAGGGAAACTAAGGACTCTGAAAGGGAAACTATAAGGACTCTGAAAGGGAAACTAAGGACTCTGAAAGGGAAACTAAGGACTCTGAAAGGGAAACTAAGGACTCTGAAAGGGAAACTAAGGACTCTGAAAGGGAAACTAAGGACTCTGAAAGGGAAACTAAGGACTCTGAAAGGGAAACTAAGGACTCTGAAAGGGAAACTAAGGACTCTGAAAGGGAAACAAAGGACTCTGAAAGGGAAACTATAAGGACTCTGAAAGGGAAACTAAGGACTCTGAAAGGGAAACTAAGGACTCTGAAAGGGAAACTAAGGACTCTGAAAGGGAAACTAAGGACTCTGAAAGGGCTCTGAAGGGGAAACTTAGGACTCTGAAAGGGGAAACTAAGGACTCTGAAAGGGAACTAAGGACTCTGAAAGGGGAAACTAAGTAGTCTGAAAGGGAAACTAAGGACTCTGAAAGGGAAACTAAGGACTCTGAAAGGGAAACTATAAGGACTCTGAAAGGGAAACTAAGGACTCTGAAAGGGAAACTAAGGACTCTGAAAGGGAAACTAAGGACTCTGAAAGGGAAACTAAGGACTCTGAAAGGGAAACTAAGGACTCTGAAAGGGAAACTAAGGACTCTGAAAGGGAAACTAAGGACTCTGAAAGGGCAACTAAGTAGTCTGTAAGGGAACTAAGGACTCTGAAAGGGAAACTAAGGACTCTGAAAGGGAAACTAAGGACTCTGAAAGGGAAACTAAGGACTCTGAAAGGGAAACTAAGGACTCTGAAAGGGAAACTAAGGACTCTGAAAGGGAAACTAAGGACTCTGAAAGGGAAACTAAGGACTCTGAAAGGGAACTAAGTAGTCTGAAAGGGAAACTAAGGACTCTGAAAGGGAAACTAAGGACTCTGAAAGGGAAACTAAGGACTCTGAAAGGGAAACTAAGGACTCTGAAAGGGAAACTAAGGACTCTGAAAGGGAAACTAAGGACTCTGAAAGGGAAACTAAGGACTCTGAAAGGGAAACTAAGGACTCTGAAAGGGGAACTAAGTAGTCTGTAAGGGAAACTAAGGACTCTGAAAGGGAAACTAAGGACTCTGAAAGGGAAACTAAGGACTCTGAAAGGGAAACTAAGGACTCTGAAAGGGACACTAAGGACTCTGAAAGGGAAACAAAGGACTCTGAAAGGGAAACTAAGGACTCTGAAAGGGAAACTAAGGACTCTGAAAGGGAAACTAAGGACTCTGAAAGGGAAACTAAGGACTCTGAAAGGGAAACTAAGGACTCTGAAAGGGAAACTAAGGACTCTGAAAGGGAAACTAAGGACTCTGAAAGGGGAACTAAGTAGTCTGTAAGGGAACTAAGGACTCTGAAAGGGAAACTAAGGACTCTGAAAGGGAAACTAAGGACTCTGAAAGGGAAACTAAGGACTCTGAAAGGGAAACTAAGGACTCTGAAAGGGAAACTAAGGACTCTGAAAGGGAAACTAAGGACTCTGAAAGGGAAACTAAGGACTCTGAAAGGGGAACTAAGTAGTCTGTAAGGGAACTAAGGACTCTGAAAGGGAAACTAAGGACTCTGAAAGGGAAACTAAGGACTCTCAAAGGGAAACTAAGGACTCTGAAAGGGAAACTAAGCACTCTGAAAGGGAAACTAAGTAGTCTGAAAGGGAAACTAAGGACTCTGAAAGGGAAACTAAGGACTCTGAAAGGGAACTAACTTCACTCTTGCAGGGAACTAAGGACTCTGAAAGGGAAACTAAGGACTCTGAAAGGGAAACTATAAGGACTCTGAAAGGGAAACTAAGGACTCTGAAAGGGAAACAAAGGACTCTGAAAGGGAAACTAAGGACTCTGAAAGGGAAACTAAGGACTCTGAAAGGGAAACTAAGGACTCTGAAAGGGAAACTAA
Organism: Chrysogorgia sp. JL179-B06; assembly: GCA_035772405.1. Lineage (NCBI taxonomy): Eukaryota > Metazoa > Cnidaria > Anthozoa > Scleralcyonacea > Chrysogorgiidae > Chrysogorgia > Chrysogorgia sp. JL179-B06. The sequence continues at coordinate 3,951,435 of JAYKKM010000035.1, read as the reverse complement.
GGACTCTGAAAGGGAAACTAAGGACTCTGAAAGGGAAACTAAGGACTCTGAAAGGGAAACTAAGGACTCTGAAAGGGAAACTAAGGACTCTGAAAGGGAAACTAAGGACTCTGAAAGGGAAACTAAGGACTCTGAAAGGGAAACTAAGGACTCTGAAAGGGAAACTAAGGACTCTGAAAGGGAAACTAAGGACTCTGAAAGGGAAACTAAGGACTCTGAAAGGGAAACTAAGGACTCTGAAAGCGAAACTAAGGACTCTGAAAGGGAAACTAAGGACCCTGAAAGGGAAACTAAGGACTTTGAAAGGGAAACAAAGGACTCTGAAAGGGAAACTAAGGACTCTGAAAGGGAAACTAAGGACTCTGAAAGCGAAACTAAGGACTCTGAAAGGGAAACTAAGGACTCTGAAAGGGAAACTAAGGACTCTGAAAGCGAAACTAAGGACTCTGAAAGGGAAACTAAGGACTCTGAAAGGGACCTAAGTAGTCTGTAAAGGGAACTAAGGACTCTGAAAGGGAAACTAAGGACTCTGAAAGGGAAACTAAGGACTCTGAAAGGGAAACTAAGGACTCTGAAAGGGAAACTAAGGACTCTGAAAGGGAAACTAAGGACTCTGAAAGGGAAACTAAGGACTCTGAAAGGGAAACTAAGGACTCTGAAAGGGAAACTAAGGACTCTGAAAGGGAAACTAAGGACTCTGAAAGGGAAACTAAGGACTCTGAAAGGGAAACTAAGGACTCTGAAAGGGAAACTAAGGACTCTGAAAGGGAAACTAAGGACTCTGAAAGGGAAACTAAGGACTCTGAAAGGGAAACTAAGGACTCTGAAAGGGAAACTAAGGACTCTGAAAGGGAAACTAAGGACTCTGAAAGGGAAACTAAGGACTCTGAAAGGGAAACTAAGGACTCTGAAAGGGAAACTAAGGACTCTGAAAGGGAAACTAAGGACTCTGAAAGGGAAACTAAGGACTCTGAAAGGGAAACTAAGGACTCTGAAAGGGAAACTAAGGACTCTGAAAGGGAAACTAAGGACTCTGAAAGGGAAACTAAGGACTCTGAAAGGGAAACTAAGGACTCTGAAAGGGAAACTAAGGACTCTGAAAGGGAAACTAAGGACTCTGAAAGGGAAACTAAGGACTCTGAAAGGGAAACTAAGGACTCTGAAAGGGAAACTAAGGACTCTGAAAGGGAAACTATAAGGACTCTCAAAGGGAAACTAAGGACTCTGAAAGGGAAACTAAGGACCCTGAAAGGGAAACTAAGGACTTTGAAAGGGAAACTAAGGACTCTGAAAGGGAAACTAAGGACCCTGAAAGGGAAACTAAGGACTTTGAAAGGGAAACAAAGGACTCTGAAAGGGGAACTAATTAGTCTGTAAGGGAACTAAGGACTCTGAAAGGGAAACTAAGGACTCTGAAAGGGAAACTAAGTAGTCTGAAAGAAACTAAGGACTCTGAAAGGGAAACTAAGGACTCTGAAAGGGAAACTAAGGACTCTGAAAGGGAAACTAAGGACTCTGAAAGGGAAACTAAGGACTCTGAAAGGGAAACTAAGGACTCTGAAAGGGAAACTAAGGACTCTGAAAGGGAAACTAAGGACTCTGAAAGGGAAACTAAGGACTCTGAAAGGGAAACTAAGGACTCTGAAAGGGAAACTAAGGACTCTGAAAGGGAAACTAAGGACTCTGAAAGGGAAACTAAGGACTCTGAAAGGGAAACTAAGGACTCTGAAAGGGAAACTAAGTAGTCTGAAAGGGAAAACTGAGGGACTCTGAAAGGGAAACTAAGGACTCTGAAAGGGAACTAAGGATTCTGAAAGGGAAACTAAGGACTCTGGACTCTGAAAGGGAAACTAAGGACTCTGAAAGGGAAACTAAGGACTCTGAAAGGGAAACTAAGGACTCTGAAAGGGAAACTAAGGACTCTGAAAGGGGAAACTAAGTAGTCTGTAAGGGAAACTAAGGACTCTGAAAGGGAAACTAAGGACTCTGAAAGGGAAACTAAGGACTCTGAAAGGGAAACTAAGGACTCTGAAAGGGAAACTAAGGACTCTGAAAGGGAAACTAAAGGACTCTGAAAGGGAAACTAAGGACTCTGAAAGGGAAACTAAGGACTCTGAAAGGGAAACTAAGTAGTCTGTAAGGAACTAAGGACTCTGAAAGGGAAACTAAGGACTCTGAAAGGGAAACTAAGGACTCTGAAAGGGAAACTAAGGACTCTGAAAGGGAAACTAAGGACTCTGAAAGGGAAACTAAGGACTCTGAAAGGGAAACTAAGGACTCTGAAAGGGAAACTAAGGACTCTGAAAGGGAAACTAAGGACTCTGAAAGGGAAACTAAGGACTCTGAAAGGGAAACTAAGGACTCTGAAAGGGAAACTAAGGACTCTGAAAGGGAAACTAAGGACTCTGAAAGGGAAACTAAGGACTCTGAAAGGGAAACTAAGGACTCTGAAAGGGAAACTAAGGACTCTGAAAAGGGAAAGGGTAAACTAAGGACTCTGAAGGGAAACAAGGTCTCTGAAAGGGAAACTAAGAACTTCTGAAGGGAACGGGATAATAGTAGTCTGAAAGGGAAACTAAGGGTCTGAAAGGGGAATAAGGACTCTGAAAGGGAACTAACTAAAGGACTCTGAAAGGGAAACTAAGGACTCTGAAAGGGAACTCCAAGGGAAACTATAAGGACTCTGAAAGGTAACTAAGACTCTGGAAAGGGAAACTAAGGACCCTGAAAGGGAAACTAAGGACTTTGAGAGGGAAACAAAGGAATCTGAAAAGGGAAAACTAAGGACTTGAAAGGGAAATAAGGACTCTGAAAGCGAAACTAGGACTCTGAAAGGGAACTAAGGACTAAGGACTCTGAAAGGGAAACTAAGCACTCTGAAAGGGAAACTAAGGACTCTGAAAGGGAAACTAAGGACTCTGAAAGGGGAACTAAGTAGTCTGTAAGGGAACTAAGGACTCTGAAAGGGAAACTAAGGACTCTGAAAGGGAAACTATAAGGACTCTGAAAGGGAAACTAAGGACTCTGAAAGGGAAACTAAGGACCCTGAAAGGGAAACTAAGGACTTTGAAAGGGAAACTAAGGACTCTTAAAGGGAAACTAAGGACTCTGAAAGGGAAACAAAGGACTCTGAAAGGGAAACTAAGGACTCTGAAAGGGGAACTAAGTAGTCTGTAAGGGAACTAAGGAATCTGAAAGGGAAACTAAGGACTCTGAAAGGGAAACTATAAGGACTCTGAAAGGGAGACTAAGGACTCTGAAAGGGAAACTAAGAATTCTGAAAGGGAAACTAAGGACTCTGAAAGGGAAACTATAAGGACTCTGAAAGGGAAACTAAGGACTCTGAAAGGGAAACTAAGGACTCTGAAAGGGAAACTAAGGACTCTGAAAGGGAAACTAACGACTCTGAAAGGGAAACTATAAGGACTCTGAAAGGGAAACTAAGGACTCTGAAAGGGAAACTAAGGACCCTGAAAGGGAAACTAAGGACTCTGAAAAGGAAACTAAGGACTCTGAAAAGGGAAACTAAGGACTCTGAAAGGGAAACTAAGGACTCTGAAAGCTAAAATATACCGTACAATTGTAATATACCTTCACTCTTTGCAGTTGTTCCTTCGTAACCAGACCCAATCTTCTCAGTACCAGTTTCTTCTATTTTATCTTCCTCGCTACTTATTCCCTTTGCTGGCATAACTCTAGAACCATCATCTTTCGTCGCAGATATAGTTGGTCCTTCGTATCGTGATCCTTTCGAAACTGGGGACCCTGAAAGAGAAACTCAGGACTCTGAAACAGAAACTAAGGACTCTGAAAGGGGAACTAAGTAGTCTGTAAGGGAACTAAGGACTCTGAAAGGGAAACTAAGGACTCTGAAAGGGAAACTAAGTAGTCTGAAAAGGAAACTAAGGACTCTGAAAGGGAAACTAAGGACTCTGAAAGGGAAACAAGGTCTCTGAAAGGGAAACTAAGAACTCTGAAAGGGAAACTAAGGACTCTGAAAGGGAAACTAAGGGCTTTGAAGGGGAAACAAAGGACTATGATGGGGAAACTAAGGACTCTGATGGGGAAAATAAGGACTTTGAAAGGGAAATAAGGACTCTGAAAGGGAAACTAAGGACTCTGAAAGGGAAACTATAAGGACTCTGAAAGGGAAACTAAGGACTCTGAAAGGGAAACAAAGGACTCTGAAAGGGGAACTAAGTAGTTTGTAAGGGAACTAAGGACTCTGAAAGGGAAACTAAGGACTCTGAAAGGAAACTAAGGACTCTGAAAGGGAAACTAAGGACCCTGAAAGGGAAACCAAGGACTCTGAAAGCGAAACTAAGGACTCTGAAAGGGAAACTAAGTACTCTGAAAGGGAAACTAAGGACTCTGAAAGCTAAAATATACCGTACAATTTTCTTACCTGCACTCCCTTGTTTTTCTTCACTCTTTGCAGTTGTTCCTTCGTAACCAGACCCAATCTTCTCAGTTCCAGTTTCTTCTATTTTATCTTCCTCGCTACTTATTCCCTTTACTGGCATAACTCTAGAACCATCATCTTTCGTCGCAGATATAGTTGTTCCTTCGTATCGTGATCCTTTCGAAACTGGGGACCCTGAAAGAGAAGCTAAGGACACTGAAAGGGAAACTAAGTAAAGGGAACTATGGACCCTGAAATGGATACTAAGTAAAGCGAAACTAAGTAGTCTAAAAGGGAAACTAAGTAGTCTGAAAGGGAAACTAAGTAGTCTGAAAGGGAAACTAAGTAGTCTGAAAAGGAAACTAAGGACTCTGAAAGGGAAACTGACTCTGAAAGGGAAACTAAGAATTCTGAAAGGGAAACTATAAGGACTCTGAAAGGGAAACTAAGGACTCTGAAAGGGAAACTAAGGACTCTGAAAGGGAAACTAAGGACTCTGAAAGGGAAACTAAGGGCTCTGACGGGAAACTAAGGACCCTGAAAGGGAAACTAAGGACTCTGAAAGGGAAACTAAGGACTCTGAAAGGGAAACTAAGGACTCTGAAAGGGAACTAAGGACTCTGAAAGGGAAACTAAGGACTCTGAAAGGGAAACTAAGGACTTTGAAAGCGAAACAAGGTCTCTGAAATGGAAACTAAGAACTCTGAAAGGGAAACTAAGGACTCTGAAAGGGAAACTAAGGGCTTTGAAGGGGAAACTAAGGACTATGATGGGGAAACTAAGGACTCTGATGGGGAAAATAAGGACTTTGAAAGGGAAATAAGGACTCTGAAAGGGAAACTAAGGACTCTGAAAGGGAAACTAAGGACTCTGAAAGGGAAACTAAGGACTCTGAAAGGGAAACTAAGGACTCTGAAAGGGGAACTAAGTAGTCTGTAAGGGAACTAAGGACTCTGAAAGGGAAACTAAGGACTCTGAAAGGGAAACTAAGGACTCTGAAAGGGAAACTAAGGACTCTGAAAGCGAAACTAAGGACTCTGAAAGGGATACTAAGGACTCTGAAAGGGAAACTAAGCACTCTGAAAGGGAAACTAAGCACTCTGAAAGGGTAACTAAGTAGTCTGTAAGGGAACTAAGGTCTCTGAAAGGGAAATTAAGGACTCTGAAAGGGAAACTATAAGGACTCTGAAAGGGAAACTAAGGACTCTGAAAGGGAAACTATAAGGACTCTGAAAGGGAAACTAAGGACCCTGAAAGGGAAACTAAGGACTTTGAAAGGGAAACTAAAGACTCTTAAAGGCAAACTAAGGACTCTGAAAGGGAAACAAAGGACTCTGAAAGGGAAACTAAGGACTCTGAAAGGGGAACTAAGTAGTCTGTAAGGGAACTAAGGACTCTGAAAGGGAAACTAAGGACTCTGAAAGGGAAACTATAAGGACTCTGAAAGGGAGACTAAGGACTCTGAAAGGGAAACTAAGAATTCTGAAAGGGAAACTAAGGACTCTGAAAGGGAAACTATAAGGAATCTGAAAGGGAAACTAAGGACTCTGAAAGGGAAACTAAGGACTCTGAAAGGGAAACTAAGGACTCTGAAAGGGAAACTAACGACTCTGAAAGGGAAACTATAAGGACTCTGAAAGGGAAACTAAGGACTCTGAAAGGGAAACTAAGGACCCTGAAAGGGAAACTAAGGACTCTGAAAAGGGAAACTAAGGACTCTGAAAGGGAAACTAAGGACTCTGAAAGCTAAAATATACCGTACAATTGTAATATACCTTCACTCTTTGCAGTTGTTCCTTCGTAACCAGACCCAATCTTCTCAGTACCAGTTTCTTCTATTTTATCTTCCTCGCTACTTATTCCCTTTGCTGGCATAACTCTAGAACCATCATCTTTCGTCGCAGATATAGTTGGTCCTTCGTATCGTGATCCTTTCGAAACTGGGGACCCTGAAAGAGAAACTAAGGACTCTGAAAGGGAAACTAAGGACTCTGAAAGGGGAACTAAGTAGTCTGTAAGGGAACTAAGGACTCTGAAAGGGAAACTAAGGACTCTGAAAGGGAAACTAAGTAGTCTGAATCTGAAAGGGAAACTAAGAACTCTGAAAGGGAAACTAAGGACTCTGAAAGGGAAACTAAGGGCTTTGAAGGGGAAACTAAGGACTATGATGGGGAAACTAAGGACTCTGATGGGGAAAATAAGGACTTTGAAAGGGAAATAAGGACTCTGAAAGGGAAACTAAGGACTCTGAAAGGGAAACTAAGGACTCTGAAAGGGAAACTAAGGACTCTGAAAGGGAAACTAAGGACTCTGAAAGGGGAACTAAGTAGTCTGTAAGGGAACTAAGGACTCTGAAAGGGAAACTAAGGACTCTGAAAGGGAAACTAAGGACTCTGAAAGGGAAACTAAGGACCCTGAAAGGGAAACTAAGGACTCTGAATGGGAAACTAAGGACTCTGAAAGGGAAACTAAGTACTCTGAAAGGGAAACTAAGGACTCTGAAAGCTAAAATATACCGTACAATTTTCTTACCTGCACTCCCTTGTTTTTCTTCACTCTTTGCAGTTGTTCCTTCGTAACCAGACCCAATCTTCTCAGTTCCAGTTTCTTCTATTTTATCTTCCTCGCTACTTATTCCCTTTACTGCCATAACTCTAGAACCATCATCTTTCGTCGCAGATATAGTTGTTCCTTCGTATCGGGATCCTTTCGAAACTGGGGACCCTGAAAGAGAAGCTAAGGACACTGAAAGGGAAACTAAGTAAAGGGAACTATGGACCCTGAAATGGATACTAAGTAAAGGGAAACTAAGTAGTCTAAAAGGGAAACTAAGTAGTCTGAAAGGGAAACTAAGTAGTCTGAAAGGGAAACTAAGGACTCTGAAAGGGAAACTGACTCTGAAAGGGAAACTAAGAATTCTGAAAGGGAAACTATAAGGACTCTGAAAGGGAAACTAAGGACTCTGAAAGGGAAACTAAGGACTCTGAAAGGGAAACTAAGGACTCTGAAAGGGAACTAAGGACTCTGAAAGGGAAACTAAGGACTCTGAAAGGGAAACTAAGGACTCTGAAAGGGAAACTAAGGACTCTGAAAGCGAAACTAAGGACTCTGAAAGGGAAACTAAGGACTCTGAAAGGGAAACTAAGGACTCTGTAAGGGAACTAAATAGTCTGTTAGGTGAACTAAGGACTCTGAAAGGGAAACTAAGGACTCTGAAAGCGAAACTAAGGACTCTGAAAGCGAAACTAAGGACTCTGAAAGGGAAACTAAGGACTCTGTAAGGGAACTAAGTAGTCTGTAAGGGAACTAAGGACTCTGAAAGGGAAACTAAGGACTCTGAAAGGGAAACTAAGGACTCTGAAAGCGAAACTAAGGACTCTGAAAGGGAAACTAAGGACTCTGAAAGGGAAACTAAGGACTCTGAAAGGGAAACTAAGGACTCTGAAAGGGAAACTAAGGACTCTGAAAGGGAAACTAAGGACTCTGAAAGGGAAACTAAGGACTCTGAAAGCGAAACTAAGGACTCTGAAAGCGAAACTAAGGACTCTGAAAGGGAAACTAAGGACTCTGAAAAGGAACTAATGACTCCGAAAGGGAAACTAAGTAGTCTGTAAGGGAACTAAGGACTCGGAGAGGGAAACAAGGACTCTGCCAACTAAAGTTAAGCCAGGATGTCCGCAGTTACTGGGGAGCAAGCCATACTATTCGGACAAAATCTGGTCTAGGAAAGCAGGACTGAAATAAAGGTATGCTAAACGCTACGTCCTTATTTTTGGTTCTATACTTAACGTGCATTGTTTTCAACTTTACAAAAGCTAAAAGCATTTTCGTAGTTTTTTCGAAGTTTATGTGGACACCCCACCCCGCAAACCCACATTAAAAAGGATTCGCAACGTTCTAGATCTTGTAAATTAGTTATGGTTCCAACGTTTCAAGCATTTGTTCTTACTTACCCCCGGGTTTTTGATGTAAAAGTCGGTGATGTAAATTTCGACTACATACAGCTAGAAATAAAAGATAACATTCACTGGTAGTAACATCACTGACTGCCCAAAAATGGGAGATATTTATTTCTTGAAGAATTTTTTAAGGCCAAATTATTAAATCAATGTTGTAGTATGCTGCAATTGGGATAAACCTGTGTGTCCGGGTGAAACATGAGAAGTTGAAAGAAGGGAATTCTTTGACCCAAGTAGGGTTAGTTCCGATTAAAATTGAGGGCCCAGAAATTAAAGTGAGGTCCACTGTGAGGCCTACTTCAGCCGCAAAGCCAAGATTTAACTTTCATGATTTAACCAGCTATTGTGGTCTAGTGGTTACCACACATGTCTATGAGCTGGGAGACACAGGTTCAAATCCTGGGTTTGGGGTATTCCGTTCACCTAAAAGAGTGACAGATCTAATAAAACTAAAAAAAACACTAAAACTAATATTTAATAATAATATTAATAGATATTGATACCAATCTAACAAAAGGTTAATGAAGTGAACCTCCAATTTAGCGTAGCTAGTTTAAATGGAGTTCTATCTAAAATAAAATTAATTGATTACATAATATATCATGATGGAATAAACATAAACAATCAATAGAAAACAAGAAATACAAACATCGCCCCCACACTAATGGTCTGAAAGCACGACCTTGGGATTCGTTCAAAACCGTTGATAAACACGAACGTGGGGTGTGGTGAAATGTGGTCACTTTAATAAAGTGCATGTGTGAGCTGAAATGGGCAGTGTTGCTGACCAATGAGATTATTCTTATTTTAGTTTATTAATTCATAAGTATAGTTTTGGGGATGTAGATGAAAGAGAGATTAAGTGAGAGCGCGAGAGAACAACATTGTGATTAGAACTGTGATTTATATATCTAATAAAGACCTATTGAAACTGAGACTGTGTTACAGGGGTATGGTGTGGCATACTTCCGTCTATAATATAGGTATCCGAAGTATGTGTGATGCTGCCTCGTCCCCAGCCGCTCGCCTACAAATTACGAGAGCGGGCGCGCGGAAATTTGAGAGGAGCGCGTTATGCGTTTTGCTAGCCTGCGCGCGCCGCCGCCTGCACACTCCCGATTAAGAAGAGCCTGCGAGGTATAGTCACATATTGTACAAGAAATACTTTACACTAAAACTGCCCCTGGCTGATTATATTGGTATTTTCGAGATAAGCTACATTTAAACCACAAATGCTAATAGTTGGTTTCATCTTTTACACAGTATTCAATAATTAAATATATAGTCGCACCATACAAGTTGAACAATGCAACCTCGACGACGTGGCCCTCAAAACGTTATTTTGAATTTCGGTTTGTTCATATATCGCCGAGAAAGCGCCGTGAATTTAAGCATTTGAAAGAAGCCATGGTAAATTTACTATCGTATTTGATGTTTGAAGCTTGTTTTATAACCTCCAAAACGCTCAAGTTCTGCTAAATAGATTGCATGTTTAATCGAAAGATTTCTGATTTTTTAAATAATTCCCCTATTAAACGACAAGTAAGATGCTATCTAGCGATAGTATATTAGATTGTTTTTTTTTTGGTTTTGGAGTAGGTAATGAGAACCATGCACAATGATGTCCTGTATATGTATATGTAAATGTATTATCTACCGAAATGCACATCAGTTCAACATTGGAATCAAGAGTGATTGAATGCAATGTTCCAGTAATATCAATGGAAGAACAAACAACCATGCAAGGAAATGACCCAAAGGCTCGATTACTTACTGAAGGATACGAGAACACCTTTAATGGATTGACATTGAAACTGACCTATCTCTGGCCAAAGAAAAGAAATTTGTTTGCAGTACATCCAAAGTATTGGAACTGTTTAACTTTTGCCAGGACAGAGAATGCAGAATGCCCCTTGTCGAAGTAAATGAAAAGTATATTGGTTGTACACTGGAGGTCAGGTGGAAATGTAAAGCTGGCCATGGGGATTGGCAGTCCAGTATATAAGATTGTCAATAGGGTATATGCTAACAACATACAATCAGCAACTTCATTATTGTTTGCTGGAAATAACTTTGCAAAACGTTTATTATTTTCAAAATGTTTTGGTCTAGCTTTCATTAGTTCCAGCACTTTCGGAAGATACCAAAAGAAGCTTTTAGCTAGACCAGTGCATTATTGGTGGAATGCAATGCAAGAAAAAATGCTTGAAGCTCTTGGTCAGATGGATTCTCCAGGGTTTTCGGCGAAGAACTGCACATATACCCTGATGCATGCCACCTCAGATTATTTCCCTGCAGGTGTGGAGGTAGTTGATGTGCGACACTCTCAACTGAAAAGTGTAGTAATGGAAAAAGTTGGATGTAAGAGAGCTCTAGATACTCTTATGCAAAAGGTTAATGTCGTGGAATTTGTCACAGATGCTTCGTCACAGATTATCAAAATGATTGGTAAGGGTTACACAGTACTTTAATAGTGGAAGCCCTTGGAGACCCCAGTATAATGAACAATTATTATTGAGCCTTAGCAAAGTTAGTATAGCACATTATATGTATTATAACAGCTTTTTGTTTATAACGAAACAATCTCTGATCAGTAACAAACAAATTTTCGCATTCTCCAGCCTTTGCACTTCAGACATGGGTTTCACTTAATTATGATAAATAAACTATATAATAAAATATCATTTACAGCTACTAATCCAAAGTATAAGAATCTTCTTCACCATTTGGATATCTGGCACAAGAGTACAAAACTGGACAAGAAATTAAATAAGGTTACCATTCAAACAGAATTCTTCTAACTCTTACCAAGTCAAGTGTGTATTAATTTAACTAACTTTTCCAAAATACTCTTTGTTATATTTACAGGCTGGCATAAGGATAAGGGAAATGAAGTTCTACGACAATGGGTGGCTGCTGTTCGAAATCATTTCTAGCACTGTTCAAAGGATTGTAATGGTGATTTGAAGAGTATGAAGGTATAAACCAAAACAACAAAGTAAATTATATTATGGGTGTATCAATGCATGTACAGAAATAAAATTAATTATGCATGTTGATTAATTTAGCTTTCTCTTACTGAAGATTATGTGGATTAATTTGCTAAAGCATGTCACCAACCAGCATGAATGGTACCATGGCAAATGCTCACACAGTCCCCTTGAACAAGGTGAAAAGGAGTGGATAGAACCGGATTCGGCACCTATGCAGGTATTACGAGAAATTGTGCTGGACAAAAAATTGTTGAAGACTTTCCCATTCTATACACGTTTCAGGTCAGTATTTCAATTTATATAAAAATATACAGCACAGGTACCAACTAGTTAGGTTTCAAGATGGCTGGCATTCTGTACCTCCTAATCCCAAATCTAACTTAAAATTAATCTTTATAATAGCTGTCATCTTGAAACTTACTGTACCTACCAGCAATACCCTTTAGCCAGAACCGTATTCTACATATTGTTAATGGAAACTGTATATTTTTAAAACTGCATTGTAAAAAACATTATTGCATTAAATTTATGATGTAGGCATACTGGAAAGCTGGAATGTTACCATAGCCATAGGTTGATGTACGCCCCAAAGATATATGGATTTTCGTAAGTAGATTCAGCAACCTGTCATCCCAAACTAAAATATTTCTCTCAAATTAATGAATAGTGTAAATTACAATATTATATTGTGCAAATAATAATACCAGTGAACTGTGTGAATAGAAAGATTGATATACAGGTACATAGTTATTCTCTGTAGCCCAGTTGGGTATTGTAATTAACACAATTCCTATATTTGAATTTATTTGGTTCTTTTGTTTGGTATGTTCTGTTTGATAACTTCAGTCAAGTGTCTTCCAACATTACACAACCTTTGTATAATATTTGTATGGTGTCTGAACAGAAAACTTCAAACATCTTTGCTTTCATCTTCATAATTTCATCAAACATTTTTCAATAAATCCTGGATTAAGCTAATTGCCTTTTGAACAATTGGGCCCTTATATTATTGTTTATTTTGTTTACACCACCACTATATTTCTATCAAAATAAGCAGGCAGATATACAGTAGCAATATTAAAAATACTTTGCCCCTGTTAAATCTAAATGGTATTAATATATAATGAACCCAAACCTTTCTATTCACAGCTAAGAGGGCACAGTTCTAAGGAGCTATTTGGCTGCAATAGATCACAACCATCATCTTGGTAGAAAGCAGGCTACCAATGCAAAGGGGGAACTTGTCTATTCACGACGCTGGAGTAAACGTGCTAAGAGATGGAAAGTTGTGATAATGAAAGAAAAGAAGAATTACTCCTACCTTCCATTAATGTGTGCTGATGTTTTGAAGGGCCTTCGCACAGGGATATCGCAGCCTCAAACCTATGAGCATGACCCTAGGGATGTTGCACCAACCATTAAAGCTATATTCCCAACATCTTTCACAATTCTAATTATGAAAATTACCACCAACTAAATGTTATACAGTGGAGCCTCGCTATAGCTAGCACTGGAGTTGGGGTCCATAGTGGATACTGCATTAGATATTAGATCAGGGCTCTCACTTCGTGTTGCTACGATGTCCTTAGATTCTGGGCAAAAATTCCTTAGATTGAGTAAAATTTCCTTAAATTATGCTGGAGACCTTTTGTGGGTAAGTAATGCTTAGGGTTCTTTCAGTAATTAGTTTTTCTGGGATCCTGCATCATTCGGCAGATTAAAATAATAATTTAGTTACTAGATTATTATATTAACTAAATTATTAAATAAAATATTCGAGTTGACAGATACACTGAAAAGGCGCCTAAATGTTTAATTTAATTTTTTGATTTTCACCGAAAAATAATGTCACTGACAATGAGGCTGACGAACTCATTACGAAATAATTTTCAACCAGTAATATGTAATTGTAATGATTAGTTAAACTTTTCAAGTGTTTTAAGTGTCTGATGATCGACTCTGATGATCAGCCAGAATGAAACTACTACTTTTTGTTGTGTTTTCAGTTTTATTATATTATTCCAAATAATTTTGTCTTATATACTGAGAAATATTCTGAGAAATAAATATTTCTGGTAAAATCCAAAAATTCCTTAAAAAATTCCTTAAAAACTATCAAAAAGGGCAACATTTCCTCAGTTTAAGGAATTTTCCTTAAAAGTGAGAGCACTGTATTAGATGAAGCCAATCCCCCCCCCCCGCCCCGCTTTAATGAAGGGTTATTGCGAGTTATTGGGAAAATCTCGTTCCCAGTACTTTTGCCACTCGGCCTGGTACAATATTGTGGAACAAGTACTGGGAGCAAGTTTGGATACTGCCAGATGCACTTTCTGTTGGATCCTTATAACGTCTGTAATAAAATCAACATGCATTTTCTGTTATGTTATTCAATATTACCTGGTGAATACGTGTATCAGACTATGTGAGTGAAATTTTTGGGGTCCAAGGAAATACCACGTTATACCGAGTCGTGCGTTATAACTATGCGCGCTATAGCGAGGCTCCACTGCATAGGTTTAGACTAGAAATACGAATCCGCAATAATCCCCTCGCCCGCCTTTTCTACCCTCCCCCCCCCCCTTCGAGAATTTCCCATCCATGGTGTGTATTTGCCGTGTATTTGTGTTTTGCAAAAATTCACAATTTGCAAAAGCCCGTTTCGTCGAAGAAATGTTTGAACGTTATCTCGATCAATATTTAACCGATTTAAACTCTGAAAACAGATTTGGAATTAGCGAGTCAACATACATAACATATGTGTCTACTATATTACGAGAACGTGAATACCCTTCGTAAAAATGGTTTATGTACTTAGAAATTAGTCGGCTACTGTATATATTAATAGCCGCTCACTTCGTCGTATATTATTTTGAATATCTCGTTCAATATTTAACCGTTTTCAATTCTGAAAACAGATTTGGAATTAGCGAGTCAAAACTCGGACTTCGATTTCTATTTCCTCAAAAAACTATGTCTCTTTTTGAAAAAAAACCCTTTGAATCCGTTTCAATTTTTGCATTAATTCAAATGCTGAGTATCTAGTTACCAGGACCAAATTTTCCGATGTCGCGCGGACTGCGTTGATCATATATATAAACAAATAAACTCGACCGAGATCAGAACCCGCTAGCATCTCCCGTGATGAGGGACTAAACGCCGGTCGATATTAGCACCCTCGCCCTCAGGCCTTCGCGCCGGGTTTTACTACATCCCGGGCGTTCTTTGTCAGTGCCCGCGAGCACATCCCAGTTTTTCAGCGGTTCATAAAGGAAACATTGCTTGAGGTAAGGGTTGTCGCTAATGGTTGAGTTGACTGGTTGAATCACTTGAATTCATGCAAATATGGTGGAAATTAGGGTTAGGGGGTTATTGTTAGGCTATTAGGGTTATTATTGTAATTATATTTATAAAGTTGGATGTAAATACAGGTAAACTAAAATAATGTAGAGTTGAGTGAGATTGTGTTCCGGATTATGTCATAGTGTATATTGTATATGTTTTCCTAAAGGTAGATACAGCTTGGGTTTTTCATTTATCTGAAAATCTTATTTTGGGTAAAATTCAATTTGTTACTCTGAAAAATATCTGTCTTTCAGTTTGGTTAATGACTCTGATCACGTTTAATATATAAAAATATTAGTAAAATCAATGTTTATCAGTTTCAATTGTTCAACTGAATAATGATTATAGATAAAATCCAAGTACAATATTCTACTTTACATTTTCCGAATTTGGCTCGAATGATGTATTAAGCCGCTGACCAAATATAATCTGCTTGCGGGCACTGACAAAAAACGCCGGGGATGTAGTAAAACCCCTTATTTTTTCCTTATTTTGAACAACATTATCAACATTTCCTTCAACAATTTTCACTGGTGGAAGCACGCCATGTGACTGCAGCCAAACTCGTTCACAGGCTCTTTATATTCCAGGACGGGGCCAGTGTAACGTTAAAAATAAAAATGCCACTTTTCTATTTTTATCTTTTATTTTGCAATATATATGTTATTTACCGGTTTGGAGGTCCGTATGGAGAAATATTTCCCGAGGTCTCAAAAACGGCTCGAGGCCGCAGGCCGAGGGACGTTTTTGAGATCAAGGGAAATATTTCTCAATACGGACCGACCAAAAACGGTAAATAATTTATTTATTTTTTTCCTTAATATCCTGGCTTGTTTTTTTGGTCGTCATCAGTATTTCTAGTGGACAAAAAAGAAAAGTCTATGCTTTTTCCTCGTCAAAGGAAATTGAGAGTTAAAAATATCACTTATATGTCTTTCAATATGTTCAATCTCGTTTGAGTTCATTTTCAAATGTTTTTAGAATATTTTACGGCTTATAAAACGCATTTAAAACTGAAATTATGTCGAGCGGTCCGTATGGGCTCATACGGACCGCTCGTTAGCCAATCAGAAAGCAGGATTTGGTAGGATACGGACCGAAAAAAAATAAAGTCACATATTTCGTTTTCCCTTCATTTTTCCTTAAAAATTTCATTCATATTTCCTTCCATTTTGTTTTTCCCTTTTCCCCTTCAAGTTGTCAAAATTTCCTTAAAAAGGAAAAAATCCTTCCAAGTGACAGCACTGTCGAGGACGGGAATGTTATGTCATTTCCGGTTACATATTTCCTTGATTTTTATTAAGATGATAGCAGGGCAAAGACTTTTTTACCTTGAAAGCAAGGAGGGCAAGAACTTTTTTTTTGTACAATTTTCTTTTTTCCACCGGCCCAGCTTTTGGTAATTTTTGCATGGCCCTAATACGCTTCGACTTGACACCTTCGTAAGTGACGGCCGTCCCAGTAACAATATATTTTTGAGGCTATCGAAGAGAGAAATTGGATTATTTTGTTAATGTCACTCGTTTCAAGGTCTAGTAGAACAATATCACACCAAACAGGACGAACAGAAAACAATTTTCCGAACTGCGACATGTCGAAATCTTGTCGATTTCACAACACCGTGATTAACAAGTGCCGTGGATAAAGCATTATTGTGTCAAATTGCACCGTGTTCGGCAGAATTTTTCACATTGTCACTTTTGTCTATGAAATTTAGAACAATATTCAATCGACAAAAGTTATACATCGTTTGTGTGCAACTCAGAAGAACTCGCAAAACGTGAACTCCCTAGTGAAGCCTTTCAGACGATTTGGAATACGACACCGAACAAGAGTTATGATCTGCTGCATAAAGTGAGCTTGTGTGGAACATCTACCCAATATATTTACTGTTTATCCAGTTGTCATCATTGACGATATAGGTATTAATAGTTTAAAGTCGAAAACACAACTACATGAAGCACATTTTTAGCAGGGGAACTCGCATAACATGACAGCTTCTCTGCGACGTGTGCGCAACAAAGTGAAATTGACACCAACAACAACAGGTCGAGAAAGAACGATTGGTTACAAGCTGTCAGACCAAAGTTCATTGAAGGTGACAACTCCATCGATGCAGCAACGATGGAAAATCAGCTTTTTTGAGAAGTAGAATAAATTTGACAAGAATTTCACAAAATGTCATCTTTCCTGATACATTTTGTAAATGCGTAACCTTACAATGATCGCTAGAACGCGAACACACTACGAAGACAAACTCGCAAAAGTGCATAACATGTAGTCTTCGCCGCCTTGCAATCCCGGCATTTTCGAATTACTCCCCCCCGCGGGTGTTGATTCCCCCAGACACGGCGGCATGACAAAGTGGTAACAAGAACCCGAAAAATATCCTCAAAACTCCAGCATTTAGTATCTTGAAGAGACTCGAAGAGACTCTTTAGGCTACACGAGGCACGACTTCCACAATTATTGCCGTGTCCGGGGAATCAACACCCGGGGGGAGTAACTCGAAAATGCCGGGATTGCAATCAACCGGCGAAGACTACATGTTATGCACTTTTGCGAGTTTGTCTTCGTAGTGTGTTCGCGTTAAGGTTACGCATTTACAAAATGTATCAGGAAAGATGACATTTTGTGAAATTCTTGTCAAATTTATTCTACTTCTCACAAAAGCTGATTTTCCATCGTTGCTGCAACGATGGAGTTGTCACCTTCAATGAACTTTGGTCTGACAGCTTGTAACCAATCATTCTTTCTCGACCTTTTATGCTTAATGTGGAAATGCTGGAGGAAAAGCAATTGCCTAGAATGATCACGAAGAATATTAAGTGAAGAGAAACGTAGAGCTTTGTAACCAACACATTTTTTATTTCCCGCGGAAATTATTTATTTCTAAGGCGTGGTTGTTGTTGGAGAGAAGCTGTCATGTTATGCGAGTTACACTGCTAAAAATGTGCTTCATGTAGTTGTGTTTTCGACTTTAAACTATTAATACCTATATCGTCAATGATGACAACTGGATAAACAGTAAATATATTGGGTAGATGTTCCACACAAGCTCACTTTATGCAGCAGATCATAACTCTTGTTCGGTGTCGTATTCCAAATCGTCTGAAAGGCTTCACTAGGGAGCTCACGTTTTGCGAGTTCTTCTGAGTTGCACACAAACGAAAAACTTTTGTCGATTGAATATTGTTCTAAATTTCATAGACAAAAGTGACAATGTGAAAAATTCTGCCGAACACGGTGCAATTTGACACAATAATGCTTTATCCAAGGCACTTGTTAATCACGGTGTTGTGAAATCGACAAGATTTCGACATGTCGCAGTTCGGAAAATTGTTTTCTGCGAGTTCTACTGCGACATGTAGCGGAACAATATCGTCCTATTTGGTGTGATATTGTTCTACTAGACAGTGCTTCCACAAGATGCAAGTGAAATTTCCTGTTACGATCCTTAAATTTCCTTTTTTTTTAGTAAATTTCCTTGCAAAAATCACCAAATTTCCTTGTAATTTCCTTGCAGATATCTCTCAAAATAGGACCGGGTACTAATTAGGCAGAGCCTGCGTTCCTTGTAGCTTGTTTGATGATAATAATTAAAATAGAACACCCCCCGTATTCAGTGTCCCAGGCCGTATTTTTATATGTATCGAGCTTTATCTGTAGTCTAATCTTACCATATTAAAATAATCAAATAGCAAAATGCATTATTTACAAAAATCGGCTGTCATTACTGGGCCGGCATGTCACATACACATGTGATTATAGAAAATCGCGCACGCTGATTGGTGAATATCGTGAAATAATCCGAAGTAGCTTGACCGCGTTTACAGCGTTTAGGCAAAATGGCTGCCAGCCGATTTGTCAGTGTGACAGATGAGGAAATAACCAATTTTAAAGAAAATGCTATTCCAAAAAGATCACCTGTGTATTTATACTAAAACAATTATTTACCTCTGTTGGTGAATAACTATTCACCGCCACTTCTGTGAATAATTGTCAATTAAAATCATTATTTTACTATACAAGCTTAATTTGCTATAGATTTCCACGTATTTGGCTACATTTATATGGAAATTGAGCCGATTTTTCTTCGCTTAACTGAAACTCTGAAAGCGAACATTTGTAAAAATAATATTAAATTTAACATCCATAATCACTTTTATATCATGTCTAAATGCAGTCATGACTCATGAGTTACTCAGTTTCAATTATGCTTTTCAAACAATTCGTCAAGGAATTCCTTTCTCAGTTTGAGGCCCAAAAATCATCCATAATCCGGTTAGCCACGCACCGCGCGTGATTAACACGTGAAGGAAGTGGGAAAACACGTCTCAATCGTAGGATAAGTGTTTTTTTATAAGAATCTCCAAATTTCCTTTCAATTTCCTTGTTTTAGATCAAATTTCCTTGTCATTTCCTTGTAAATTTTATTTCCTTGTATTTTTTCCTTGCAAAGGCCAAAATTTCCTTCTGCAAGGAAATTTCCTTGCAAGTGGAAGCACTGTACTAGACCTTGAAACGAGTGACATTAATAAAATAATCCAATTTCTCTCTTCGATCGTCACTTACGAAGGTGTAAGATGAACATTTGCGAGTTCCCCAGAGAAATGTAAAATCAGTGAGAACCCCCAGATTGCTTCATTTTATGTAGAATTTATTGAAGAATGACAAGGGAAAAAAAGGTGGTAATACTTGAAGCAAAATCGCTGTGAATCTGAATCTGGAGCCAATTGTCCCCGGTGACGTACATAGTTAATAGGATTAGTTAGAACCGAACTAGTAATATGAGATAAGTAGGTTTTCGAGTGAGAGAGAGTAAACATCGTGATTAAAAGTGCTGATTTTGATACTATATACAACGTTGCCTTGTGAGTTTGTTGTGAAGAGCCGCGCTATCTAAACTTGTACTTATGTACTTTAAAAAATGCATCGCGATTTGCGAATCCAATACTTTAATTCGAACCCTGGTCTCTTTCTCTTGACAGGCAGTTTTAGAAACGAGAAGCCTTTCGGGGGGAAATTTTTAAATTTCTAAGGCTCTGAAACTCTATTTCCTGCATTTTGAGGGTGAAAATCACATTTTGGTGATTTCGATAGTATAATCAATGTAGAAGGTAGATGCATAAATGAAACGTTTGTAGTTCCAGTGATTATTTATGAATGAAAGGTTTTCAAACTCAACAAATATTTCTGCAATTAAGAAAATTTCCTTGGAAGAACAAAACAGGAAATTTTCCCAGGGGCAGATTTACGGTGCCTGGGTGGAAAATAAGGATAACCATGTCAATGCTAGCCTGCCCGCACCCGAAGGCTATGTCATGCAACATGTTTTGTCGTTTTTATTCATGAACAAAGTAAACATTCTTTGTTTGGTCTCTATTTCACCGTACAAGGTTCAGAAGATAAAAAATAATCATTTATATCTTGTTCATTCAACCCAATGTTTTGACTACACCATATATTGTGCAAGAGGCACCGGCCATCGAGATCATTTACTATGATAATAGATCATAGTTAATAGAAAGACATAATGAGCCCTGAGGACGCGTAGCGTCCGAGGGCTGTATATCGCATACATCGCGACGTTCGAGGTGTTTATCTGACTTATTATTACATTGAGGAGGTTTCCAACAAAGTTTTGTCGATTTTGTCCACCTTGGACAAAGATTTTCCTAGTTTTTTCTTTGTTTCTTATCTTATTAGTATTCATAAGGATGTATGGCGCATACATGTAATGATAATACCAAATACAACCAACCCTAAAGCATCCTTGGAAGCTATTTGACTCGGAAAAAACATTGCCCACACATACTACCCCTCATAGTTGAGGATTATTGCATCGGGAAAGGATTATATTGGTTAGTTCTTGCGAGATGTTTTCCGTATCACGATATCAGATACTTGATTGTATACGAAGTGACTAGATAGCCAGCTATCTATTTTTTCCACTGATCTCTAAATAAAGACTGGATCGAGCAACTGTTGTTCAGAAAATGAAGCCGGAAGTCCGCCATTACTAAGGGACCAACTGAGAATCCTATGAGGTTTTTTGATGGTTTATGTGCTCTTACCGTCGACAAAATAAAATAATATTACTATAAAGAGGACCAGAAAACATTTTTCAAATTACTGGGTAAAACGACTCATCGCCTACCTACAGATTTCCTGCGACTTTGGACCCTTAGCAATGGCCGCCGCTGGCTCTAATTATCCAGTGAGAGAAGCCTGATATGAGACGTCAAATTAGGTTGAAGATTTTATGCATTTAATGTTAACAAAGAAACTATATTGGCCAGACACTAAACCTATTTTGCTAGCGTCACAGTTTCTAATGATCTCTCGCGGTTAATTTACATTATGAAAATATGCAGGCTTCAAAATCAGCTCATCAGATACAATAGAAAGCTCAATCCAGTCTTTATTTAGAGATCAGTGATTTTTCCCCGTCTGACTAAATAGCAGACAGCTGGTTATTTAATCAGCGAACGACTTTAGGGACCGGACATTATTTATGGCCGGGGTGTGGACCGAAGAGAAAATGGTTGGGTAACTGGAAATTCCAAGACCTATAAATGGTTGGGTAAAAAATCACTTCTGTGAAGGGTTGGGTAGCAAAATTTTCACGACTATGTACATAAAAAAATTAAGAGTTCATCATTTAAAATCGGAATCTCGTCATCTGTTCTCCTTAGTCATCATTGCGCATTAGTTTTTGTTGCATTCTTCTCCTTGTTTTCCTTGGATTCCTGTTATTATAGGGAGCTATAGTAATCTGAACGTCACAGTAGGATCTGTCTGTATATCTATTTGACCACAAATAATGTAATAATAATCCCCGACCACAAATAATGACCAACCCTTTAATACATTTTCTGCTTTGTGTTGAACCTGCTCCTAGTGTAGTGGTTAGTTTCTAGGCGGATTGCGATGCCGAATCTGGCGAGTTCGATTCGATGCACAACGCACACTTTTTGTGACTTTTCTTTTAATTTTTTTCTTTCATTTTTTTTTGGTTTTAGGATTTTGGTTATGATTAGGGTTTATAAGGATTATTGTTAAGATTACTGACTGCCAAGGTGTAGATATAACATTTTCAATATTTTGCCATGTATTTCGTATGTATTTTCGATATTTTTTACATCTGTCTATAGAGAACATGCTAAGGGGTGTTTATATGAAGGCGAGCCAGGATGAGAATGAGACGCTAAAACGATAAAACGCGTGTTTAAACATAGTTATAATTTTAGCCTCATCATATCCGCGTTTTATCGAGGCCAAAACGCGGATATGAGGATAAAACACGTATTTAAAGATATTTATCATTCTTAGCCTCACATCCGCGTTTTATCCTCCACATGTATCTGAGGTATGTATGTAAAATGTATTTGAAGAAAAATAAAGCTTCAAATGAGCTACAAAAAAGATCGGCCAAAATATAAAGTATTGACAGAAATAATGGCTTATAAAATTCAACGACCGCACGACAAAAACATATAATATTGTTTCATTGAATGACGATATGTAATATGTTGCGTAGTTTTGAAATAGAACGAGGCAACATAAGATTGTTTCATTCAATAGCGATATGTTGCGTAGCGTTTTGAAATAGAACGAGGCAACAACATGTCATATTGTTTCATTCAATGGCGATATGTTGCGTAGTTTTAAAATAGAACGAGGCAACAACATATAATATTGTTTCATTCAATAACGATATGTTGCGTAGTTTTGAAATAGAACGAGGCAACAACATATTGTTTCATTCAATAACGATATGTTGCGTAGTTTTGAAATAGAACGAGGCAACAACATATATTGTTTCATTCAATAACGATATGTTGCGTAGTTTTGAAATAGAACGAGGCAACAACATATAATATTGTTTCATTCAATAACGATATGTTGCACACAGAGATAATGCGGTATACTTTTGTTTATACGTAATGCGCGATCTTTTTGAGAAGGAGGAAATTATAAGGTATAGATCCAAAAATAATACCATTGTGCATTAAAGCCTGGTTTCCATATGATCGCTACGATCGCTACGATCGCTCAATTTTAAAACCGCCGATCGTAGCGATCGTGGCGATTGTAGTAAACAAAGACAACTTTATTTTACTATCCTCTATCGCAAGCACAGCTTTTCATTCTAGTTGCTCTTATCAGTAAGGCCTATTTCAAACGTCGAATTTATCATGTGTCGAATCTAATACACAATTAGGTTCGACAAAATTCGACGTCGGTTTCAAACATCGAATTTATCATGTGTCGAACGTATAATCGGCCTCCAATAAAAAGAACTCGTTCGGATTGCATTTTAAAAGTACTGCCTTAAATCTCGTCCCAGTTTGTTTGGACGAACTTGCGCCAAGGAAACGTCGTTTTTGAGTTCGACAGATATTTCGAATGAGAACTAAGAGCTTGGAGCTTTTCACACTCTTGTCCCACAGCTTCGGGCACAGCTACGTCTTCAAGACAGATAAAATTCTTTTACAGCTATTTACATAAAATATTTACATAAAATGCTTTAGTTTCACTGATTCATCTAAATTTGCGTGATGTATATACAATGAAGGAACCGTTTAATCTTATTACTGTTTTATAGATATAGCCGAAGGTCGCGATCGCTGAACCAGTGTTTCCATATAATCGCTGCGATCGCCGAGATAGAACATTTTCTATCTCGGTGATCGCGATCGCTACGATCGCTGCGATCGCCATGAGGTCGCTGAGCGTGTGGTTTCCATATGGTCGCTTACGATTGCCGGTTTTAAAATTGAGCGATCGCAGCGATCGTAGCGATCATATGGAAACCAGGCTTAAGGGACAATCGGACATATGATACTACCCATGTAGCAGCTTGAAGCCACTATACCACCTAGTGAAGCAGCTGCATGTCAATGGTTATACCTGCATGGGTAGCAGCTTGAAGCAACTATACCAGCTGTTAGCACCTGAAGCAGCTGCATACCAATGGTTATATTGGACATGTATGAAACAAACCGAGATCTCGTGGACTAGGCAGGCTCGGCTCTCATATAAACACAAGATGAAAATTAACAAGTAATAATAGCACAAGAACGATCGCGGCAAAGCAGGCTAGCTAATGGCCTGCGCCTCCATATAAATATTCCCGCAAAATTTGGTCAAACAAGATGGGCTTATCTCATTTTCGCCAAATTTGTCAGAGAAGTTTTCGGTTAAAATTGTTCAGCTATACACCCAGTTGTCTCTTAACTACAGTTTAACTGTTGTTTGGGTATTTAAATTGTATTCAAAAACTCATTAATAATTCATAAACCAATAATCCAATCTTGCGCACGAATTCAGTCACGTGCATGTGTCTTTATACTAGCCAAAGCACACTTGGTCATGCTTCTGCACACAATAGACTTTTGTTATTTAAATTAGATAAAGATTTTTATATAAAGATTTTTTATATAAAGATTTTTATATAAAGATTTTTTATATAAAGATTTTTATATAAAGATTTTTTGTATAAAGATCGTATTTGAAATTAACATAATTATAGTTTCAACACATAATGATAATTCTCGCACAACAACATTCAAATTTAAGAACTACCACGATCTAGCTCTTTACAAGAATCACTTTTCAGCAAAATTGAAAGCACAATTATTGAACACACAACTCGACATGTTCGTGTTAACATTTGATACCCTCTCACCTTCACTCGCACGCATCGGGAAATTACTCAACATTTCGTCGGGAACGTCAAATCTAAAATCAGCCAAACTGAAGTCTATTAAATCCTTACATTCTTCTTTCAAATCACTGTTCGCCCTCTCTGTTATATTCCTTGGAGCTCCTAAAATAGTACTCACACGCTTTTCTTGCTCTTCGTTTTTTGGTTATCGAAATCTTCGCTTTGGAGGCATATCAAAGACAAACGCTGCCGAGAATGTAGGCTTCGGCATTACCACGCCTCGGCATTTAAAATTCATATTCAATTTTTTGGTAGAGGACAACCAAGTTGCTATTCCCTAGAGATTTTATTTTCTATTTAAAATCCATGTTTCTCATTCACAGTTTTTGAAGCCATTCAAAACACTCGCATCACGTGTTTTATCAGATATAAAACACTCGGGCTACGCCCTCGTGTTTTATATCTGATAAAACACTGCTGCTCGTGTTTTAAATAGTACGTAAACTTCTGAAACAATGATCCTGATTGGCAGTAACAGTAACAAATCTTTATTATGACACGGTAAAATTCATCAGGGTAAAACTAAAATAAGCTGCTTTGTGCAACTGCGTTTTTGCAGTTATGGCCGCGATCGCCAGCATGTTCGTATTATTTATTGTCGTCTCGATCATTAATAATTCATGCGGAGGTAAACACAAAGGAAATAAGTACGAATATGTAATGAAACACTCTTGTTGTAAACACTGGAGTTTGGACAGTAACTTTGCACGAAAAAAAACAGCCCAGGTAACTGAGATCTCGTCCGTCCCGGCTCTCATATAAATACATGATGAAAATTAACAACTAATATTTAGCGCTATTTTTGGTCAAAATTATTTAAATTAGGCCTACAACAACAATGAGAAATAATATATGATAAAACTACAAAAACACATATGAATAACAACTTACCTGTCAAAAACAATACAAGTATAACGATCTTGCAAGTCACTTCCATGGCAATGCTCTCTCTTGTTCTCGAAGATGGTGATTTGATAATTTGAGAAAATATTATTTACTGTGTGATATATATATAAAATACTTGCCCTTAGGCGGCAATTACGTCAATGACCAGGGGCCAAGGGGAAAATATTCGCCGGTTGAGCTCCATAGTCAATCGAGATATGGTCTGGAAACTCATGCAGCTAAAGTCTTTGTTCTATCTTTTTGTTCGTCTTTATGCAATTTTGTGCACGGTCACTGATCGCTCAACCGTGTTGTTTAAATATTAATAAACCTAAAACAAAGGTGTGCACGGTGTATTAAAGGTACGGTTCAACATCAAAACGTAGCTCATTATATAGTCGCTTTGAAGTTTGCCGAGTTTCCAGACCATATCTCGCTTGACTATATGGTTATTCCAATGTCACAGCTGATTAAAAATATTTTGAAAAAGGAAATGACGAGGTTGAAGATTTAAGGCCTAAATTCAATATGTTATACAATTATTATATAGCATAACTTGTTGACCATGTGTGATGTGTGATAGATATTTCACACCGAGTGTCGAGTGAAAAGTCGAGAGTCGAGCGAAAAAGTCGAGAGAGAAAGTCGAGACTAAAACGTCGCCAGTGTCGAGGAGATTCGCTCTCCTCCTGCTGATTCAAACAAAAACTAAACATGGACTGTATTTGCGTACTTTTATTTCACACAACCTTCCACAATCACAGTTCGTGTCAATAACTATCCATCCCTTTTACCCAATTAACTACAGAATTTAATCTACTTACATTGATTGACATGCGGGAAATAACCGACATTTTACAAATTACTTCTACTGCCCAATTACATCAACAACCTAAATAAAACTTCTTATATGCAAACCTTTACTAATTAATCTTATTTAAATGTTCAATGTTCGCTGAGTGTAACCAAAAGTCGAGTGTCGAGTGTTGAGAGTAAAAAGTCGAGAGTCAAGAGAAAAAGTCGAGAGTCGAGAGAAAAAGTCCATAGTCGAGACTAAAAAGTCGAGAGTCGACAAATGTCGAAAAAATGACGAATAAAATATATTATATACATTATTATATAATGTTAAAAATTACATAAAACACGTTATACGATGCTTAGAGTCTTTTTCAGCACGTAAACACGAAAACGAAAGTCTAAACGGAAGCCAAGCCAAGCTGCCAAGATATGTCCAATTGCCTCTCTCCTCCGCTAGAGGCTTCTCTTTTTTTTACTAATTCCGTGGAAGCGAGGGAGGCGCGACAGGGATGGCGCGGGCTGGCCAACGGGCGCGGGCAATACTAAAGCGCGCGGGTAGTAAAAAAAAGAGAAGCCTCTGCGGAGGAGACTAAGGAGAGAGTCCAATTGCTAACAATTTTATTATCTAACGGCTAACAACGTACAAGCGAATATGAAGTGAATATATATGTGTGTTTCAGTTGTTCGTTCGTTATGTCAGGCTGAAGAACCATGTGAAACGCAACATTCTGCGTTTGAAATGTCTAAAGCGCCGAAATGTCGGAGAGCCGCAAGCAGTGACACGTCGCCTGCAGACATGCATTTCCGTAGACAAAAACCGAAATAACATCATCTTCGAATATTCTTCCCGCCAATAATAGGTATAGCATGGATTATACTTTGCCGCATTTCGCACGAGTAATATTCTCAGCCCAGCCAATTAACTATAACGAGACAGTTGATATATTTTATTGGGAAAAGGTCTATTATTAGTGAAAGCAGTGCATAATAACCCGTTCTGAATAAGACATTTATCGTAATATTATATTAAATGAAAATTTTTGTATAATATGGGAGGGTAATTGGACCTACATTCGTGTTGATCAAGTTGATTGGTTACACTCATGTTCGCTATAACAACATAAAAGATCTAACACCCTCCCCTCAAGGTTCAAGCATGGCCTTTGTCCACGCGGTTTGTCGTTATTATGCTCTTGTGACACAACAGGACCACAGCGCCATATAGACCCCGGAAAAGTCAACTCCAACCTTCGAGAATGGCGGCGCTTGTTTTACTCTGAAATCTGGCAAATCAGCTGGAATTGGCGCGCTAAATGGTTTCCCTTGGTGCCTTCTACATATCGAGCAACCCTTCAAAGCATTCTTCACTGTCTGCCTACCCTTCGGTATCCAAAACTGAGACCCCGGGCACGACTTAATAATTAAAGCTGTCAGCGGGTGATCTTTTGATCGGTTGTTGATTCATGTCTCGCTAAACCTCGGAAACGACTATCTTTTTTTCGCACAGTAACCCCGTTACCCAAATGAGTTCATGTGATCCAAAAAAAATAAAGACAACGCGTCCCCGTTACCCAAATGAGTTCACGTGATCCAAATAAATATAACGAAAACGCGTTACGTTTAATCGTAACTTAGTAATCCTAACCTAGTAATCCATGTAACCCTGTAATCCATGTAACCTGGTAATCCATGTAACCCTGTAATCTTTGTAACCTAGTAATCCATGTAACCCTGTAATCCATGTAACCCTGTAATCCATGTAACCCTGTAATCCATGTAACCCAGTAATCCATGTAACCCTGTAATCCATGTAACCCTGTAATCCACGTAACCTAGTAATCCTTGTAATCTAGTAATCCATGTAATCTAGTAATCCTTGTAATCTAGTAATCCTTGTAACCCTGTAATCTTTGTAACCTAGTAATCCATGTAACCCTGTAATCTTTGTAATCTAGTAATCCATGTAATCCTGTAATCCATGTAACCTAGTAATCCTTGTAATCTCAGTAATCCATGTAACCTAGTAATCCTTGTAATCTAGTAATCCTTGTAACCCTGTAATCCTTGTAACCCTGTAATCTTTGTAATCTAGTAATCCATGTAATCCTGTAATCCATGTAACCTAGTAATCCTTGTAATCTAGTAATCCATGCAATCTAGTAATCCTTGTAATCTAGTAATCCTTGTAACCCTGTAATCTTTGTAACCTAGTAATCCATGTAACCCTGTAACCCGTGTAACTCTGTAATCCTTGTAATCTAGTAACCCGTGTAACTCTGTAATCCATGTAACCTTGTAATCCTTGTAACCCTGTAATCCTTGTAACCCTGTAATCCTTGTAACCCTGCAATCCTTATAACCCTGTAATCCTTGTAACCCTGTAATCATTGTAACCCTGTAATCCATGTAACCCTGTAGTCCTTGTAACCCTGTAATCCATGTAACTCTGTAATCCATATAACCCTGTAATCCATGTAACCCATGTAACCCAGTAATCATTGTAACCCTGTAATCTTTGTAACCCTGTAATCCATGTAACCCTGTAATCCATGTAATCCTGTAATCCATGTAACCCTGTAATCCATGTAATCTAGTAATTCATGTAACGCTGTAATCCATGTAACCCTGTAATTCATGTAACCCTGTAATCCATGTAACCCTGTAATCCATGTAACCCTGTAATCCATGTAACCCAGTAATCCTTGTAACCCTGTAATCCATGTAACCCTGTAATCCATGTAACCCTGTAATCCATGTAACCCTGTAATCCATGTAACCCAGTAATCCTTGTAACTCTGTAATCTTTGTAACCCTGTAATCCATGTAACCCTGTAATCCATGTAACCCTGCAATCCATGTAATCTAGTAATACATGTAACGCTGTAATCCATGTAATCTAGTAACCCATGTAACCATGTAATCCATGTAACCTAGTAATCCTTGTAATCTAGTAATCCTTGTAACCCTGTAATCCTTATAACCCTGTAATCCTTGTAACCCTGTAATCCTTGTAATCCTGTGATCCTTGTGAGCCTGTAATTATTTCACCCTGTAATCCTGTAACCCTGTAATTATTTTAACCTGTAATGCTTGTAACCTGTAATGGCTTAGATTCCTTAGAACTATGTTGTCATTGGAACTCTAAACCTTGTAATGTAATCTTTGCAACCCAGTAATCTTTGCAATTCTGTAGTATTTGTGAGAAAAGATGCTAGTTATATTCCATTGCGTTAAATGAATACATTAAAATAATATAGCGGACTGACAAGAAAGGTTAAAGTGCCTTTTGGGGATTTTACAGATTTATGTTCTTTGCAATCGCCTGAGAAGAATTGTAAAATATCTTGTCGTCCGTTTTTCTCGTGCAAAAGTCGATTTACTATTCACAGGATACATACTGACGTCAAATTAGCGACACGCAAAGAAATTGTATATTGAACGATCATACTTAATATACTAGGAGTTCTTATCAGAAGTGAAATGCTGCCTCTGGACTGACGCAGGGTTGGAGCAGTGTTCAGGATCTAGAAATTTTCTATAGCATATAGAGGATCAAATAAATAAACGGTAGATTAATCTACACCACATATCAAGGCGATCATATAGCCTTGTAATATTAAAATAACATACGGTAATCGTATGGCGCTGTGGGAAATGGTTGCCTGAAAGGCTCCGATTCAGTTTCCCCACGTCACGATATGTTTCCTTCGCGCTTTTCTCGTCCTTCGCCGGTTCTCGTCTCGATAAAAATCACACTCAACTCAGTCGCACTTAATCGTTGTTTATTCTCTCGCGTGTTCTCAACAAAGACAGTTTCTTATTACAATCATTGCGCCACATTCAGAGTATGACGCACATCTCATTTGATTATCAATCAGTACTTAATTAATTCTTAATATAAACGCATTATCTCCGACACTCTCCCCTATTTAGCTTCTTAAGAAGGTAAATACGCTCTTATGGATATATATGTAAAGGATAACAAATAATGGATAATATAGTTATTCTAAAAGAGTTTTTTCTCCTAAATGTTTTGATTACTATTGTCTCTGAAACTTAACGTTCGTCTTCGTCTTGTGCGATGTCCAGAATACGCGCTTTAGCTGCTACTGCTGCATCACGTTTTGCAGGTCTGAATACCTGGGCGTTGGCATTCAGGGCGTTGTGTTCTCTGTCACAAGTTAATTCCATTGGGTACAAATGCTGTATTGGCCGTTCGAGACGATTCTTTCCCGCTCGCAATTTTACAGCTCTTATGACTCCATCACGACCTTCAACCAAGCTTTCTACGATTCCTAATTTCCACTTGTTCCTGTTGCGTTGATCATCTCTTACTATGACGACGTCTCCTATCTCTATCTGGTTTTGCTTGCCACTGTGCTTTAGGCGATGTCTTTCTCTGAGTCCGCGGACGTATTCTGCGGTCCACCTTGACCATAAGGCGTCTCCACGTCGTCTCCAACGTAATTTAGAGGCCTGTTGTTGAGTGATATTTCTATGTCGAGTAGGACCTCTTGAAACTCCTTCCACGTGAGTAACGCGTTTCCAGTGGATTTGTAGAGGGCTCTCTTCACCAGTCCAACCATTCGTTCAAATTGTCCTCCCCACCAGGGTGCTCGACTTAGGTTGAACTGCCACTGGATCCCCTGGCGAGCGAGGAAATCGTTTAACCTTTCGTCACGTTGGATGGTACGTAACCAGTTTGCTGCTCCAACGAAGGTTCGTCCGTTGTCGGAGTAAATTTTTCGAGGTCGACCACGACGTGCTATGAATCCCTTTAAGCTTTGTAGGAAATCTTGGGTCTCCAACGACGGTAACAGCTCGATATACAGGGCTCGGCTGAGGCTGCAGGCGTACAGTATGATGTATGCTTTTCCTTCGCTCTTCGTCGTCTTGCGATATCTCATTGGGCCTGCAAAATCAACTCCTACGACTTCAAACGGCGTCTGTCCTATGGTACGGTCTTTTGGAAGGCTTGCTGCCGGTGGACTGGCGAACGCAATCGCTTGAAACCTCTTGCATCCCCAGCAACCTTTGATTGTGCGCTTTACCAGCCGTCGTAGTCGAGGTACCCAGAATTGCTCTCGAATCTTGGTCATGGTTTGGCCCACTCCCCCATGAAGTGTGGCCAGATGGGCATGCCGCACAACCTTCTGAGTGTAGACTACTGTGTCAGGGAGGTACACCGGATATTCACCCTGTATTCTGCCTCTACACTCCAGGATGTCGTCTTGATTTGCCTGTAGATTAAGTTGAAGGCTGTCTTCTCGATAACGCTCACTCAGCATCCCTTCTTTCTGAGCTCTTTTTGTCCACATCAACGTCTGGCTTTGGATTTCATCTGTGGTAAGGGGTCCCGTCGTTCTTTCTTCCCGTTGTCTTCTTGCGTTATTTATAAACCTCGCGATCCACGCTCCTGATCTCAGGGTGCGCCAGAGGTTGCATCTTTCAAGCATCTCATCTAAGGCGTTATGTTGTGTCACAGCCACTGCAAATATCTCCCGGTTAATTTTTGCTTCAGCTGCGGATTCCTTGCTGGCCAAAACTACAATGTTTGGCGGCCAACTCTCTTTGTCTTCTAACCACGTTGGTCCTTTCCACCACAGTTTGCTTTCACTGGTCACGGCGCTTGCGCGGCTTCCCAAATCTGCTGGATTTTGGTCGGTAGGTACGTGTCGCCATTCCATATAATTCTTGCTTTGGATCTTGCGCACACGGTTTTGTACAAATTGTTTAAATTCTCCTTGCCCTCTAATCCAGTAAAGGGCGACAGTGCTGTCAAGCCAACCGATGACTTGTGTGACTGGAAATCCCTCCAGTGCTTCCTTTACGTTGTGGACAAGGTTTACCGCCATAGTCAGTCCTTGCTTCGCCAGTCGTGCTTTTGCCGCAACCAACCCTTGACTAGTTCCTGAAAGTTGCCGTACCACTGCATAGACTGCTGCTGCCACTCCTTTGGAACTAGCATCGCCAAAGACGTGAAGATGAATCTCTTCGATCTTCTCTCGGTATCGAACTAAACTTCTTGGTACTGTTGCTCGATCTGTTCGTTCTCTCTCCCACTTTCTCCACCTTTTGAACAAGAGTTCTAGCAATGGTGCGTCCCAGGATAGTTTAAGGTTGCAAGCTTCACGGTACAGCAATTTCCCTTCGAGTGTGGTTGGCGAGACCAGACCAAGTGGGTCATAAACTTTTGCGACTTTTGCCAGGATTCCTCTTTTGGTTGATGATGCTTCTTCACCAGGGAAGGTCACAGCTAGAGTGTCCTTTTGTTTGTCCCAAGTGAGTCCGAGAAGTTTGCATTCTGCATCATTATGAATACCAAGCTGCTGCTTTGCATAGGTATCATCAGTGCTCGGTGTTGCTACGGAAGACTCTAACTCGCTGTCGTTGGAATGCCACTTGTGGAGCTCGAAGGTGGCATCTGCGAAGATCTTGGTGGCCGAACTCTTCATTTGTAATGCTTCTTCTGTGGTGGTAGCTCCTGTGATGAGATCGTCTACGTAAAGACTCTTCTCAATCTCGCTGACAATCTCCGGTAAGGTTGGTCGCCAAGTTTCC
The DNA here is from genome assembly GCA_035772405.1 of Chrysogorgia sp. JL179-B06. Classification (NCBI taxonomy): domain Eukaryota; kingdom Metazoa; phylum Cnidaria; class Anthozoa; order Scleralcyonacea; family Chrysogorgiidae; genus Chrysogorgia; species Chrysogorgia sp. JL179-B06. Next base: position 3,918,762 of record JAYKKM010000035.1, on the reverse strand, counting down.
AGATGCTCACGAACAACTCCTCCGAGCAAGAAGGGCGAAGGCGCCAGGCCGAACAGGGCTCTTGTGAAACGCAAGGTTTGTACGTTGTTTGAATGCAAGGTCTCGAGCCAATGGAATCTAAGAACGTCCCGTTCTTCTTCACGAATCCTCACCTGTAGGAAGGCTTTTCGTAAATCACCTGTTATGGCCACTGGATGAAATCTCCCTCGAGTGAGTACACTCCACAGTTGGTTCTGTAAGGGTGGACCGGTTTCCAAGCATTCGTTGAGTGATGGTGTATTCTCTTTCGCTCGTGCTGAGGCGTCGTACACAATACGCAGTTTGGTACTCTCGGCTGCTTCACGCACAACTGCTTTATGCGGAATATAGAACTCTTGTCCCTGGACAGTACTTGGGATTTTCTCGACCACTCCTTCGGCCAGTTGTTCTTGAATGATGTCATCATAATCTTTGATCCTTCCTGTTTTCTTTAAGTTGCGCACCAAATTCTCGAGCCTTCGTAAACTACCTGCTTTATTGGTTGGGAGAGGAAGATTGTTCCCTTTCCAAGGGAGCCCGGTTTCATACCAGCCTTCTGGACTCCTGCGTAGCTGCTCCTTAAATTCGGTATACACTGCTTCTTGGTCACCTGTTGGAGAGTCGGCCAGTCCTAACACGTCCATTCTGCAGAGATCTTCGTAATCCGCGGATGAAGTCTGTGTCAGAAACATGGGTGATAGATCGACTTCTTTCCCAGGAGACATGACCGCCCATCCAAATTTGGTTAATTCTGCGACTGGCTGCCCTGGTGATCCAACTCTTTGTCCGCTGCTTGTTTTTATTTTGGCATATTCACCAGCTCCCAAAATCAGATGAACAGGCAGTTGTTCTTTGTCGTCCTTGTCTTCCATATCCACTCCTTTCAGGTGGGAATACTTGGCAAGAAGTTACTCGTATCGTGGGTTTTCCAATGTCAGCAACTGGTGTTTCTCGACCTTGGTGACGTCTGCTTCCAATTCAAATTTCTTGTTTGTTGCTTGTATCTTCACGCGAAACACGTCCATTTTCCTTGTTGCCACACTTAACAACATTTCGACTTGTCGCATTCGCGAGTGGCTTGGGCGTGCTCCAATACGATCAAGCAAAGCTGCCGAAGCATATGAGCTACCAGCTCCCGTGTCGAGTAGGGCACTACACTTCACCCCTTCCACTTCGACGATGACCACAGGGTAGACCACCATTCCGTCGCCAATGTGTGTTGCTGTTAATATGTTATCACGCACCTGGTCACATATGGATGTATGGTGTCTCCTCTCACAGTTTTGACAGGTCGTTCGACTTTTGCACTCGGCAGCCCTGTGTTTCGCTCCAGTGCAATTGAAGCAAAGACGTTTTACTCCAAGTATCTTCTTTCTTTCACTCACTGTATTAGCTTTGCTGCAGTCTTTCGACTTGTGACCAGAATCTTCGCAATAGACGCAACTTCCCACTCGTACGTCTCCCTGCTGTGTTTGGAATGTTCCTTCACGTGGCCAAGCCGACTTTCCATGGCGACGAGGATCTCGGGTTTCATCATTCTTGTTATGGCTCTTAACAACAATGGGATTTCTCTCCGTCCATTTTCTTAAGGCATCTACCAGCTTAGGAAAATCCCATTCATGCCAGGAATCATCCGTTCTCACGAGGTCGCTTCTTATTCCTTCTAATTTGTCTAGGGTCATGCGAACATATCCATTGATCTCCTTCAATTTCCCAGAGATTCCAATGACTGTACGTTGTAAACCAGCTTCTCGTAAAAATCGTGCACTTTGGTAGGCTGTGTTCCGCTGATGTTTGGGAGTACCATAATGGCTTGGACGTAGGCATTTACTATTTCACTAGGTTTACCGTACTTGCTTTGGAGGATGGCTTTGGCGCGCTCATAACCTTCAGTAGAATAAGGCAACCCATCAATACATGATTTTACCTTCGGTTCGATGAGCTCTTTGAGGTACGAAAACTTTGTTGTAGATACCACATCAGAACTATCGACATCTGCCTTGAACTGGCTCCAAAAACGAAGCCAGTCTTGGTACTCTCCGTTGAACTTGGTTATTATAAGCTTTGGCAATCTCGCAGATTTCGCATTTCCGGTCTTCTGGTTGGTTGTTTCTTTCTTTGCGCCTTGAATCTTGCACTCAAATTCAAGTTTTTGATTAAGCTGTTCGCGTTCAAATGCTAATTGATCCTCTCGCGCGCGAGCTGTTAGTGTTTTCTCCTTCTCATTTCGTTCGACTTGCTCCTCTAGTTCCATGTTGGACAATTTCTCAGCGAGCGAAGTCGACTTAAGATCAACCTGCGCAATTTGATCCTCGGGGCTTGCTCTTTCGAGTAAATGTTGTTCGAATTATATGTATGGCGTTCAAACATTGAATTTTGACATTACAAACGCGCTGTCGGAGATAATGCGTTTATATTAAGAATTAATTAAGTACTGATTGATAATGTAATAAGAAACTGTCTTTGTTGAGAACACGCGAGAGAATAAACAACGATTAAGTGCGACTGAGTTGAGTGTGATTTTTATCGAGACGAGAACCGGCGAAGGACGAGAAAAGCGCGAAGGAAACATATCGTGACGTGGGGAAACTGAATCGGAGCCTTTCAGGCAACCATTTCCCACACAGTGGCACCTCCGACGGGATCTGATAGAGAAACAGAATACCAAAAACATCGGCTAATAGCTATACAATGGAGCAACTAAATAATGCTCTGGCGGGAAAGCTCAAGTTACTACAGTTAATTAGTTACGGGTTATTGTCGCGGGTCGCGGGTAATTGTCGCGGGTCGCGGGTAATTGTCGCGGGTCGCGGGTAATTGTCGCGGGTCGCGGGTAATTGTTCCGGCTTTATTTTCTCCTGGTGTTTTTCCTCCGATTCGTTTACCGGGGGGAACATGGTTATTACAAATAAGTCAAAATGTAAATGCAATATGTTTCAGTCGTTCACACACAGGGAATGAACCGTGAAATATCGCGCGTAAATGCCTTTTAAACGCTGTGACAAGTATATTTCTTTGACAAAGTCTCTATAATTTATATAAGCCTGTCTGGAGCTCCAATTTGAGCTAGACACTCAAGATTTGATTTTAACCTACCGACATTCATCGATTCTCATTTCGAATAATATTTATCCATGGCTATGCTATTATCGAACCTTCATTTGTATAAGTAAAGCGTTTTAAAAGCGCCTTATATAATTAAACACATTTGTAGTTGAGACAACAAGCAACATTATGCAGTAACGTAACGCCAAATTCTGATTGTCGCTTTTGATCAAGGATTAAACGCGCACAGAAAATGCTTGCAAAGCTAGCCGTGTTAATATGGTGCGAGATAAAAACCTGCACAGTCAATATATGTGATCACTGGCAGGTCTTTAATTTTAACCATACTCGACACAACATTGAATCTGCACCGAATCTAACTCGCGCACTAGCAGGCTGATACGGGAGGGCCGAATAGGGTGAAATACATGGCGATCAATTGAAAGTCTTCAAAATAATCGATACTTAAATAAACCATTCTATAATTGGCAAGGAGGTTTCGGAAGGCAAAACATTGAAGAAGAATCGAGAAAAATGAGGTGTCATTGTCTAATTGAACTGTTTGTTGTGATTCTTTTTGCGGCTCTTTGCTTGCCGGCGCCAGCTTGGCGCTTTAGCTCTCACGGCGTAAAACGTCCAAGTGTGTCACAGTAATATTATGATATAGAATGTTTCGTTTCATCTGACTATTTTTTGGCATAGCTAGTACAAAGATCGAGAACGAACCTTTTAACTACGACAGCCTTTCAACCCTACACTCATGGGCACGACGCGTTGGACTTTCCCGAACAAACAACACTTTGGTAAGCAATCACTTAAATTTTCTTTCCTTACAGTTACACGCATATTTTGTTTACTCCGCGCATTATTATTTATCTTCCAACGAAAAAACATCAACTGCCAACCCGATACCCTGCTGAAGAGACCAATAAAGGTCGAAAGCGTACAGGGTTATCCCGCATGTTATGCTATGCACTATACAATTATACGCATCTTTACTCTCTGTTTCTGTATTTTAATCATACCTTTTATTCAGTTTACACTGCATGTCCAGCGCGTGTTGCAATATGATACGTATTATAGTCAGTGGCTAAATGCGCTTATTGTTACAATCCCCGTCCCCATAGTTTTCTACATTTACATATACAGGACTGAGGACATCATTGTGGTTCCCATTACCTACTCCAAAACCAAAAAACAACTGAGTTTACCATAATCCAATCAACCATCTGATTATATGTGACAGTTTAATATGTCACTGCATATCACCGCAAACGACGACGAGATATGACTTCATATAGTAATAGTATACTCAAAAAGGAAAGACTATGCTGAAAAGCACTTTTACGTTATGAATCACGCGGCCAAAGAAACGCTATTGCGCAAAATGGCTATTACTTATTTGAAAATGGGCTTGATTAATGCGCACTGATATGACGCCAGATACATATACACGCCAGCTACAGAAACTTTTTGAATGCGAGTTAGATTCGGGGCATATTCAATATTGTGTCGAGTATGGTTAAAATTAAAGACCTGCCAGTGATCACATATTGACTGCAGGTTTTTATCTCGCACCATAACACGGCTAGCTTTGCAAGCATTTCGCTACGTTATAAAGCATAACGTTGCTTGTTGTCTCAACTACTATTCTGAGTCCCGGACAGCAGTTGAAAGATATAGTAACAACAAGTTTATCTGCAAATTTCAACATCGCTGCTTTCTATACTTATTGAGATTTGGGCAATAAAACTTTCAAAGAAGGACAATGAATTTGTGTTTGCTCTCCTACAGTGAGTCTTGGCAGAATTTACACCTCGAGATGGGTGTTAATTGATATGCCGAATTCATGTGGCCGGTCATTTTGCGCTTTTTTCACACTCGCCACTTCTGTCAGTGACTCACTGACTCAACTAGCAAAGGAGCTCAGTCTTGTTCTTTTCCTGTTTCACTTTCTCCGAAAGGCTGTTTTCTATATATGATCTGATTTGCTATGCCAGAAAATAGTCAGATGAAACGAAACATTCTATATAATAATATTACTGTGACACACTTGGACGTTTTACGCTGTGAGAGCTAAAGCGCCAAGCTGGCGCCGGCAAGCAAAGAGCCGCAAAAAGAATCACAACAAACAGTTCAATTAGACAATGACACCTCATTTTTCTCGATTCTTCTTCTTCAATGTTTTGCCTTCCGAAACCTCCTTGCCAATTATAGAATGGTTTATTTAAGTATCGATTATTTTGAAGACTTTCAATTGATCGCCATGTATTTCACCCTATTCGGCCCTCCCGTATCAGCCTGCTAGTGCGCGAGTTAGATTCGGTGCAGATTCAATATTGTGTCGAGTATGGTTAAAATTAAAGACCTGCCAGTGATCACATATATTGACTGTGCAGGTTTTTATCTCGCACCATATTAACACGGCTAGCTTTGCAAGCATTTTCTGTGCGCGTTTAATCCTTGATCAAAAGCGACAATCAGAATTTGGCGTTACGTTACTGCATAATGTTGCTTGTTGTCTCAACTACAAATGTGTTTAATTATATAAGGCGCTTTTAAAACGCTTTACTTATACAAATGAAGGTTCGATAATAGCATAGCCATGGATAAATATTATTCGAAATGAGAATCGATGAATGTCGGTAGGTTAAAATCAAATCTTGAGTGTCTAGCTCAAATTGGAGCTCCAGACAGGCTTATATAAATTATAGAGACTTTGTCAAAGAAATATACTTGTCACAGCGTTTAAAAGGCATTTACGCGCGATATTTCACGGTTCATTCCCTGTGCGTGAACGACTGAAACATATTGCATTTACATTTTGACTTATTTGTAATAACCATGTTCCCCCCGGTAAACGAATCGGAGGAAAAACACCAGGAGAAAATAAAGCCGGAACAACTACCCGCGACGTGCGCTAATTACCCGCGACCCGCGACAATTACCCGCGACCCGCGACAATTACCCGCGACCCGCGACAATAACCCGCGACCCGCGACAATTTACCCGCGACCCGCGACCCGCGCCAATTAGACTATCTCCGTCAAGAAAGGCAACAAACTCGCTATAGAACGCCATCGAGAAGCCTTGAATTCAATGGTGAAAGCAGTCGAATCATTAAAGCAGCAAGTAGAAGAAGCGAAATTCACGAACGGAGATTTATCCTGTGATGGAATCGATTTTTCGTTCTATCGACTCTGCGAATCCCTTGAGGACTCGATCCACATACTGCAAGAACGCGGTTATATTGGTTGAAGTTGAAAAACTTCATGACATTAACGTGCTTCACCAAAACAAAGCGCTTCCTGAAGTCATCTGTTGTCCTTGCGAAAGAAAAGTAAAGAACGCTTCAAATTTAAAGAAAATTATTTCTGGCACGCAACAGTTACTAGAAGAACGTTTTTGAACTTTAAAACCGACGCCGCCTCGTCTTCAATTTCAAAGGTTAGTTTTAAAATTAGCAGTTGTTGACTCAATCCAAAATATATAATAACGTTGACCGCTTAACTGCCTTTTGAACAGAGATAGAAATGATCGTCACTTCGTCAAGTGATTTTAATAATAGAAAAGAAACAGTCTACGAGCACTGTCTACTTTGTATTTCGAATGTCTATTGATAGTATTTATCCCCATTATAGTATTTTAATATCCGATCGATCGAATTACTTATATTTGCGAAATATTTTATTTTAATTTAATATGAAGTGACACAAGCATAATACTATCCTAGAAAGTAGACATTCGAAATAACAAGCACGTCGCCATGAACTTTTGACACATTTTCAACTTCAACTAAACAAGTTCTTACAGCGTGCGGAGTCCGCGACGGTTCGAGGAAAGATCGATTCCAGCTACGACAGGATAAAACTCAAATAAAACTTCTTCGGAGCCATAATACATGCCGCCAGTTCTCTTTCCTGGACAACCTGAACGTACCATCCCCTCCCACTAAATTATTTTTTGTTATCAACTAAAAAGTTGGTGACACGTGACCAGCCTGTGCCTGGGAACGAGGTTCGCCCATTAAGCGACACTTTTGCCAAATAGAACTTCACGCTTGTAATATTTGCTGGTGGTCGTGCGGTCATATTTCAAATCGAACAAAATGATAGTATTAAATTTGGAAATCTAAATGTAAACAATATTGAACCGTGTAGCTTTGTTTCAATAGAAACTAATGTAACATCCACTTTAAAGCTACGGATACACGGGCAATATGTTGCTCGCGACGGTAACGCAATGGCAATAAAATCGTTGCGTTGCCGTCGCGAGGACGAAATTGCTCGTCTATCATGTCTCGCGACGACAACGCAACGACTCCCGCAATCGTTGCCGAAAGTTCAATGGTTTGAACTTTCGGCAACGATTGCGGGAGTCGTTGCGTTGTCGTCGCGAGACATGATAGACGAGCAATTTTATTGCCATTGCGTTACCGTCGCGAGCAACATATTGCCCGTGTATCCGTAGCTTAACATGTTAACTTTTGAAATACAGCAGCTACAGGCATGTAAAAGTACTTTTAAAATTTAAATTTCTGATGTAATATTAAACGAATGTTTTCGAAGCGCTCCGTGGATACCCCGCGGGCCGCGCTTGACATATATGACATATGGTTGATCATTTATCAAGAAAACGTTCGACGTATTTGGGTTAAACCATACCTCGACTAAATCTGTTTGTCGGAGTTTTACCAATATTTATACTTTTAACTTACCTTGTTTGGGTGGTTGGGTAACAGGTGGTCCGATTGGCTCCTGTTTGATTGGTTCCGTGATGCTTGGAATAGGATCAGATTGATTGGTCCTACTGATCCTGATCCGCTTACCAAACTGAGAGATCACTGGTTTGAGATCTCAGCTTCCAAGTATCTCTAAATAATTCCGTAATTCTCTGGACGACTTATTGGCGATGTTACCCAACCGGATTCGCTACTTGCGTATATGCGTGTTCAACCATGAGAATTGCGACGTGAGCTCATTTACATGATGGTCACGTAATTTGCGTATTCAACCATGAGCGTTGCGACCTGAGCTCGTTTCCACGAAGGTCGCGTAATTTGCGTGTTCAACCATGAGCGCAACGACTTGAGCTCGTTCAACGATGGTCGCGTAATTTGCGTGTTCAACCATGAGCGTTGCGACCTGAGCTCGTTCAACGATGGTCTTTTCGTGTTCAACCATGAGCGTTGCGACCTGAGCTCGTTCAACGATGGTCACGTAATTTGCGTATTCAACCATGATCGTTGCGACCTGAGCTCGTTCAACGATGATCTTTGCGTGTTTAATCATGAGCGTTGCGACCTGAGCTCGTTCAACGATGATCTTGCGTGTTCGATCATGAGCGTTGCGACCTGAGCTCGTTCAACGATGATCTTTGCGTGTTCGATCATGAGCGTTGCGACCTGAGCTCGTTCAACGATGATCTTTGCGTGTTTAATCATGAGCGTTGCGACCTGAGCTCGTTCAACGATGATCTTTCCGTGTTCGATCATGAGCGTTGCGACCTGAGCTCGTTCAACGATGATCTTGCGTGTTCGATCATGAGCGTTGCGACCTGAGCTCGTTCAACGATGATCTTTGCGTGTTCAATCATGAGCGTTGCGACCTGAGCTCGTTCAACGATGATCTTTTCGTGTTCGATCATGAGCGTTGCGACCTGAGCTCGTTCAACGATGATCTTTGCGTGTTCCATCATGCTCGTTGCGACCTGAGCTCGTTCAACGATGATCTTTGCGTGTTCGATCATGAGCGTTGCGACCTGAGCTCGTTCAACGATGATCTTTGCGTGTTCAATCATGACCGTTGCGACCTGAGCTCGTTCAACGATGATCTTTTCGTGTTCGATCATGAGCGTTGCGACCTGAGCTCGTTCAACGATGATCTTTGCGTGTTCATATCGGATCCATTGTCGATTGCGTAATTGCATTCATCGGATCCATTGCCGATTGCGTAATTGGGTTCATCGGACCCGGTATCGATTGCGTAATTGGGTCATCGGACCCGTTATCGATTGCGTAATTGGGTCATCGGACCCCGATCGATTGCGTAATCGGGTTCATCGGACCCGATATCCATTGCGTAATTGCATTCATCGGATCCATTGCCGATTGCGTAATTGGGTTCATCGGACCCGTCCTCGATTGCGTAATTGGGTCATCGGACCCGGTATCGATTGCGTAATTGGGTCATCAGACCCGGTATCCATTGCGTAATTGCATTCATCGGATCCATTGCCGATTGCGTAATTGGGTTCATCGGACCCGTCCTCGATTGCGTAATTGGGTCATCGGACCCGTTATCGATTGCGTAATTGGGTCATCGTTATCGATTGCGTAATTGGGTCATCGTTATCGATTGCGTAATTGGGTTCATCGGACCCATTGTCGATTGCGTAATTGGGTTCATCGGACCCGTTATCGATTGCGTAATTGGGTCATCGGCCCCCGTATCCATTGCGTAATTGGGTTCATCGGACCCATTGTCGATTGCGTAATTGGGTTCATCGGACCCGTTATCGATTGCGTAATTGGGTCATCGGACCCCGTATCCATTGCGTAATTGGGTTCATCGGACCCATTGTCGATTGCGTAATTGGGTTCATCGGACCCGTTCATCGATCGATTGCGTAATTGGGTTCATCGGACCCCGTATCGATTGCGTAATTGGGTCATCGGACCCGTTATCGATTGCGTAATTGGGTCATCGGACCCCGTATCGATTGCGTAATTGGGTCATTGGACCGGTATCGATTGCGTATAATTGGGTCATCGGGCCCGTTATGGATTGCGTAATTTGATTCATCGGGCCTCTGATCGATTGCGTGAGTGGGAATGTCCAACATGCGTGCTGGTGTGCGAATGTATAGTCGGTATGCGTTGCTTTCCCAACGTCCTAATAACTTGATTATGTGGTCTGGTGGTTGTGTCCCGAGTAAGTTCCCTGAAGTCCTGCCTGCATTAAAAGGTTCTGTAGCCTTTTTGAGAGATTCGCTCTAGTTAGAGGTTTGCCATCCCGGTGAATAAACAATGGGCCTGAGCTCATTTTACACACGATAGTCGCGTAATTTGCGTGTTCAACCAAACCATGAGCGTTGCGACGTGAGCTCGTTTTACACGCGGTGGTCGCATAATTTGCGCGTTCAGCCAAGAACGTTGCGATGTGGGCTCGTTTTACGCACAATGCTCGCGTAATTTGCGTGTTCAACGATGAGCGTTGCGACATGGGCTCGTTTTACACACTATGCTCGCGTAATTTGCGTGTTCAAACATGAGCGTTGCGACGTGGGCTCGTTTTACACACTATGCTCGCGTAATTTGCGCGTTAAACCATGAGCGTTGCGACGTGGACTCGTTTTACACACTATGCTCGCGTAATTTGCGTGTTCAAACATGAGCGTTGCGACGTGGGCTCGTTTTACACACTATGCTCGCGTAATTTGCGTGTTCAATTAAACATATAAACGTTGCGACGTGGGCTCGTTTTACACACTATGCTCGCGTAATTTGCGCGTTAAACCATGAGCGTTGCGACGTGGGCTCGTTTTACACATGATGGTCGCGTAATTTGCGTGTTCAACCATGAGGGTTTTTGACGTGGGCTCGTTTTGCGTGTTCAACCACGAGCGTTGCGACGTAGGTTGGGTTCTTTGCACACATTGATTGCGTAATTGGGTTCTTCGAACCCATCATTGATTGCGTAATTGGGTTCTTTGCAGCCATCCTTGATTGCGTAATTGGGTTCTTTGCACCCATCAAGGATTGCGAAATTGGGTTCTTTGCACCCATCATTGATTGCGTAATTGGGTTCTTTGCCCCATCATTGATTGCGTAATTGGGTTCTTTGCACACATGATTGATTGCGTAATTGTGTTATTTGCACCCATGATTGATTGCGTAATTGGGTTCTTTGAACCCATGATTGATTGCGTAATTGGGTTCTTTTCAGCCATGATTGATTGCGTGATTGGGTTCTTTTCGCCCATCATTGATTGCTTAATTGGGTTCTTTGCACCCATTATTGATTGCGTATTGGATTCTTTTCACCCATCATTGATTGCGTAATTGCGTTCTTTTCACCAATCATCGATTGCGTAATTGCGTTCTTTTCACCCATTATTGATTGCGTGATTGGGTTCTTTGCACCCATTATTGATTGCTTAATTGGGTTTTTTTTGCACCCATCATTGATTGCGCGCGTAATTGGGTTCTTTGAACCCATCATTGATTGCGAAATTGGGCGTAATTTTGGGCTCTTTGCCCCAGTATCGATTGCGTGCTTGGGTTGTTTAGTAATCTTTACACCCATTGTCGATCACGTAGTTGCGCTCTTTGTACTCATTATCGAACGCATGATTGCGCTCTTTGCACCTCTGACCTCCTCGGTTGCATAACGGATTATCTGCGCCCTTATCAATGGCGTAGCTGGGATCTACATACCCGTCATCCTTTGCATAATTAGGATTATCCATTGCAACATGTCCGCAACACCATCAATGAATGGTGCAGAGCGATGGCCAAACGAGAGGACTACGTCTACATATAATTTCCCGCGCCATTTCATGCCAAGTAGATACCGATCGCGTGGGTGTACTGGACTGATGCGATAGGCGCTCTTAATATCTAGTTTGCTACGAGTGCGTCTTTTCGAGCCTCCATAATTAGTTTTATCGCGTCGTCGACCTTGCAGTACTGCGTGTGACACGAACTTGGATCAATCGCATAACGTCAAAACGGCTAATGTGAAGCTCTTCAATTGGTGGGGTCTAGAAGAGGTCTTCTACTCGACCTAGGCGTATTTCTTTAGAAAGATAATCATCTATAATTTTCGGGTGAGTCAAAGCATAATGCAGTTGACGTTCGCTGACTTTAAATTTCATTCACGGTTAAAAAAAATAAGGAAAAACAACTTCGTCGGCCATCCATAGTAAACAGGACTTTCTTACGATCAGGGTGTAGTGCGAGTTCCATTGCATATTGTTCAACACTAATGGGAGATTCATGTGGAGTAACAGGAACAAAGTTACTTTTCTATCGCTTAGATGTGCTGCGGCTTCTTCGACGTGATGATCTAGGCCGGTGACTTTCTGGTCGATGGCTATCGTGCCCTCGAGGGCAGGCAATACGGCGATGTGTCCCTAATAAAAAGGGGGGTGTCTCAATTCCGGCGGCAGGGTATTTTGCCTGCTTCGTGAGCCGCTATATCATGGCTATATGTTCGTAGATCATTTGCGAAGTATAATTCGTCCTCGCACTATTAACCCCGGAATTAACCCCCATGGTTGGGTTTTGGCCACTTTCGCCCATTATGTGATGTTCGAGTGTAGGGCCCCTTGGTAGCGTTATGCCAGCGTTACCTTCGGTCACATGAACGAACCCAGGGGCGTATAAATGTGGTAGGGACGTACCTTGTCTCTGCTCGACCATTATTCCTTCGTCAGATGGCGTGTTTCGAGTTGAACGCTCGCGAGGCCCGCTCGACGGCAAAACATTGAACGAGATGTAGCGGCACTTGATTGCCAACGGACCTTCTTGTGAGAGCGATTGCGCGACAACTTTGTGTAAGGCGGAGATAAATTCCGGGTGGTTCCACGGCATCTGTTCGCTAGATCTCGTCTCCCTCGCCATTCCTGAGCTTTGAGCAAGGCTTCGCTTGGGGTTACCTCTTCATGTACCATGTTTGTCTCCGACATTATTTTCTTTCTTTCTTTTCGTTTTCCCACGATAACTGCGTATTTCTTCCGCGTTGATTACTGTGCACTGCGTCGTTTGCGTTTATTGCGTGACAATAACTTCGACTGCTATCGGATTACGGTTGCGTTGCATTAAACTCACGCCGTTGCTCGATACTTGAAGCGCCGTTCATGTTTAACGTTCGCGTGAATCTTCCTTGGGCACGATCGAGTTAAGCGACTACTACCGTTAGGAAGTGCATTAAATTCTCTACAACATATTTAAATTTAAAGAAATCACATAGAATAGCGCCATAGAAAATAGTACTTTTATAAAGTCGAGGCGTATCGTCTGCCCAAACAGCAGTCAGGTTCACACGGATGGCTACCCGCTGAATCGACGGCTGAATCGAAGGCTGAATCGACGGCTGAATCGAAGGCTGAATCGACGGCGTACTTCACAGTGGTAAATTACGATGCTGTTTTTGAAGATGGCCAAATTATATTTTTGCATATATATAATAAGGCGCTCCTCTTCGAACGTTTTGTTGAGAAAAAGTAAACTTTACAAGGTCTAATGCACGAGTTGTTTGACTTGTCTAATGTCTTCTAACCAAGGGCAACAAACAACAGTTGTCAGTTGGTAAAGTTGTATGTTGAACGACAGAAATCCCTCACGAGCTGATGTTGTCTCCTTGTACTAAGACATTGTCGATGGTGGTCGAGTTCCACTCGATAACTGGAATAGTTTGTGCTGTTAACAGCGCTGATAAACTCATGAAAGAGCACTGCTTTCCTCGAGACTGGCCACTGAAACCTTCATGGCCTTGATGAATACTTCCACGAGAAACTAAAGACATGATTTATTGTTCTTACCGTGTATCGAAGGCAGAGTGGTAGCTGAACATGCGCACTTGAGTCACTTTCGAGCTCATATATCGATGACGTAATGCCGACAGACACTATACGGGAAAAGGACTGGGCACGAGTTAACACAGCAACGTCAAGAACAGTGTGCTGCCTCCCTGAGGGGAGGCAGCAACAATCATTACTATCTTTATCTATATTAGGGTCGCGGATTCAATTCCCCATGCCAGAAGGCCGTCGCTGCGTACTATCACTATATTTATTTTCATAAATTATATTTGTTATTTTGTTGTATTTAAATCACGCCAAACTTTGTGTAAATTTCAATAACAAAAAAATATTGCATATTAAGGAAACTTGAAACTTGATCAACTGACCATGAAAGAAGTGATATTAACTAAGGTGTTTAAATATTTTTTCGTAATTTACACTATGTTGGTTATTAACCGAGGCGCAAACCTACTTACAATCATGGAAATAATATACGTAGACTTCTTATACAAAGCATGTCCTTTTAGCATTGTTGGAGGCCAGTTGTTCAATATTTAAATATTCACTGCCAAAATAGTTTGAAATAGTCCCCCCTTCCCCCCAAACACAATGTTGATCATCACATAAACCTCTGGATGTGGTTTCATTCACACATCAACATTGTATAGGGGGGAGGGGGGAACATTCGGGAAATTATTAGATAGTCTACGAATTAATTTCCATGATTGTCCATAAAAAACATGGCACTTAGTCAATTTTCGCTATCCAGCAAAGGTTGTCAACTATAGTTTCTCGCTCCCCTCTCGACTAGAGTTACTCTGTTTGTTCGAGGCGCAAACCTACTTAGTTCATTTTGTTATTCTAGCTGATTTAACAAAAATGAAGTGGATAATTCCGTGATATTTAAGGTAGTTTAAGTGAAATTTAGTGGCTGATTTAGTGTTAATAACCACGGTACATCAAAAAGAATCGTACTCAAATAAACTAAGCGAATATAGTCGTTCGGACAAGCACGGACTCAGATGTCCGAACGACTATATTCGCTTTGGTCATTTCGAGGACGATTCTCTTTGATGTACCGCGCGGTTATTATATAGGTTAGTAACCTTGAATACTAAATCAGCTACTAAATATCACTTAAACTACATTAAATATCACGGAATTATCGGTTAATATAGGTTCGCGCCTCGGTTAATAACCAACGTAGTTACCTCGGTTTCGGTAACTAACCTATACAATCCCGCTTAATAATAATAATAATAATAATTATTATTATATTATTATTATTATCATTATTATTTAGAAGTTACAACTATACTTACTACCAATTACATTCATTAGTAAAACTTATTATATTACTTATTAGTAATATTATTATAAATTATAATACTAGTAATATTATTATAAAACTTATTAGTAAAAATTATTATTATTATTATTATTATTATTAATTATTATTATTCAATGCCAAACTGTTCTACGCAAAGCCTTAAAATATTCTCCAAATGAAGCAATTAACGAACTGTGGAAATCCACTAATAATCATACTAATATTCAATACAACGTCTATAACTATACTAAAGAAGTTTTGAAATATTTCCGTTCTGGGCATGAAGATAGACTTCGAAACCACTTGACTTGTCAGGGATCCTTTTTCTCTAACGTTACAAAGTTCTCCTTATCACAGCTTAACAAGGTGTGGTCAATTGCTCAATCAAAACTGCCAAAAACATTTATAACTTTACTATACGTTATGTGAATAATTCTCTTCCGACACGCAAAAACCTTCACAGATGGGGAATATCTTCAAGTCCAGAATGCTCCTTTTGTCTGAGTCCAGAAACACTACTACACGTTGTTGCTGGTTGTCAATCGTATCTTGAACGTTTTACATGGAGGCACAATTCAATTCTTAACTTTCTTGCAAATACCTTGCAAACTGTTAACGGTTCAAATCTCTTTGTCGATCTACCTGGATTCAAAAGCCCATCTATCCTAATTGGTGACACGTATCGTTCAGATTTGCTATTGCAATGTTCAAACGGCTGTCTTTATGTTCTCGAACTTACTGTTGGTTTTGAATCAAACCTTCAAAACAACGTCAAACGGAAAGAAGAAAAATATAGTGAACTAGTAAAACAGCAAAGTGAACATTTTAATGATCTTAAATTTATAAATCTCTCCATGAGCTCCCTAGGTGTTTTTGCGAATGAGTGTTCTACTTTTTTAGATATGCTAGACAAGGTTGGTCTTGATAACAAGCACCAAATGTACTGCGTAAGGAAAATGATGACTATAGCTATCAGAACTACATATTAAATTTTCTGCTGCCGAAATAAGGAATGGGGAAATCCCGAATTATTAGCTTTTTGAAATATTTGTATATAAATTTGCAAGTTTTATTATCATATAGTCATTAGTTGTTATTATATATTATTAGTTGTGATTCAAGTAGCCAATTGTAAATTACCTTAATAAGCGAGATTTATAATTGTATATGTAGCAAAGAAAAACATTTAATAAAGTTTCCATTATTATTATTATTATTATTATTATTATTATTATTATTATTATTATTATTATTATTATTATTACTGGTGACACGTACCGCCCAGATCTGCTTCTATCCATTTCCACTAATTGTCTCTATATCGTTGAACTCTCTGTCGGATATGAATCTAATCTCCAAACAAATGTTGATCGCAAAAGAGCAAGATACAAATATCTCATTACACAGCAAAAGGAACATTTTAAATCCGTCAAATTTGTAAATTTGTCAATAAGCTCCTTAGGTGTTTTCTCAAAAGAATGTCATACCTTTCTAGATATGTTGAGCGATCTAGGTCTTGATAACAAACACCAAAATTATTGTATAAGGAGAATTATGTCTATCGCCACTAGAACAACATATTATATATTTTGTTGTAGAAATAAGGACTGGACAAATCCGGAATTACTGAACATTTAAAGATACATTTTAAATTAACTTTTTCTATATAGTTTGTAAACAATAAATAGGTTCAAGTAGTCAATTATAAATAACCTAAATTAGTGAGATTTATAATTGTATATATATATAAAGAATTTCAATAAAGTTTCCATTATATATTGTGAACTGTAAATTACGAAAAAAATATTTAAACATATTAGTTAATATCACTTCTTTCATGGTCAGTTGATCAAGTTTCCTTAATATGCAATATTTTTTTGTTATTAAAATTTACACAAAGTTTGGCGTGATTTAAATACAACAAAATAACAAATAGAATTTATGAAAATAAATATACTGATAGTGCGCAGTGACGGCTTTCTGGCATGGGGAATTGAACCCGCGACCCTAATTATAACGATTATATATTAAGTATGAGAATGAGGCCCGTATCATGGGTATTGGTGTAGTTCTTTTTTCACAAAGCTTGTAGTCGATCTCATGGGAGCAAGGCCAAAAAGTTGACAACAATGACCAAAGCTGCAATGATGAAGAAGTCTTCAATGGCTGGAATGCTGATGACACAAGTCGAGAAGAAGTAGACGAAACTGAAGATGAGGAGCAACCTCGTACCCTGGGCTCGTACCCTGGGTACGAGTTTGGATGAGGAGTCGACGGTAATGATCATAATTACGACAAAGTTGACGACGGAAAAGATGATGACGGCAATGATAATGATGGCAAACATGATGACGGCAAAGAAGATAATGAAGATAACGACGATATGGACGATAACAATACAGACATAAAGATAGAGACGATACAGACAACAACGATAAAGATAGTGACGATACAGACAATAACGATAAAGATAGTCACGATATAGACAATAACGATAAAGATAGTGACGATGCAAATAATAACGATAAAGATATAGTGACGTTGTGACGATGCAAATAACGATAAAGATATAGTGACGATGCAATCATAAAGACAATAACGATAAAGATAGTGACGATACAGATAATGACGATAAAGATAAGTGACGATAATGATAGTGACGATGCAGATAATGACGATAAAGATATAGTGACGATGCAATCATACAGATAATAACGATAAAGATAGTGACGATACAGATATAATGATGATAAAGATAGTGACGATGCAGATGATGGCAAAGATTATGACGGTAAAGATGATGATGAAGATGACAATCACGACCAAAAAAGTGACGAGATAGATGATAACGAAGATGATGATGAACATGTAGACTATGGAAATGTTGAGGATGATGCGGATAATGACGGCTCGTGTGATGAAGTAGATGACAAGGACACTAAAAACAGGAAAAGAAAAACAGAAATAGAAAAGTTGATTGATTGCTTCATGTATAGACCAGTTCCCGGAAAACCGCCGAGACGATAGTATTTACCCGCATCATGCATGCAAGATAGAAAACTATAAACAGGGAGTGGTCAATACCAAATGACGAGCTTCCAGTAAATAGATATATAACCGCGTATTATCCTGCGCTCTTAAATAAGTTACAGTAGTTTTAAATTTTCATAATAGACAGGCAACTTCTCTCTATAATTTGACTGTCTACTGCTTTGTGACACGTTGTTTAATGTTTGGACTTTCGTTTGGAAATATCGAGAATTAACGCGCTTATAATGCTTATAACGGGCTTATTAATGCTCAAAATAGTAATACTCTTATTAAATCACAATAATATTTTGGGGAATAGTTTAAACAGACAGTTAGGGAATGGTTTAAACAAAACTAGTTTCTAAGAAATTAACTGAGATATAAGATAACTGAGGATATGAGCTTGACGATCGCCCATCGTATCGTCAATCATATACTAATGAATCAATATACAATTTCTTTGCGTGTCGCTAATTTGACGTCATATGTATCCTGTGAATAGTAAATCGACTTTTGCACGAGAAAAACGGACGACAAGATATTTTACAATTCTTCTCAGGCGATTGGAAAGAACATAAATCTATAAAATCCCCAAATCCGCATAGGCACTTTAACCTTTCTTGTCAGTGCGCTATATTATTTTAATGTATTCATTTAACGCAATGGAATATAACTAGCATCTTTTCTCACAAATACTACAGAATTGCAAAGATTACTGGGTTGCAAAGATTACATTACAAGGTTTAGAGTTCCAATGACAACATAGTTCTAAGGAATGTTACAAGCATTACAGGTTAAAATAATTACAGGGTTACAGGATTACAGGGTGAAATAATTACAGGCTCAGAAGGATCACAGGATTACAAGGATTATAAGGATTACAAGGATTACAGGGTTACAAAGATTACTAGGATACATGGACTACAGGGTTACAAGAATTACTAGCTTACAAGGATTACTAGATTACAGGATTACAACGATTACTAGGTTACAAGGATTACAGGGTTATACAAGGATTACTAGATTACAACGATTACAGGATTACAAAGATTACTAAGGTTACATGGACTACAGGGTTACAAGAATTACAGGGTTACAAGAATTACAGGGTTACATGGATTACAGAGTTACATGGATTACAGGGTTACAAGGATTACAGGGTTACAAGGATTACAGGGTTACAATGATTACAGGGTTACAAGGATTACAGGGTTATAAGGATTACAGGGTTACATAGATTACTAGGTTACATGGATTACTAGATTACAAGGATTACAGGATTACAAAGATTACAGGGTTACATGGATTACAGGGTTACATGGATTACTAGGTTACAAGGATTACTAGATTACAAGGATTACTAGATTACAATAATTACAGGTTACATGGATTACAGGATTACATGGATTACTAGATTACAAGAGATTACAAGAATTACAGGGTTACATGGATTACTAGGTTACAAAGATTACAGGGTTACAAGGATTACTAGTTTACATGGATTACAGGGTTACATGGATTACTAGATTACATGGATTACAGGGTTACATGGATTACAGGGTTACATGGATTACAGGGTTACATGGATTACAGGGTTACAAAGATTACAGGGTTACAATGATTACTGGGTTACATGGATTACAGGTTTACATGGATTACAGGGTTACGTGGATTACAGGGTTACATGGATTACAGGGTTACATGGATTACTAGGTTACATGGATTACTAGGTTACATGGATTACAGGGTTACATGGATTACAGGGTTACATGGATTACAGGGTTACATGGATTACTAGGTTACATGGATTACAGGGTTACATGGATTACAGGGTTACATGGATTACAGGGTTACAAGGATTACAGGGTTACAAGGATTACAAGGTTACATGGATTACAGAGTTGCATGGATTACTAGATTACAAGGATTACAGGGTTACATGGATTACTAGGTTATATAGATTACTAGGTTACATAGATTACTAGGTTACATGGATTACTAGATTACAAGGATTACAGGATTACAAAGATTACAGGGTTACATGGATTACAGGGTTATATGGATTACAGGGTTACATGGATTACAGGGTTACATGGATTACAGGGTTACAAGTATTACTAGGTTACAAAGATTACAGGGTTACATGTATTACAGGGTTACATGGATTACTAGGTTACAAGGATTACTAGATTACAAGGATTACTAGATTACAAGAATTACAGGGTTACATGGATTACAGGATAACATGGATTACTAGATTACAAGGATTACTAGATTACAAGAATTACAGGGTTACATGGATTCCTAGGTTACACGGATTACTAGGTTACAAAGATTACAGGGTTACAAGGATTACTAGGTTACATGGATTACAGGGTTACAAGGATTACTAGGTTACATGGATTACAGGGTTACATGGATTACAGGGTTTCAAGGATTACTTGGTTACATGGATTACAGGGTTACAAGGATTACTAGGTAACATGGATCACAGGGTTACATGGATTACAGGGTTACATGGATTACTAGGTTACATGGATTTCTAGGTTACAAAGATTACAGGGTTACAAGGATTACTAGGTTACAAGGATTACTAGATTACAAGGATTACTAGATTACAAGAATGACAGGGTTACATGGATTACTAGGTTACAAAGATTACAGGGTTACAAGGATTACTAGGTTACATGGATTACAGGATTACATGGATTACTAGATTACAAGGATTACTAGGTTACATGGATTACAGGGTTACATGGATTACTAGATTACATGGATTACAGGGTTACATGGATTACAGGGTTACATGGATTACAGGGTTACATGGATTACAGGGTTACATGGATTACAGGGTTACATGGATTACAGGGTTACAAGGATTACTGGGTTACATGGATTACAGGGTTACGTGGATTACAGGGTTACATGGATTACAGGGTTACAAGGATTACAGGGTTACATGGATTACAGGGTTACAAGGATTACTAGGTTACATGGATTACAGGGTTACATGGATTACAGGGTTACATGGATTACAGGGTTACATGGAGGATTACTGGGTTACATGGATTACAGGGTTACATGGATTACTGGGTTACATGGATTACTAGGTTACAAAGATTACAGGGTACATGGATTACTAGGTTACAAAGATTACAGGGTTACAAGGATTACTAGGTTACAAGGATTACTAGATTACAAGAATGACAGGGTTACATGGATTACAGGATTACATGGATTACTAGATTACAAGGATTACTAGGTTACATGGTTACATGGATTACTAGATTACATGGATTACAGGGTTACATGGATTACAGGGTTACATGGATTACAGGGTTACAAGGATTACTAGGTTACATGGATTACAGGGTTACATGGATTACAGGGTTACATGGATTACAGGGTTACATGGAGGATTACTGGGTTACATGGATTACAGGGTTACATGGATTACTGGGTTACATGGATTACTAGGTTACAAAGATTACAGGGTACATGGATTACTAGGTTACAAAGATTACAGGGTTACAAGGATTACTAGGTTACAAGGATTACTAGATTACAAGAATGACAGGGTTACATGGATTACAGGATTACATGGATTACTAGATTACAAGGATTACTAGGTTACATGGTTACATGGATTACTAGATTACATGGATTACAGGGTTACATGGATTACAGGGTTACATGGATTACAGGGTTACATGATTACAGGGTTACATGGATTACAGGGTTACATGGATTACACGGTTACAAAGATTACAGGGTTACATGGATTACTGGGTTACAAAGATTACAGGGTTACAAGGATTACTGGGTTACATGGATTACAGGGTTAGATATATTACAGTGTTACATGGATTACAGGGTTACATGGATTACAGGGTTACATGGATTACTAGGTTACATGGATTACAGGGTTACATGGATTACAGGGTTACATGGATTACAGGGTTACATGGATTACAGGGTTACATGGATTACAGGGTTACATGGATTACAGGGTTACATGGATTACTGTGTTACATGGATTACAGGGTTACATGGATTACAGGGTTACATGGATTACTAGGTTACATGGATTACTAGGTTTCGATTAAACGTAGCGCGTTTTCTTTATTTTTTTTTGGATCACATGAACTCATTTGGGTAACGGGGTTACTGTGCGAAAAAAAGATAGTCGTTTCCGAGGTTTAGCGAGACATGAATCAACAACCCTTAGGGGTTTCTGCCTTCTGTTTCTAAATCTGAATTCTCAAGCCTGCCCTTGCATCGCAAAACACCATTTACAATTTGCAATCTATTTGCCAACTGTCTATAATTCTTTTGTGCCTTTAGTACTTCCTGAGCTGTCTTTACCCATACTGTTTCTGCCTCGCGAAGTTCATCTGGTTTCAACTTACCTGTTTCCCTCTACATTCTCACACTTACCAGCTCGCGCGTTTTTGTGTCTACTGCGCATGCGCAGTAGACTAATGGGCGGGCAGTCAACTTTTGATGACGTTTTGTGACGTTAGCGTGATTTTTGCGAGGCGCGTAATATTTGCGAGTGCAAGTGCAACTAACTGTAAGCCAACCTCGTTCCCAGGGCCTTATATCGTTCGCCCGTTGAGGCAAAATATAAGAACTCGTCTCGTTGAGGCAACTGAGAAACTCGCCCGTTGAGGCAACTGAGAAACTCGCCCGTTGAGGCAACTGAGAAACTCGCCCGTTGAGGCAAATCAAAGCAAACTAGGGACGAGCCGATAACGAAAAATCCAATTTATTGATATGATTAATTCCGAGATAACGTTCAAAATCTAAGATGAAACATCCTTTTCCGATTTGTGATTAACAAACACATGGAAATCCCGCAGGGGGGTTAGGTCTCGTCCCAAATTTAAGCCTTAATTTTATTGATCCTGACCCTAATCTTAACCCTAACCAATCCCCCTCCCGCCTAAATTTGTATCCTAACCCTAACCCCCCGCCGTTAGTTTTTAGATGAAAAGTGATTTGAAAAAAAAATGGTTATTTTATGGGCTATTTAATTAAAAATCAAGCTGGTACATGTGTATCCAATATAACGAAGAAAAAGCCGCGTTATTCATCATATAGTTTAAATAAATCATACGGAATCGCCAGTTAAGAAAAGTATATGCGTGACCATTCGAAGGAAGACATCTTCACTTAAGCCTGGTTTCCATATGGTCGCTACACTGTCTTTACGGTCGCGGAAGTGAAGCAGTGAAGCGTGTTTCTTTTGTCATAACAAAAGAAACACGCTTCACTGCTTCACTTCTGCGACCGTAAAGACAGCGCAGCGACCATATGGAAACCAGGCTTTAATGGTGGCTGTTGAATATGGGAAGCGAGTCATTCCCATAAATGGCCCCTTTTTTGCTAGCCTCCTTCGCAGACGTTCTTTGTTCCGAGCGACACAAAGAACGTCTGCGAACTGAAGGAGGCTACTTTTTTGCTAACTTTGTAAAAGAACATTTGAATTTGTGCTTTTCAAAAGCCGGACCTAAGAATAATGGGAAGAGAGATTTTGTGATGTGTAACGAACTATTTCAAACCAGTAAGGTGGTTTTGTTAGCATTATGAGATACTGGATATAAATTCCACAGAATACCACCACGGTCTCCTGATTTAAATCTTATAGAAAATATTTTTAATATTCTATAAAAGCACAATGGAGGACACTGGACAAGGCATTACATTGACTTCTCAAACTCATTAATAATTCATGAGGAAAACAAAGGAAAATCATAACCGAGACGTTTGTAAATGTGGTAATAAATTTTCATAAATTAAGCCAACTTTTCCCTCAAATTTCTCTTAAAATACTGGTTAGTGTGAGAAGGAGTTTAGATATGTTGTGACAATCGATAAAGCATGAGAGAATAATGTTAAAATATACCAAATTTGATTCGTTTTTTTTTAATTTTAGTCTTATTGCACGGATACGTATGCGCAAAAAAATAATCTTTCAAATGTTATTACTATGGCGAAATAAAGAAAGAAAGAATACACGGTAAATGTAATCCAGTGTATGTAAATAAAGGGAGATAAGCAACGAACATGGCTAAAGAGAGCAGTAAAGCGGCTGCAAATGTTAAAACCAAGCAATTAGGAACATAGAGGTCGAACAGGCTCTCGAGGCTTTGGACAGGCCTCGAGAACATGCTGCTTGTACATACTGATTTCATCCTGAAGCAAAATATTCTATTTTCTACCATTCCCTGCAGAGATTTTGATTCGAAGTTGAACTGTTTTGTTGGAAATACTACAGAAAATATACCTTGCTAGTCAACAGTCAAAAATTGTTATAGAAAAGGCAGAAAATAAAGAAGTTTATCAAAGGAAGAAAAGAGTCTGGGAACTAATCTGTTACTATGGCAATGAAAAATGGACTTGCGCAAAGTTTCAAGCAATTTCGTCGAATAGTTGTGAAGATATTTTCAGAATCGTCATCATAGTGAATACAACGTGTGACGTCTTAGGTCATATTACACAACCTTGAATAACTCAACAACGTGATAAGATATGAAAGAACTACAAATACAATTATTTATCGTTTTAGGAGTTATTTCAAATAAATCAATACAAATCATCTCAATTTTCGTTTCATAGGCACTTTAACAAGCTTTGAAAAAGGTCTGTTACTATTTTCAAATACCTAAAAATTGGCACTTTTCGAGAAGTGTTAGTCAAGAAGTGCTTCTACTTAACCCAAGATATTTCTGATTTCATATCTGTGAGACCCAAAGAACAATTAATGCCAAAAAACTCTTTATTTTACCTATGTTTACTACGTATCATTTCCCTCCAATATTTTTATCTCGTGCTTCCCAAATCAAGTTAGTAATTTAATTATTTTGCTAGATATGTCATGTTTATATTTGAACAGTTTTTCTTTGTCATCTCAAATAAGTTTCTTCACTTTCCATTTTCCATTCAAGCAATTATGTTGTCTGCTATAAAGAATGAGAACTATATTAGTAATAATAATAATAATAATAATTTATTTAAACAATAATTTTTTCTTATAATAAATAAATTTTAAATAATAATTTATTTCTTATAATAATTTTTAAAATAACAGGCACTAAAAAAAATAATATAAAATTATATATTAATAATATATATTTCTATGCATTTAAAATGATTAGTAATAATTTATTTTAAATATAAAAATTACTCTTATAAGAACGGTTAAAAAATACAGTATTTAACGACTGGCAGATGGCAGAGCTCAGGTTCTAATGTGTTCTGGTTTGTGGTGATCTACATGTGTACTGCTCGTCAAGCTAGTATTAATCATAAATTTCTTCTTGTGATCATGCATACTAGTTTCTTCTTAGTTACATTTTAATTTAAACTCTTAAAGCGTTCGACGGCTCGAGGTTTATGCTATATAATTTCCTTTTCGATTGTTTCTTTTCCTTTTTAATGGCGTGATTGATCATGATGTTTCTGAATGAAATTATTAAATGTAAAGTAGGCGAAAGTGTTTCATCTGAAAAGATAACAATTGAAAAATTAAGAGTTTCTTAAGGGATATGGCAATAAAAATTATTTTTGCCTCTGATAAACAAACGGTCATACGAGGGTAATGTAAGTAAACAAAACGACTCTTGTGCAAAACAACATCCCTAATTTCGATAAAATACATTCCTGTTTTCCACCATGATCCGCCATCTTGGATAATTTTTCGATATGCGTGTGAGACGTCACAAGCAGGGTAAAGTGAAAACTTTAGTCAGCCATTATTTCACGTATATTAGGTCTAAAACTTGATTTTTGTGCATGTTTTTCTTTCTCAATTGAACCACAATACTTTTAAAAGCATACCACATAAATTCAGGATATTGAAACAAGATGGCGGATAACAAGATTTTTATTTGTGGAAATTAGTAATGTTGTTTTGCACAAGAGTCGTTTTGTTTACTTGGATTACCATCGTATGACCGTTTGTTTATCAGAAAGGCAAAAAATATTTTTTATTGCCATATCCCTTTAACCAACGTCGAGGGGTTTCGATAGATGATGTAACAAATTGAAGAGTGTTCTAAATAGCATTCGAAACATATCAGAGTCTTCAGAGAAATTCGAGCTGAAATTTGTCGAAATTGTATACAATTTAAGATTTTTCATCTAATCATCTAACTATGAATTGGCAATACATGGGCGATCGTCCAGCTCATATCCTTAGTCCCAGACAGGAATCGAACCTATAACCTGATTGCCGGTGAGACGCTCTAGCCATTGAGCTATCGAGACTCTGTTGGAGAGCGAAGGTTACAATGATGTACTTGTTCGAT